>JAHTLZ010003468.1:969049-1035402 GCA_023846285.1 Phrynocephalus versicolor | reverse complement strand
ACACACACACACACACACACACACACACACACACACACACACACACAAAAGATGGGGTCAAGGTGAGATTAGAACCGGGAGCTTCTGTAATGACTGCCCAACCACGACCTCGTTCCCCTAAAGCTGCCAGGAATCTTGGCCAAAAAGTACTGCGTCCCATACTCCAAGATTTATTTATTTATTTATTTATTTATTTACAACTTATATGCCGCCCACTACCCAAAGGTCTCTGGGCGGCTTACAATAAAGAATTAAAACAGTTAAAACATCAAATATCATTAATTAATTAAAACAATAATAAAAACCTTACACTAAAATCATTACACTAAAATTGCCATTAGAGGACCCACAGTCTATGTTGTATCAATTAAAAAACTTCTGGAACAGGAAGGTTTTTACCTGGCGCCAAAATGTCATCAATGTTGGCGCCAGGCGGATCTCACTTGGGAGGGCATTCCATAGCTTGGGGGCAGCTGCCGAGAAGGCCCTATGTCTGCAAGCCATCCCTCTCACCTCCTTGAGGGATGGCTCTTTCAAGAGGGCCCGCTGGCTCGATCTTAATTGCCGGGTAGGTTCCTTTGGAAGGAGGCGGTCCTTCAGGTATCTAGGTCCTAAGCCCACTTTAACAACAGCCAAGCTACCACCATCCCACCCCACTTACCTGCTGCACCGGTGTGTATTTGACTGTGTAGGTGTTATCATGGTGATCGATGATCTCAGAGTCCCTGACCACCTCTCCCTTGGCTGGGCCAGTGAACTGTACGTCCAGCTTGGCCTTGCCCGCTGCCTTGGTGTTGACAGTGAAGAAAGTTGGCTTGCCAATCTCCACCCCTGTGGGAGGAAAACAGATGTCCAGAAGGTCCATCATGGCCCACCAGCTAAGAAGCATGTGCCCCTCTACCTGCTATTCAAACACAACTCCCATCATCCCCTAGCACTGGCTATGCAGATTAGGGGTTAAGCAGGGGAATCCAGTACAAACAGGCATGTCCAAACTTCGCCCCTCCCCATGTTTTGGACCACAACTCCCAGAATTCTAAGCTTAGACTGCCAATGACAAAGGACTGTGGGAATTATGGCCCAAAACCTATCTGGAGGGCTGAAGTTTGGACATGCCTGTACAATTTCTGCAAGTCCACTTGTTCTCCCAATTCTGGATCACAGGAGGAAACATCTTGACAACCTTCTCATTGGACCGTGTTCAAGAACAACACTGCCCTCCCCACTGGAGCTGGCAGGGCTAGTGCCTATTGTGCAATACATTCACCTCTCATCCACGCTTCAGCTGTAACCCATTTTAGAGAGAAATATTGGAAATTAATTCAAAACTGTCATTTTTGGGGGGAGGTTAAATCTCTTTTGACAAGAGATCTGAGAGCTCTTTCTCCTTCCCCCATTTTGACTTGGGCTTCCTGCCTCCAAAAGGGTGACTGAGGAAGTCTAATAAGAGGCTGACCAAAATGGTCCCCTGGTGAGACCTTTGCTTCTGACCTTAGGTATGCAAGCATCAAAAGGGGACAAGGCAGTCTTGCAAACCTCACGCAACACCCCTCTTCCCACAACTGAAATCCCAGCACGCACACCCTTTTTTATACGTACAATGACAGAAGAGGGACAACGGAACAACACAGAGATGGGGTTGAAATATGTGTGTGTGCGCATTGCATCATTACAGCCATGATCGACTCTTTGTAACCCCATGTCCATGGAGTTTTCTTGGCAGGAATACTGGTTTGCCAGTTCCTACTCCAGGCGCCTACAGCACCTGGTCTTCCCTGGTGGTCTCCCATCCAAGTACTAACCAGGGCCGACCCTGCTTAGCTTCCAAAAATCAGGCGAGATCGGATGTGCTTAGGGTGTCTTGGTGTAGTGTTCCTCAAAAAAGCTCTCCAGTTATTGAGCTTTTAATGAAATTAAGGCTCAGCTTGACAAATTTAGCCAAACGGTGTCTCTGGACCCAGCTGTGAGCTTAATGTTTCTGGCATACAGACCCAATTTGGCCCCTCTGCAGCTCTGACTTGGCTCTTTCCTCATTCCACTCTTCTACTGTGCAAGTGCTCCCACCGCCCCCAACTCAACCTTCCCCAAGTGGAGAAGGCAAGGACGGGAACAAAGATTAGCCGGCCAGCGTCTCCAGAGCTGGCCAAGCCCCCTTCTCAGGGTGCTAGCTGATTCCTGAAGAGTCAGGCTGAACACACCTGGCTCCACTGTCCCTCTCGACTCTGGGCAAGAGGGGGGGGGGATGCGAAACCCCAAACTGGCAGATGGCAGGGTTGAAGCTGCTCCTCCAGCCAGGGGGATAAGTGAGTTTTGCAGGCAGGGCAATGGCCCTAAATGTCCTTTGACCCATGGGGGGGGCAGTAGAAGAGAGACACTAATAAACCAACTCCTCTCTTCATGCTGGGTGCTAAGGTCCAAACTCTTAACTTCCCCCAGGTTCTGGTTGAGCCATAAAGGGCTGCTGAAACTTGCTCGTTTGCACACAGTGGAGCCAATTCTGGTTCTCAGCTGGCAGTCCTTGAAGGCCCTGGCTCACAGCTACATGTTCTCCCCTCCCACCTGTTCACACCACATGCCCCGAGACTCACCACTCCTATTGAGACCGGGTCCTTCAGCCTTGACCTTGCTGGCGTCATGGGAGGGATCCACTTTGATTCTGATGGGACTGGTTGGGGTGGCCTAGGCGGGTTTAACATGAACACCGGTGATCAACACGGTGGCTTCCACCCGTCCCACCACAGACCCACACTTGGAACAGGGACCCCAGGACAGGAAGAGAAGGACTACCTTACCTGGTCAGCAAAAAGCACCATGATGGTGTAGCTGCCAGCACCGCGGGGCGTGTACTTGACGGTGAAGGTGTCGTTGTCGTTCCGAATGATATCAAAATTGATGTCCGCCTCGGCCGGGCCCACGACGCCCGGCGCGCATTTGATGCCAATGCTCACGTCACCTTTAGGAAGGGAGAAAAATCAGAGCCAATAAGGCATGGGGGGTGGGGTGGGGTGGGGTGGGGAAGAAGCACCACCTGGACACTGAAAGCAAGGTACTTCATTACAACTCACCCTTGAGAAAAGAGTCGGTTCCGCCCCGCCCCCGTTCCCCCCCCAGCCAACCTTCAAAGGATTATTTATTTATTTATTTATTTATTTATTTATTTATTTATTTATTTGTAACACTTCTATACCGCACCATCTTCTATAGGGAACTCTGGGCGGTTTACAAGAGTAAAAGACGTAAGGGAGGAAAAAAACATCAATAAATGAACAACAAAATAAACAGAAGAGGGGAGACCCTCAGCAAGATAAGGTGGGCACAATTAAAAAAAAATGCCAAATTTGAATATGAAACCCTTGCTCCCTCCCCCACAGCTGACATTTGGCCGTGCTGGTCCATGATGCTGCTGGCTGGAAGTTCCCAGGAACTCTTGCCCAACCAACCCTTTGTTCCAGACAACTTTCCCGACATCTGGATGACAGGGCTGCGATGCCGTGGCAGATGGAAATCAGGAGCCCATAGGGAGGGCTGCGTGTTCCCCGCCCTCGCTCCATCATGGCTTGGTAAGTCCAGAGCTTGAGAGTATGCAAAGGTCTTCCCCTTTCTGCTTTGCTTTCCTCCCTCGCCCTCCATGAAGGGGCAGGTGGCCTCAGAGCCTCCGCCCCACCCTACCCACCCCATTAAAGCCGTGTTTTGAAGAGACAGCCTTCCAAATACAAGGCAGCCAATGAGGAACTCCTATTGGGATAGAAGAGGCTTTTAAAGCAAGTGGGCAACACAAAAAGGAGAGGCCAAATTAAAAAGCTGGCACGGCATTGCTCACTCCTTCCTTGAGTACTGTGGGGAGAACAGAAGGGAAGACAGAGAGCAAGAAGCCTCTTGCTTAACGAGTCCTTCAACAAATGTGTTCTCAGGGCAACTCAGACTGAAAGGAGAATATTAATTTTGGAGCGACATATCCCAGAATCCCAAAACCAGCAAAGGTCACTGGGTCTGGAAGGGGACGTTTCTGGGAGTTGCAGCCGAAAAAAAGTAACTCGACAAACTCTGCTTGCATGCACGTTTCACACCCTCTTCACAACACTAAACAACACGGATGGGTTCATTTGGCTTCTTTAAAAGTCTCCAGCCGCTGCACCAGAGAAGGGGTGGAGCAAGAGACAGGGGAAAAGCACCCATCACGGTTGCATTTCCCACTCAGGGAGCTGGGGCAGCTCTTGGTCTCTCTCTGCCAGACGGGAGGCATTCCATGACATGAGAAATGGAAACCGTTTTAAGACTCACCTTGTCCTGCTTCTGTACAATCGACGGTGAAGTAGGTTGGCTCGTGAGCCTTCAGGCCTGTCTTCGCCACCCCAGGGCCATAAACCTTCACTTTGTTAGGGTGACTGCCAGCTCCAACATTGACCTGGGGGAGGGGGGGGGAGACACAAAGACCACAGCTGCCTTTCCCTTTCTTCAAGGAGTCCACGGGGCAGCATCCCTGGGGTCTCAGCACGAGGCTTCACAACCTTGCAACACTAGGGTCTTTCTTAACTGTGATCACAGGGAAAGCCCGCACTGTTTTAGTCCCGAGACTCTTTCCCTCAAGGTTTTAGGCCATGGGGTGCCCAAACTTTTTGTAAGGAGGGCCAGATTTGGTGGCTGAGAATGTGTCAGGGGCTGGCTGCTCCCCGACCCTGCCACCCCACTGCAAGCCCCACCCACTGACCCCTTGCAACCCCACCCGCAGGAAGGAAGGTGGGGACCAAGGGAGGGAGGAAAGAAGGAAGGTGGGGACCAAAGGAAGCACAGAGAGCCATGGCCACAGGTCGCCCCTTGGAAGAGGTGATCTGTGCAACCTTGGGACCCCCCAAGCTCCCCAGCGGTGGCGACGGCTCGTCCGCCAGCCCACCCCAAAGCTCCTTGGCGGTGGCAGAGGCCTGCTGGCACACGCCCATCCCCACAAACTTCTGCTCACCAGCCGGCCGGCCCGCCCAGCCCGTCAAGCTTCCTGGCAGCGTCAGTGTTGGTGGAAGATTTTTTTAAAAAAAAACAAAAACATGGGGCAAAGGAGGGGGGGGAGCGATGGGCCAGCCAGCCGCAGGCCACTCAGAATGGCCTGGCGGGCCGGATTTGCCCCCCCCCCCGCGGGCCGGACTTTGGGCAGGCCTGTTTTAGGCCAAGGATTTGGTTCCACTGGAGTCGGTCATGGCCAGATGTGATGTCCATTCTCGAAAGATGGAACAGAGCAACTTAACATTATTACCAAGATGTTCTGCACACGGATTAGAGTAGGCATTAATTGACTCAAGTCTTACTTCAGAACTACGGGAGGCTTTGCCTGAAACATGTGCCAAGACGCAGGCCCCAGAGAAGGGGAAAGCTGTAGGCAGCAAGGAAAGGGCATCAAAAATACAACCCAAGGGTCAGAATGCCAGGGGCACAGGGCCTTTGTAGTCACACATTTGGGGGGACATGACGCAGGCAACCAACTGCCTGGAAGCTAAGCTGGGCTCAGTTTCTCGACGGGAGGTGACCAAGACACCCCCATGGACGCCACCCCAACAATGTAAGCATGAAAGTGAAATCTGATGGCATAAGCACATCAACCAAGCAGGCGTTCCACTGGAACTTATGCTCAATAGCAGCAGGACAAACTTGTTTGATGAGAGAAGCAAAGAAGTGGCTTTTCAGTAGCTGGTATCATGTCAAAATGCCCACCGAGTCACCACCACCACCGCTGCCCACCAGCAGTCTGAAACCAGTTGCCCACAGGCAGACGTGCCCAGATTCTGACCCACTGGCGCCAAACTATATCCTTTGGCTTTTGCTCCCTCTAATGGAATCCCATTTTCTCTCCCCCCCCACCCCACCTCGTACCCCAAAACCCCTTTGGGTACTGCTTTGGGGGTGTGGGGTGGGGGAACACACTGACCCTGTAAGGGCTGTTGGGGATGTTGACCCCTCCCCAGGACACCATGGCCGTGTGCTTCACGGGCTTCTTGGGCAAGTACGAGCAGCTGTAGGTCCCGTTGCCGTTGTCCTTCACCGAGACGTCCACCGGAGTTCCTTCCGAATCCTGCGAGGGAGGAGTTGGAAGAGAGGGAGGCAAACGGAGGCGGTTCGTTTCCTGGAGGCCAACCTGGTCATTCTTCCCTTACAAGAGTCCCTCCCTTCTTTCCCCATGGCTTCCTTTTGCTCTGCCTTCAGTCCAACTCCCTGCAATGTCACAGCCATTTCGGCTGGTCAAGATGTGGGTGATCTAACGGGCGCTACAGGCCAACCCACCACGAGAGCCTTACTTAGGCAGGAAGTTAAGTTAAGGCCAACTTAGGCTGGACACAAACCTTAACCCATCTCCTTTTCCCGACGAAACCTTACCTGGACTTGGACCTTGAGAGGCGCTCTCCCGCCACTCTTGGCATCTACAGTGAACTCTGCAGGTTTGTTGACGGCCACGCCTGTCTTCTCTAGACCTGGACCATGGGCCTTTACCTAAAAAGGGATCAGCGGTGGGGGTGGTGGGGAGAACTGTGAGCCCTTAAGCGGCTTCAGTCCCGCTGAGACACACTGGAGAGCTCAGCAGAAAGCATACTGAGTGTAGTCAAGAGAACCAGGCAGTGGATTGTTACCCTAAGCAACTGAGGATCTGGGTGAGACTTTGTTGGAATATTTGACAAGATTTACATTTCAGCCATTATAGGGTTAATGTGAATTTAGAGTATTATGGGCTGGATTTAATGTGAAGAGCGAAGCCCATTGGTTGTTGAGATCACACCACTTAGAATGTTCTGGTAGAAGTCTAGTTAGTGTGTGTGCCTTGTATACTTAGAGAAGAGAAGCATGTTCCTGGCTTAGCAAGATGGCTGTTAGGATAGTTATAGTTAGAAACCTCCCGTGTACCCTTCCCTTCTAGTTAAATAGTTTTTTCATATAGTAACACAAGAGGTGTCTCTCTCATTAGAGCAACTAAAATCATCTGCAACCACCGATCCAACAAAGATCCCGAACAGACTTCCATATGCTCCTGGCTGTCCTTTGAGTCTACCTGGAGTGGACCCTATGGCTGGACTCTTAGAGCCCTGTGCAGGCAACATGCAAGGTAACATGTGTTTAACCAATCATGTTGGACTCGATCTGGGAGTCTGGGATTCATAGATCCATTTGCTTGCAACATCTGCTGGGCCATCACATGCCGGTCACACACACACACACACACACACACACACCCCTTTCTCTCCCCCCTCCCAACTTAACCTACTTTTAGAGGGTTGTTGTGCAGTTGGGATGAAAGGCCCGTGAACCAAAGAGCCCCTTGGAGGAAAGATGGGGAGCCAATGTAATCATGCCAGCCACCAGGCAGACCAAGACTTTGTAGGGGGCTGTCCCTGTTCAGCCCCTCGCCTCGCCCAATTACTATCCAACCCACATTTCCATTTGTATATAAAGGAAGGAGGCCCCAAAAATTGGGCGAGTTAAAAAAAAGAAACTCAGAATTAAGGTTCACTAGCCAATAGGACCATGCCAAGTGGCATCAAGGCCTACCACTGTTGGTCTCATCTCTAGACCTCACTCAACTACCCCTGAGTTAGGGACTAGAGATGGGCACGAATCAAAAAAATGGCATTTCGTTTGTTGTTTGGAGGGTCTGTTTCGGTTTGTTTCCGTTTTTCGTGAATGTTTGCAAAAATTCATTTTCGTTCGTTTCGTTACCATTTCGTTACCATTTATTTCAATTTTTTGTGATTTTTTTTTAGGATTTTAAGCAATTCACTTGTATTGCAGTAACGGAAATGAAACACACGACAAAATTTCCGGTGTTTCTGTTCGTTTCGTTTCATTTTAGAGACAAAATTTGTTTGTCGTTTCATTGCGTAACGAAACGAAAAAACGAAAACGGAAACAAAAAATTGTTCGTTTCGTGCCCATCTCTATTAGGGACTTTGGGGATTCATTGACTTCTCTGGAAAAGCCAGCCCTAAGAATCAATGTTTATATTTTGTTTGTAGACACAGCCTTGACAGGTCACTTTGAAAAGGCTAATGTGGACCCAACCATTGTTGATGGCATGTGCTATCAAGTTGCTTCCAGCTTTCAGCAAACCCCGCCCCCCACTAGGTCTTTGATATTCAAGGCATGTTTTAGCACTGTTATACACCTACCATCAGTTCCTATGAATGAGCAGGAATCTGAGCCCAGGTCTCCTGTACCCTAGTCCATCAATCAAGACCCTACACCACACTTCATGTCACACTGAAGCAAACACTTACTGGTTCTGAATTCTAACCCCACCCCCACCCCCGAAGATACATGAAAGAAGCAAGGTTGTGACACAAAAGAAAGCTTTAGGGTCGCATTATATGATAGAAGCAGCAAACTGTTCAAAGCGGGATTCCTTCCAGCAAGCAAAGCCATCTCATTGTCACAGCGTGGGGTTTTCACACCTCACGTGGCTCACAGGTTAGCTTGCTGTTTTGTGTTTGGGGAGTGGGAAGTACAGTGGTACCTTGTATAAATGAATTAATTCATTCCCAATGCTAGGCAATGTTAGGCAAATTTTCCTTTATACAAATTCCCATAGGAATGCATAGAAAACGGAGTGATCCCATTTTTATGTTGTACGGATTTTCCCCATAGGCAATTATGTTAAGCAAATTTCCCCTATCTCTGGAATTTTTTATGTTGTACAGATTTTTTGTTATACAAGCTGTTTGTTATACAAGGGTCCGCTGTAAACAGGGGCTCCCCTTTGCATGTTGTGATCACATTGGCACAAAGCACTGAACAAAAAATTGTTTGCAGAACAGTAAAATGCCTTCAACTTCCACGGATGTGCTGTTAGTAACGTAACACTTGGACCTCCCCAGTGCTCCAGCAAGTGACCACCACCCCTCTCCTCTTTTACCTTCTCTGGGTGGAAGTCCTTGGGAGCAGCTTTGATTTCTGCCATGAAGGGGCTCAGCTTGATGTCTTCGCTGTTGCACAGCACATGGACCGCATATTCACCAGGCTCCTGGGGCCAGTAGCGGACGTCACAGGAGCCGTCGCCCTTGTCATCACACTCTATCTTGGCCTGCGAGGGACCTTCCACGGAGAATCCTGCAGGGGGGTGGAAGGAAGAACAGGGGAGAGGAAGGCTGACATTGTAGGTTTAGAGCAGGGCTGTCCAACTTTGAACAGGCCGAGGTCTACTTTTTCTGGCCCAAAGTGCCTGAGGGCTACTACACTAATACCTCTACTTACAAATTTTATCCATTCCAAGCACATGCTTATAAGTAAAAAAAAATGTAAGTAGAGCAGCGGTTTCCCATAGGAATGCTATGAAATCTGTTCCCTCTGGAACGGATTGATTTTCAATGCATTCCTGTGGGAAGGCTGACCATGCACACACTTCCCTTGCACCTGCTCGATCATCTGGCCAGTGGGGGCAATAGGGGACCAAGCCATGGACCTTGAACTGCCCCGCTCAGCTGAGACAGTGGGCTGGCTGACCCAGAACTTTGCTGGGGCAGTGGTGGTCCTTGGGATGGGGGAGGGAGGGGTAGAGAACTTATCCCCTCATTTTTTAATTGGTGGCTGGCAGGCTACTTTTGAACCCTTTGCGGGCTACTGGTAGCCTGTGGTCTACCTGTTGGGCAGCCCTGGTTTAGAGAAAAGCAACTCGGCTTGGAGGCATACAAATGACCAGCCACCGGACATGAGAGACAAGATCTTAGAGGGCTTCCTTGTTTTATTTAAATCAGCACCCCACGAGTGTGCTACAAGATAACGCTCGTGGCAAAAACAAAATTTAAATGAAGGGACAACTACAGCAGGTAGAAGCAGGAACATTCATGAATCAGAACCTTTTTCAGGGTAACCCAGCACAGATGCCAATGGCTTCAGTTAAGACTATCTTTGTCTGTTAGTAGAAAGAATGAGTCTTCCTTCCTCAAGCCTGGCCATGGAGAGATCGCACTCCTGCATAGTCATTAAACATGCCTTAAATCAGTGGTTCTCAACCTGGGGGTCGGGACCCCTTTGGGGGTCGAACAACCATTTCACGGGGGTCGCCCTGGGTCAGTGAAGAAAAAGACACCAAGGGCTCTGGAGGAGGAGGGGAGAAAGGGGGGGAGAGTGAGTTACAGCTTGATAGGTCGGAAGGGATGTCAATCAATGGCACTGGAGGCTGCGATTGGCGGAGGGTGCCTGTAGAGGGAAGTTCTCTATGGCACCTGCGGCAGTGGCCAGCCAAATAGGGGCTTGTGGCCTCTTCCAAGCAGGGCAAGGGGTCACCACAACACGAGGAACTGCATTAAAGGGTCACAGCATTAGGAAGATTGAGAACCACTGCCTTAAATGGTGGCAGGATAAATCAACAGCCTTCCCCAAGGATCATCACATCCAGGCTAATACCCAGAGGGGAGAACACTTGGTTCTAGGCTGGAACCCAATCCTCTGTTCTATCTGACTGAACAACTGGCTTAACTCCTACGTGTCTGCCCACATGGTGTGAACACTTAAGAGCCATGCCCAGTGAATGCAAAGCCCTTGTTGGGCCATCATCTTCTGGCTTACCTAGCATGCCAGCATCATCCCCAATGGCCTCCACCACAAAATCAGCCGACTTGCCCACAACGCCTCCTTCCAAGCCCGGCCCCCAGGCTCGGACTTTCTGGTTTGTGCATTCTGTTCCCACTTTCACCTCAAAGGGGCTGAAAAGTTAAAAAATATAAATACATATATATAAGAAAAGTGCACTCAGCCTCAGCTGTAGGGTCATCAAAGTGCCTATGAAACCGCAAAGCTTGGAGAAGTTCCTATTTTGGATGACAGTTCCCAGAATCCCCCAGCCAGCATACTGTCCAGGCTGACAGAAGGACCTGGGGAGGGGGGGTCTGTAGCACCAAATAAGTAACTTTTCCAAGCTGTGGGTAAGAGATTTATCACCACCAGAACTTACCGAACACAAGCATTCCAGGTATGCAACTAAACGTTTCAGAAAGAGGACCCACAGCCACCTCCACCATCCAGATGGGGCACAAGAAGGCTGTATTACATGCCTGGCCAGCAACATGTTTTCCCAGACAGACCTGGAGCCCTTGACACCAAACACCCGCAAAGCCACTCTTTAAGTATGGACCTCCATTCCAGCAGCACTGCCTGCTCTGTTTTGCACAATTGTGCCTCTTAGGGCATTTATACACGACCCCTAAGCTCCGCTGCAAATGGCTCCCAGCTCCGGAGCTTAAAAATGTTTCCCCACCAGCTCCGGAGCTAACAGAAAATTAAGTGCGACCCCGCCCACCTAAGCGTGACCCAGCGCACCTTTCAAGTACCTGCTCTTTGATGGTGAAAAATTTTGATGCGGAGAGTGCCGGGCTCTCCTCGCTTCTTTTTGTTGGTTTTTTTTTTGCCTCCCGCCCCTTTAAGGGGAACCAGGAAGTGAGGGGGGTCGGAGCAACTTCCACCAGCACTCCAGAGGTAAGAGTGCATTCTTTTCTCCATTTTTTTCTCCCTCCCCTCACGCAGACAGAACAAGGAAGTGCGGAGTGTGTAGGAACGCAGGGAGAGCAACAACCCCCCAAGATCTCTGGTCCGAATTTAAGGGACCAGCGGATCTTAGGGGTCGTGTAAAAAGGCCCTTAGGGGTGTGTGTGTGTGTGTGTGTGTGTGTGTGTGTGTGTGGCTGCTTGCCCCCACCCTTGCCAGTTCTACTGACAAAACGCCCATCTGTTATCTAACTTGGCTCCAAAATGATGAACGAACACACTTGTTCTTACAGCCATCAGAAAAAGATGAGAAACGCTGGCAGAAAAGAGAATTCCTTGCTCAGCAAACCATCACCCCTAACTTTCTGGTTGGTTTGGAGTCCACAACAATTCATTTCTCCCATGTTTTCAAGTGGTGACTGAGTCATGGCAATCAGGGCATCCCCTCAACTGCAATGTCACCTTCCATGTCAGCAGCCTCCAACCCACCCCCTCCTCTTTCCTCCTAGGAGAAGGCTCTCCATCATCCCACCCATGCCCAGCTTTCCCCCATCACTGTTTATCTCTGACTCACCTGCGGGGGATGTGCTGCCCACCCCAAGTGATGGTGACCGTGTAGTTGCCAGGCACAGTGGGGTAGTACTCAAAGCCATACACACCATCGCCCATGTCCTTCTGCTTGACGCGTTCCTCTAGCCCTTCTGTGGAGGGAGAGAACACAGTGGTTGAGCAGAGACAAGAGACCTACTATTAAAACAGAGATGACAACCAACACCACCACAAGAACAGGGCTGTTAGTTTTGGTTGTCGTGAACAGGGTACCGATTTGATATTGTTTATAACTGTAGTTTTACTGACATGGAAAGGGAAAGAGGGAGGAACTGGTTCTGGGGTGTTCTTCTCCTTGTATATCAAACAGGGGGAAATGTTTGGACCTATCTTAGATGCAGGGCCAGAGCTATACCAGTACGCCAGGCATGTCCAAACTTCAGCCCTCCAGATGTTTTGGGCCACAACTCCCACAGTCCTTTGCCATTGGAAATACAGGCTTGGAATTCTGGGAGTTGTGGTCCAAAACATCAGGAGGGGCGAAGTTTGGACATGCCTGCAGTAGGCAAACTAGGCGACCGCCTAAAGCGCAGACCTGAGAGGGGTGCAAAACTGACCTCCGAGGGTCACAGAACTTACCTGAGAGAGGCACATTTTCTTACAATGTGTCTGTTTTTGAAAACTGATTGAGTGGGCCCAAGTAGTTAAGTCTTACCGAGGGTGCAAAAAAAGAGGCCTGGCACTGGCCCTGCTTAGAGGCAATATATTTTCACAGGTTAGGAGCAAGGTGCTTGCTAGGCAGCCATTTGCCCCAGAAGACTCTTGTGTTTATGCCTGTCTTGTGGGAAAGGTCATTGCCTTTTGTGAACCACGTAGGGAGAGGCTGGCCCTCCCCACTGGAGGAGCCTTGCCTGGCCAAGAAGCTTATTAAGAAGAGTGGCCTTGAGGAGGTCCTGAACCCAAAATGGAGTCACCGTTCTCTTCAGAGTAAAGTGTAAAACAGGACAGACTCTTACAAAGGCCACTCTGAAATAAGGGCAAAGTATACCTGTGAGAGGTACAAGAGCTGATGCTCATTACAGGCCTGCGTCTGGGACACTAACGAGGTCATCTCCACCCTGGCGAAAGCCATTGCCTCAAATCTCACCTGTGGAACCAGGTTCCCCAAGAGATTCGCCTGGTGCCCTCACTACAAGCCTTCAAGAAATTACTGAAAACCTAGCTTTATAGGTTGGCCTTCCCTGATCATTCTGTTTCAACCAACTTATATAAATAGGACACTGTTATTTCCCCCCGCCTTATGATAATTTTCTACTAGTTATTTATTTTTTCCATTTGTTCTTATTTTGAATTGTCAAATCATTTTGATTTATTGTATGTGTGCTTATTTGCTTATTGGTTCTTTTTATTATGATGATTTGATTATTTGGTCCGACTGATTAGTTTTTATTTACTATTTTAAGTTGTTGACTCTGTTTTTGTATTTTGTGTATGTTTTTAAACCGCCCAGAGTAGCTTTTTTTGCTAGATGGATGCAGTATATAAATCAAATAAATAAATAAATAAACCACAGATGGTAGGGAGCAACCTCTTGACAACGCCAAAGCCCTCACCCATTCCCTCCCATTGGGAAAGAGGGCCGCAGAGGCCACAGACACTGCCCTGGGCTCCTCTACAAGAACTGCTGCGACCTCAGGGGTGGAGGGAGAAGCTCTGCCAACTTCATCACTGAAGTAACGTTGAACTGCCAGCCTGGTTAACTGTGGTGAAGGGAGGAATGAGCACCTTGGCCCTTTGCCTCACCCAACCTAAGGGTGAGGCTGAGGGGTGCAACCTCACTTTCCCCTCACCATTGGAGAGGTTTTTACTTGCATTCATCTCCTGCCTATCTGTAAAGACGGCAGCCTCCCACTGGTTGTAAAAAACTCCCCTAAAGCAGCCGAGATTGAGCAAATGCCAGAGACACAAGGCCCCAGGCAGCTCCAAGCATTCAAGAATTCCGGATGTCACAACATTCCCCAAAGACAACGCAGTGTGCCCCTTTGGGTTCTTTGCAGGATGGAAAAGGGGGGGGGGACACATAAAACCCAGGCACATTCTCGAGATTTTTATCTCCCAAAAGCCTCAGACTTTTATCTCAACAGAAGTCTCGGGCTTCTCAAGTCTGCTTCAGGCCTGGCTGCCCAACCCTGCTTTGAATGCTTGCGGTTTGAACCCAGGGTTAGGACTGTCAGAGGCAGCCTCTCCATCACTCGCATACCTTTGTATTGCACAAGCCTTTACTTCCAGCCTAGACAAGACCCGTATTATATGCTCTCCCCCCACCCACCCGCCCCCGACAACTTGTGGTTCTGCTTGCCATTAAGAGACACCCTGCAATTCTATACCCTCTCCTCCCTCTGCCACAATTATTCCTTAAAAGTAATGTAATTTACTGCTTTGTTTCCTCGACTCACAAACCAAAGAACAAATACCAAGATGCGCCACCTGATAGGAGGATTGCATAGGCACTTCCTGCCACGAGAATTTTAACAGCATCCAGGCAGCAACAAAGCTTTGGAAGGGTTTCTAGAGAACAACATACCTGGACCTTACGGGTGAAGAGAAGGAGGAGACGTTAATGTTAACATTTTGCCACTAACTTGCAGTAGCGTCCTTTTAAACCTTTTTACTTCTTTATCAAAACAAACAAACAAACAAACCCTGTGCATTGCTAACAATGCAGATTCTTCCCTGGCTTAATCTCACCCCATCCAGAAATGGAATAGGCTGAGGCCAGCTTAGCATGCAGTACGTATGCAGCATGACACACCCTTGTTCTTATGTTGCTCGCCCATCTTGGACCAACCGTTTCAGAAGGAGGTAGAGTTAAATGCCCCATGCCTGACAGGCCCCGTATTTCCAGGGAATAGCCTGGCACCGTGCAGCTAAAGATGAAAGGCCTGGTTCAAGTTAATGCCACGTGACTGCAGAAAGAAGGGTCTCGTGCTTCCCTCTTGGTGAACAGGCACTTCTTAGCCTGATGGTACAGTGGTACCTTGTATAAAGGAATTAATTCGTTCCAAATGAAATTGTGTTAAGCAAATTTTCCTTTATACAAATTCCCATAGGAATACATTGAAAACAGAGTAATCCCATTTTTATGTTGTATGGATTTTCCCCATAGACGATTATGTTAAGCAAATTTCCCCTATCTCCGGATTTTTTTATGTTGTACAGATTTTATGTTATACAAGCTGTTTGTTATACAAGGGTCCACTGTACTTGAGTAGCAGGGCTCACTCTTCCACTAGGCAAGGGGGGAGGGATGCAGAACAGGGGGCAGCAGGAAAGACCCTAAGGCCATGCTCTGTGAAGCAACCCAAGGGTCTACCTCCGAAGTACTCTCAGGGCCCTCGAACATGTGGAAAACACATTTGGCATCATTGGTAAGGATCACAAATGGGACACGGCGTTTCTTGCCCCGACATTTCTGTTACAAAAAGGACTCAAGATGCCTGACAAGCATCACATGACACAATCAGCCCAAAGAAAATCAATTCACTAACAAAACAATTACAGTCGCATCCAAAGCAAAAAAGCAAATATAAAAATTGTTTTAAAAGAATGTGGACAAAACACACACCTCTCTCCCTGTAAAAGCAGAGCCAATTAACCACAAGTGCCAGCGACAAACAGAAATGCACAAAGGTCAAAGGTTTCTCGTTAAAGTGTCAGTCCAGACAACACACAGGACAGGCGTGGAGGCCTGCACGCACCCCTTTGCACGTGACTTACTTGGACCTTTCACTGTAACCTTCAGCTCGCCGCTGCCTGCTCCTTTTGTGTAGACCTTGAAATCGGCCATCTCCTTCACCCGGACTCCCTTGGGTTGCAGGCCTCGGCCCACCGCTCGGCAAGCGTTGGGGTTGCACGCTGTAACAGCAAGAGAGAAGCGGGCAGGGACGGAGGGGATACGGAGGGTGAGCAGAATGCAACCCTTTCTCCTTCTAGAACCAGAGGCAATTCCATTCTTTCTGACTGGCAGGTTCTCAGCCAAGACTGGCGTACCGGCTTCCCGACGCCACAAACAAGGACAGGAAGGTTTCTAGGCCAACAGGTTGCTCCCGCAAAGATAAACCTAACCAAGCACCCCTGGCTCACGTCACCCAGCCCAGACCCCACAGAGAGAAATACCATTGGCCCTGGCTCCAGGCGCCGAGCAGCTGGGAGGAGATGAATAGCGGCAGAGATCCAAGGAGATGGGTCGTCAGAGAAGAGAGAGCAGAGAAGAGCAGAGCTGGCCCAGGACAGGAAGAGGTAGGCAGAGAGGAGAGGGCAGAGGTTAGCACAGAACAGAGCACACACCCCGCACCCCTCCCAGGCAGTAGTACCGGCCACAAAGTGGAGAACCAAGCAGAGGCAACAGGGCAAAACGCTAAGGCAGCCTGACAAGAAGGCCAAAGCATGGCGGGAGACTCACCCTGGCCCACAGTGACCGTATAGGGGCTGCGGGGGATAGGGACCCCGCCAAAGGTGATGTAGATGGTGTACGTGCCCTCCAAAGTGGGCTTGTAGGTGCAGCGGTAGGTGCTGTTGCCTTTGTCTTCCAGCTGTTGCTCGACTGTCCCCTTTTTGCCCGTTGGGTCCTGGATGATGACCTCGACTTCCCCAACTCCGGCACCTGAATGGGAAGAGAGAGGGTGGGTGGCACGCCTGCCAAAGGTGATTGCCGTGGCTTGCCCGGCCGTCGCACACTCCAGCCTGGTGTCCGGCACTGACTTGTACCCTTTAAGCCAACAGGTTCCTCCAATGCAGGCATGCCTTTCGGTTCTCCGAAAGAGCCTCAAACCTTTGACCTGCCAGTGGTTTTTATGCCACTGCACGGTGAAGTCCCCTTTACTCCACTCGGCATCTTTGGTTCCTACCCCCGATCAAACCCATGAGTCATGCAGACTCATTTCTAATAGCAATGGAAAGGCAGTGGAAGACATCTCTTTGATAGGCATCTGGTGGAATACAATGTTCTGCTCTACTTAGCGCCAGGCAGGCTTGAGCAGGGATTTAGCGAGAGGCTTTCATGCTTGGGAAGACGCTGCCACTAGCAAACGGGACAGACTGCTGAGGCAGCAGCCTGCTTCGAAGGCGACTCCTCGTGTTCAGCCTCTCGCTTAAAAAGGAGGCTGTTCAGCTCCCAGTTATGTATATAAAAGGCGCCCCTGAGACAAGAGAGCAATTGTTTGCCAAGGGCTATTGGAACAAGGAAGCAGGCTTGTGGCCCGAAGGGAGACAAACACAGAACTTCAATGCAGAGGAAAGTCAGAAAACCAGTTTCTTGGGAGGTGGGCGTTCTAAGACGAGCTGGGATGAGTGATCTTGTCCAAGTGCCGTTGTGTACTCTGCACCATTGTTTAGTTTTGTATCCTGCCAAGTTCAATAAAGAGCTTCCAGAGTAACTTGTGCACATGAAAGAGCAGCCTATACAACCATGCCCTCCAAAACCGAGATGGTGACAGTGCTTCAATCGTCACAAAAACCGTCGGCCAGCAGAAATATTGCCGTATAATAGAGGGATATAAAATCTTCCAGGGGCTGCTAAGTGACAATTCCCATTATCCTTCATTACTGGGTATGCTGACTAAGACTGGCGGGAACTGTTGTCCAACAATAGCTGGACAGCCACACAGTTCCCTATTTCACTGCTGGGAAATGGGGTGAAGAAGGGGTACAACATGTTGCACATGCACAGGGCCAGCACGTCCATTAAGGCGAACTAGGCAGTTGCCTAGGGCGCCAAAATGGAGAGAGGGCACTGGCCAGCCTGCTGCCCCCCGCCCCCCCACCGCTGGCCACTGTCGCCCGCCCCACCGCTGGCCACCGTCGCCCATCCCCCGCCGCCCGCGCCCATTGCCGCCCCCCTGCCATCCACTGCCCCCCCGTCGCTGCCGCCCACCCCTTGCCTAGGGCACAAAAAAACCTAGCGCCGGCCCTGCACATGCAACAGGATGAACACAGAGAGAGAGGCAGCACCATTTCTAAATCGATTGTCACCACCCTTTGGAAAAACTACCTATTAAAAGCCATTTTCGGCCTGCTATTTTCTGCAGTCTTTCCAAGAATCCTGAATACAAAAATACTAAAAGCACTAGTGCTGCTCGAGTACTAATTTTTGTCAGAGAAGGGTGGCCTGACAAGCAAGCCAGGAGGGCTGAAAGCAAAGGAACATATTCCCCCTCTTGTGGTGTTAGAACCTCCAGTCTCACCGCTCCTCTACCTACATCGAGATAATGTGGTGGTGGTGATACGAGATGTTCTTCAGAAATAAAGTTATTTATTGCCTTAAGGCTTCACACTCAAGAACAGGGCTGGGGAACCTGAGCCCTGTGGATCGTCTTGAGTGCAAGCCCCATGATCCAATTCAGAACAGCCAAGGTCAACAGCACCCAAAGGGGCAAGAAGTTAACCAGCCTTGTTAGCCAAGGAAAGTTGCTTTTGTCATTCCCCCCAGCAGCCGATACGCTTCCTCGTGGGGTTTCCATTGGACAGAAAATCGCAACTCCTCCAACACAGGACCTCTGCTCTTTCCACTTACCAGCAGTGAAGATCTCAAAGTAGGTCGTCTTATTGGCAATGTTGCCGGCAGGTTCCAGGCCAGGGCCCTGCGCCGTGACTTTGCTGGCATCCCCGTGCGACTTGTCCACATTCACCTCAAAGGGGCTTTTGGCAATGTGCTGCCCAGCAAATAGGACTGTCACCTGAAGCCAAAAGAGAAGGGAGTCACCGAGGGAGGTTGATCTTAAGACCGAGGGAGGGAGTTCTCAGCTCCTTTTCCCATCATCTGACCTCTATGAAGCCTCTTACCTTGTGGACGCCTGTCACCTTTGGCACATACCACACCGAGAAGGTTCGATTCTTGTCATTGTTGGCAACCACTTTTGCCTAGAAAGCACAAGGATTTTTAAGCTGGCATTTATCACCTAGCATCTGTACCCCACCTTTCGTCTAGGAAGCTGAAGGATCCTTATGGAACTCACTTGTTCCCGACTATATGTTCTCAACAAGCCCGCGAGATTGGTCAGCTGGGTGAATAGTAACTGGCCCCAAGGTTGGGCATGTTAAACAGTGTCAAGTCAGACCTGAGTTATGGCAGCTGTAACACGGTGTTAGGGTATAACAGTATAGTAACTAACAATTATATGTAAGTTGCCAAAGAGTTTGTAGCTGTAGTAAGCCAGTCAGGGATCAGTTGACTGTAATGTGTAATTAACTGTGTATATAGTGGTTAGCAAGTGAGGGTAACACTTGATCACTTCATCTCAACCTCCTGATGATGATCCATGCTGCTATGCGTCTCTGCTGAAGAACTCTGTGACTGCATGAAGGAATGCTGAAGAAAGCTGTTTATGTTATGCTGTTATTTTGCCAAGATTATTCTTTGTAAATAAAACTCTGCTAAAAAACCACAACACACGGTTTTTAAGGGAAGTGAGATCACTAAGAAGCGGTTTTACCAGCTCCTTCTCTCCCTCAGCCGATACCCATGGCCAAGTGAGAAATCGAATCCAAGTCTTCTAAGTCCCTAGTCAGCCCCTTAGTCAACTACAACGTATCAAGTGCCAGCAACAGATTTTACAGCTCAGCAGGGACACAAATCTGGAGACCTTAAAGACTGCCATCTTGCCATGCCATGCCTCTCAACTCCCTGCCTCTTAAAACAGCCCGTGACTTGACCTCCTACACCAATCCTCCCCAGTGTACTCACTTCTTCACGATGCCCGGCAGGATCCTCGACATAGACCAGTACTTCCCCTTGACCAGCGCTGATGGTTTCTACAGTGAACTCGGCCTTCTTCTTCACCATATTACCTGTGGGCTCAATCCCTGAAACGGCCAGAGGCAGAGGTGTGACTCGACAATCCAGGCCCTGTTGGGCTGCTGACACCCAGGCCACCGCATACAGGGAGCCAGAAGATCCTAGACTCAAGATCTCCTCAAGGGAGAGCATGATGAAGGGGACTTTGGGAAAGCCTTCCTAAGCTCCATCGGTCCATGCCTGAAGGATTATTAACTATGGCAAAATAGCCAAATGAAGCTGACCCACTGCCTCTGCTGACTAGGGGACAACCTCTTCTAGGCCAGAGGCCTCTTCTTCATCAAGGCCCCTCAACCACCTCCTGCTGTGGCAGCCCCTTCCTCAGGCCCTGCTAGAGCTTAGATAAGACTCAGGTCGTATCACATTGTGAAGCGCCCTCCCCCTTCGTTGTTTGGGAGGCAGATTTTTTTTAAAGTATTTTAACAAAGCATGACATGCTTTAAACCAGTGTTTCTCAACCTGTGGGTCCCCACATGTTCCTGGACTGCAGCTCCCAGAAGCCTCCACCATTTGCTGTGTTGGAAGGGATTTCTGGGAGTTGCAGTTCAGGAACATCTAGAAACCCACAGGTTGAGAACCACTGCTTTAAACAAAACAAAACAAAACATAGAGGGCACCTTTTGACTGAGGTGAAGCTCCCGTGAGGCAAAGTCTGTGGCAAATGCTCTTGCTGGTAAACCCCACCTCCCATTTCTAGGGGCTGCCCCTAATCGCCTAAACACCTCTGTAAGCTCAGCAGATGGACAGAATAACAAAGGCCCCATCTTCTGTTCTTGGACTCACCTGGTCCATAAGCTCTGGCTTTCTTGGGGTTCAGTTTGGGCCTGAGGGGGGCTCCTGGCTTTAGCTTGGCTTTGGGGAACTGGGAGAGGTATGTCATAACTGAATGCTCATCCACATTGGGATCCACTATCTCTTCAGGAGTGATCACCTGCAGAGGAGAGGAAACAGCGGCTTATAGAGTTGCAGGTAGAGAGAATGAACCCCACGCCATGCCTTGGCGACGAATGTGAACACAGCCCAGTGGACAATTAATTCTGAAACTCGGGCTTGCTTTAGGAACAAGCTTCTAGTCCTTAAGGATACAAGGTGGTTTTGAAGTACATTCGCTTACGTTATTTGGCTGGAGGGTAAAGCTGAGCAAGAATTCCAGGGGAACAGATCTTGGGAAAGTGTTTTAGCTCCCAAATGAGGAAGCGGACTACAATTTCCAGAATTTACAAGAGCGACCAAATGAATCCACTAAAGGGCTCTGGTAGTTGTGGGTTCAGAAGAAGCCAGTATTTCAACGTGCAGCACCATACATGGCTCTTTTTCTCATGGCTGAAAAGTAGGAGCAAACGTTTCCACCAGAAGTAGCCATTGGCACAGATGTCAGTGTACTTACACAAACCGAGTACAGTAATACCTTAGATCAGCGATGGCAAACCTTTTAGAGACCGAGTGCCCAAACTGCGATTCAAAACCCACTAATTTTTTCACAAAGTGCCAATACAGCCATTTAACCTAAATACAGGTGGCTGTAAAGGGGCGATGTCAGGTGCCCACAGAAAGGGCTCCGAGGACCACCTCTGGCACCCGTGCCATAGGTTTGCCAACACCGCCTTAGATAATGTTACTAATTCATTCTGCGGGCCGTTTTCGCTGAGCAAAAATTACGTTAAATGGAACGTGGTTTCCCACTGAAATGAATGGGAAACCCATTAATCCATTCCAGAGGTCGGATTAACTGACGGTCATGTCCTTTCCCTCACTGCAGTGCCCAGTTTTGCTTCAGACTGATAGATATCTCCTTTGCCACTGCCACCCAACTTTGTTCCCCATGGTGGTAGCGAGGGGCAGCAGGCAGGTCCTTCTTACCCATTCCCGAAAAGAAGGCATCCACTTTTCAGGGGCCTTCTTTTTGGGAGTGGGCAAGGACCCGCCTGCTGCCACTCACTACAAGCGTGAGGAGGGATGGAAGTGAGCGGTGGTGGGTGGGAGCAGAGACACCCGGGAAGTTTAAATGGCTCGGTCTGCTGAGTCTCCCCCCCAATGGGAAGTTCATACTGCTGGGTGGGTACACTTGTTCAAACTTCCTGGGTGGTGGGCCAAGCGATGCAGCACCCAATCCACCACTCTGCCCAGCTATGTCCACCGCTCGGGAAGGTTTGAACTTCCTGCTCTGTTTTCGTTAACAGAAGCATCCCTATTCCGAGAAATTTTGTTTTGTTATCCGATTTTTCCGTTAACAGAGGCATTCGTTATCCGAGGTATATAATTACTGCATTCACTGCTTACCTGTGGGATGCCCAACCAATCATCAGCTTGTTGCATCGCTTCCCGGGCATTGTTGACAGGTTTGCTAGCATCCCATGAATCCCAGTCAGGGCATAAGCCTGTTTGGAGAGACACCTTGTTAACTCACCAGCCACAGGCAACAGGACCATTTCCCTGCTCGGTACGAAGCTGCATCTGCCTCCTGAGTCTCACTTCCTCATGCCCTGTCATCTTCTCATTTCCCTTTCCTCTCTGCAGAGCTTTCTTTCACACATACATCCTCAAGTTCATTTAAATGCTTGCCACTCCACCCTTTCCTTTTATTTCACAATGGATGACTCTACATGAGGGAGGTATATTTTTTTTAAAAAAATGTAGGCAAGGATCTACAGATCAACGAATCGGTCACCACAGTAGATCATCAAAGGAGCCTGATTCCCAAAGGTTTAACAGAAACAAAATTCCTTGTCTAAATGGGGCTGTTTCCACATGAAGGCCCTGTGAACTCAGTTCAGCTTGAACTAGAAAAAAATTATTACGTTCACACAGTTCTCACAGCCACCTTGTTTTTTGATGACAAGCCCTTTGCACCTGGGCTGGTAATATCTAGGACAGGGATGCCGTTTAGACGCAACAGATGTAAACTCCAGGTTCTAGACAAGATCCAGCTAAGGCAGACCCTGGAAACTGTTGCAGCCTCCAAAACATGGCTTGCTCCTGGGAGGAATTTTCTTGGCTCTCTCTAGAGCAACTAGCCTTGTTTATGACAAACATACATAAAAGCCAGATTAAACCATCTCTGCATGCTTTCCCTTGCTTAGAACACAAGACGCCGTGTCTTTCTCTACCTGGGGCGCAGCTGTCCACGAGCGCCCCGAGCGCCCGGCCGCTCTGCCAGTCCTTGCTGAAGTTTGTGATGGGCAACTCGGGCAATTTGTTTTGAATCCAGCCCAGCAGCCGCTGCTTGGGGGTTTGCTTCTTGGCCTCTTCGTCGTCTTCCTCGTCCCACATGGGCATGGAGATGGAGTAGTGCAAGATCAGCGTCCAGATCAGGCCCAGGATCAGCTTCAGGTTGCCGTCCACGATAGCTTTGCTGTCTGAAAGGGATGCAGAGACACAAGACAGGACTGAGCCTCTCCGAGGTGCCCATCAAAGCCTTCCTAAACGAGAAGCCTTCTCCTCTTCTCCAGGTCCACGTCTCACCTCAAGTGAGCAACCTCTTTGCCTGAAGGCTCAGCTCTCATTGTGAAAGAAGGCAAACAATCTCCCCTTTCATTGGCGGGGGGGGGGAGGAAGTATAAACACGGCACAAGCAATGTGCTGCTCAATTGTTTGTCAAGTGGGAAACCTGCTCGCACTTGTCCACCAGCATAGAAAATGACCAGAAAGGAGCTCTGGAGGTCCTAGCAACAAGCTGCAGCCATGTTATCAGGTACACAGGGCAAAGCCTCTGGCACCCTGACCGACATCAGATTGGCTATTTAGGCTGGTCCAAGTGCAATAATATGCATTTCTCATTGTGTGCCAGTGGCAGTTGCTTGGTACACAAGGAATGCAAGCATACAATAACTTACTGAAACTCTGAATGAGCCACCACGGATAAAACACCAGGAAGAATTTCCAGAGGGGCTCCTACAAGCCCAAGCCCATCCAAATCCCTGCAAACAGGACACCCCTGGGCCTAAGAATCACTTCCTGCCTTGGGCTGCCAGTCATCAGGCATCATTAAGCAGATGCCACGGCTACTGGGTTATAAAATGTTCCACCAAAATTCTCTAGAATGCAAACTTGCCTTTCATGAGAAGGTGACCTAACAAAGAAAGCCTTGCAAGCTATAGTGGCTAAATGAATCTTCCTCAAACCAGTGGCCCCCACGGTGCAGCCTACAACTCACATCATTCGCCATCACTGCTCATGTTGCTTGTGGGCTGACGAAATTTGGAGCTGCCAGGCAGGAAGAGCTAAACCAAGAAGGAAACCTACCTACCAGGGGATAAAAGTTTATAATTATACCCTCACCACGACTTTTTGCTTACGGTTACTCCAGAAGTTCAGGGTCTGATCTCTGCTTCTTGATCCAGGTTTGTTAAATGAGCTGGAGAACCATCATGCTAAGGTTTTCCACCCTGCAAAGCTCCGGGTTCATTTATTTCAGGGGTGTAGAAACTGTAGCCTTCCAAATGTTACTGTAGCTATAATTTAGCAGCCACATCCTCTAACTGTCAAGTGAGGATTAAGGAAACATACTTCAGTAACTGGATAAGTGAAACTCAGAACCATCCAGCCATATAGCAGTGTTGGCGAACCTATGACATGGGTGCCAAAGGTGGCACTCGGAGCCCTTTCTGTGGGCACACGACCTCGCCCCTTCACAGCCACCTGTATTCAGGTTAAATTGCTGCATTGACATTTTGCGAAAAATTAGTGGGTCTTGAATCACAGTTTGGGCACTTGGTCTCTAAAAGGTTCGCCATCACTGCCATATAGTATGCAATCTATATTGGGCCAATCACAGAGACAGGCCTTCTAGTATTTCCTGTGACCAATTTGCGGCATTAAAAACAAAACACAAACGAAGGTCATCCACCAAGATCTTGACTCCCATTTGTCCTCAGAAGATCGAGCTGGGCTGTCCAGTGCATCCCCTTGCTGACTGGTCTTACAGACATTCAGCCAGTGGCGCAAACAGAAGTGAACAGGGGCCTTGACCACTGACAGGCTCCTCCATCCTTGACCCTGGCCCATCCTGGCTCCTAAAAGCAGCCAGGCCAGTCATTGATTGGGCCACTGCAGTAATAAAGGGGTATCTCCAGGAGAGTAGGGTTCCCCTTCCTCTCAAGAAGACACTAATAAGGCCCATTGTGAAAGAACCAAGAACATTCCATTCCTAAGCAAAGGATTGAAGGTGGTGGTGGCAGACCAGGTTCACAAGCTCCTGGATGAAACTGATCCATCCCAGCCCGGGATCAGGCTGCACCATGGTATGGAAACAGCATGGGCTGCCCTGCATGATGATCTCAAGGGAGACTAATGCAGGCAAAGTCTCCTTGTTGTATCTCCTTGACCTCTCAGCAGGCTTTGATACTGTCAACCATAGGCAGAGAGTCCTTCTTGGAGGACCACCCCCAGATAGTACTGCTGGGTGAGATGACGCCCACCCCTTGGCCCCCCAATTGTGGGGTTCCACAGGGGTTGATAATCTCACCCATGCTATTGAACATCTATATGAGACTGCTGGGTGAGGCCGTTAGTGGTTGCTGACACCCAGCTCTACATTTCTTTTGCTCCCATCTGCAGTGGATGCTGTTCCATCCCTGGAGTGCTGTCTGGGTGTTGAGCTGGACTGGATGAGACCTAATAGGCGTAGATTAAACCTGGGCAAGATGGAAGCCCTCTCAGTGCCCCCCCCAACATAAGAGCATTGGGGAAACTCCCCCTCTTTTGGGTGGGTGGGTGTGACTCTCCCCTTGAGGAAGAGTTACGCAGCTTGGGCATTTTTTCAACCCATCGAAGCCCAGGTGGCATCTGTGGTCCACTCTGTGTACCTCCAACGGTGCCATATTGCCCATTTATATGCCTTTTTTTGACACCGGGTCCCTCAGCAGATTAGACTACTGCAGTGCACTTTACGTGGATCTGCCCTTGAGGCTAATGAAGAAACTCAACTACTGCAGAACACTGCTGCCAGAACACTAAGAGGGATAAAACACTCTCAGCACATCACCCCCCCACCGCAGCCCCCCCACACACACACTGGTCATGCTACACAGGCTGCCGATTAGTCCCACCATGACTTCAAGGTTCTAATGTTAACATACTAAACCCTAAATGAATTAGGACCTTGATATTTGGGGAAATGGCTTCTCCCACATAGAAATTCCCATGTTCACTCACTCGCTTTTCCCGGCGGGGTGGTGCAGACCTCAGGGTGCCAACCCCAAGAATTGCAACAAGAAACCAGGCCTTCTCAGTGGCAGCCCCTGGTTGCAGAATCAGCTGCCCCAAGAGATTCCTACCCCATCTGGAGGATCATGTTTTGCCCACCCCTGGTTTAGCGGCTCATGGCTGGAGAAGCCATCAAGTCAGTGCTCGGTGGCAGAGGACACGAAGCAAGGGGAATCAATATAAAGCCACAATTCTTACGAATTCTGGCTTAGAAATCTGTGTAAACACAGCCACACATAGAACAAAGTAGACTTGTAGATGAAACCCAGTTCATTCCATGATGTTGGAAGTAAAAAAAAAAAAAAACAATCCAACTAAGAAGGTGGCTTTTTTTTTCCTTACCCCTTTGTTGGCCTTCCTTATAGCTTCTTCTTAATATTGATTCCATCCCTATATTTGCTCTCTTTATACAGATTCCAGCAGCCCTTTGGTTTTGTTTATATACACCGACACAGATTCCACAATACACCAAACCAAACTTCTGCCTCTCAGCTTGTTTTTCAGAACTGCATGAAACCAGCAGGATGGAAACATCCAGGCTGATTGTTCTCAGCTTGGAAAAGTTGCTTTTTTCAGTTTTGCTCCCAGGGATCCCCAAGCCGCTATGGCCCTATTGTCATTTTTTAAGAAATGTAACTTCTCCAAGCTCTTGTTTTGCTATCTCACACGCATAATTCAGGCATTTGAACAGAATCCTATTTCCAAAACATTATCATAATCACCAGGTGCCATCAAGTCAATTCAGACTGATGGCCAACCCTTTTCAGGGGCTCCCAGGTAAGGGCAAGTTTCGGCAAAAGACACAGCTAGTCAGAGTCAACAATGAGCCTTGATGGGGAATGATGGGACTCATTGGATCAAAACCCTTTGAAGGGAAGGACTTTCTTCATTAGGGCACTTCTTCACGAAAGAGGGAGGAAGGAACAATAAGAAGAATCAGTTGGTGAAAAAGTTAAGGAGGAAAAAAATTGAAAATTTACAAAAATCTGTATGCTGAACTGTACAAAGGAGCACAATCTTTTGTAGATGCTTGGAAGCAGAATTACAGAAAACTAAAAAGTTGAGTGGAGTGAGAACCTGGTCAAAGCAGCCATGTACATGAGTATCAACACAAACATGGCATGATTCTGGGAAGTGAAGAATCTACTCAATGGCCAGGTAAAACTGTGCTTACGACCTGGGGTCCAATCCCAGGTAGCCGGCTCAAGATTGACTCAGCCTTCCATCTTTCCAAGGTTGGTAAAATGAGTACCCAGCTTGCTGGAGGGGGCAATATGTAGCCTGCATACTGTAATTAAAACTGCAAACCGCCCAGAGACTACTTGAAATGGTATGGGGCGGTATACAGTAGGACCCCCATATCCACTGATTCAGTTATCCACGGATGGCAGAGGGGGAAAAATCAAATAAGCAATTTAGCAGCCGCAAAGCAAGCTACTGTCATAAACAAAGCAAGCTAGAGTGACAAACAGCAGCTGTAAAGCAAGCTACTGTCATAAAACAGCAGCCGTAAAGCAAGCTACTGTCACAAAACAATTTGGGGGATTTTGGTGTTCTCTCTTATCCACGGTTTTCATTACCCACGGGAAGGTCTGGAACCAATCCCCAGCGGATACCGGGTTCCTACTGTATAAGCAGAACACTTTGCTTTGGGTTCCATCTCCAGCAAAAGCTAGATTAAGAATCCTGCCCAGATGCTGCCAGATTGAGCTGGATAATGCTTGGCTAGATAAACAAAGGGCCTAATTCAATATAAAGCAGCTTCCCTTATCTTTAAAAGATAGTGGATCGTGGGACTCTCAGGCCTATGTCAGGGGCAAGTATTTCCAACCTCCAGGTGACAGCTTCCTAGTGTTTATGGGCAGACCTCAGCTATGCAAATGGCATGTGCTTGGATCCCCCAGGGCTGCCCTCAATGGAGGTATATCAACAAGTCCTATCTGCTCCTACCCTGGTGTCCCAGAGGCTACCAGACAGCAATTTAGTCCCAGGCATTCAGCACCTTCATTGGGGATAATGTGTGGTGTACCTTAAACCCACACAGAGTTGGGGAAGGCTGCCTTTAGCAACTGGTGCCGCAGCCCTGGCCATCCTGTTCTCCCGATTCCACCTCAGCAGGAATTTGCCTTATCACACACCATGCCAGCATAACAGAAGCAACACTGCCCTGGACAGCAGATTTTTTTTCCCTCTCCCCCACCCCGTATCCTCTCCCCAATGTGAATGTCACCCTCCATATTCACACAGCAGATCCCCCTCTGTGCGGGATGAAAACATCACAGGCTGCAGGGGCTGCTCCCTCTGCCTGGTTCGGGAGCCAGAGAAAGAGAGAGAAGCACTCAGCACTATTGAATGGGGAAACGGAAAAGGCCGAGTCAGCGCTGCCGGGAGAAGGCACGAGGATGGAGAAGCATCCATGGCCCCCAACATCAACACCCGAGGGAGTTCACAGGTTAAGACTGGCCAGCCTGAAGCCATCCATCCCACAGCCTGCACCAAAGAGGGGAAAACAGCAGTGGAAAGGGAAGCCCTTCCCATGAGCTTCGAGTACGTGCTTGCATGCATGCTTGCATACACAATGCACACATACAGGCAAAGGCACAGAGCCTTGATGTTCTGGGGAGATCCCAAGTCGATTGGCCTCTGTTTCCCAACACTGATTATGCGCTCCACGCCTTTCCCCACCACTTTTCTGAGGGGTGGGGTGGGGGAGAGGAGAGAAGACCAGCCATCCCAGTCACTTCCCCACCCGGGGCCCTGCACCGCCCACCACCCAGTCCCGGCTCCAGCATTTTTTAGCCTTATAAGGAGTGGCCAGCAGGCAGCGGGCTTCTCCATCCCAGCTGGATCCTCCTTCCAGGAGGAGGAGAAGGAGGGGAGGGGGAGGGGATCAGAACATCCTTTCCACATGCCAGGTTCAGAACCCCCCCCACACACACACACACACTTCTTCTCTGGCTGCATGCCTCCACCCCAACCCCAACCCCCACATCCTGCTCTGGCTGCCCTGAGGAGGGATGGGTTGTCAACAGCCCACCCAAAACTTTGGAGAGAGAGAAAAAGAGAGCAAAATCCATCATTCTGCATTCAACACACACACACACACACACACACACACACACACCTTCCTCTCATCCATCCCTCCACCACTGATTGGGTGGAATAAAAATACAAATAAACAAAGAAAGAACCCCCTCCCCTTGGCTGCAGCTCTCTACTGCTGCTTTTATGTCTCCTCTGATTGGATCCCCACCTCCAAGACCTGAACTACCTACTTGCAAGCCTGCAGGCAGGGCTGCCTCCTTCCCCTCCCACCTCCCCTTCATTCTCCACCTCTGAGCAATCACTGCCAGACCCGGAACAGTGGTCTGAGTCAGCGTCTGAAGCCCAGTGATTCAGGGCATCAAAGAGCAAGGCTCTGGAGGCCTACCTTTCATTATCCTCTCCAGCCCAGGGAAACTGTACAGCCTCGGGAAGCCTTTGCATCTGCAGAATGCTCTCTAAGGCCACAGGTCTTTGGTGGAGGAAGGGGTTAGGGAGGGAGAAACAACACTGCTTATGTGCAGGCTACCCCCCACCCCACCCTGGCACCTCCACCATCACCAATCCTGATTGTGGCACCACAGGACTCCCTAGCCTGCAACCCACAACCTTGCCCTCCTAGTTTTAGACTGTTTCTCTCTATATGAAGATGTGAAGCACCACTTCCCTGTCCCGGGGAGTGCCTGCATCCAGATAACACCCTGCTTGAGAAAGCACTCTATTAACAATGGGGCAGGATGCCAAGTAATCACAGTCCTCTGTGGCAAGGAGAGGCATGCTTTGCCCACCAATGCCTTCTCCTAGAAGCAAGAAGTACAGACTGTCGATAGCAAACAAGCAGATGGCAATACCATGAAGCGGGGGGGGGGGAGAGGAAAGGTGGCCTTCCTGATGTTGCTGACTATAAATCCCATCATCCATCACAGCAGTTAGATTGGTCACGTGTGTTCCACCCCATGCTTCTTTTGCAACTAGCAGTGGGACAGATGGAATTTCAAGACACTTAGGATGTCTCTCCATTAACAACAGTTTCATCATTACCCTAAGCCAGTGCTTCTCAGCCTTGGGGCCCCCAGATGTTCTTGGACTACAACTCCCAGAAATCCTGGAGGCACTGAATTAGTAAATGAACTGTGGGTCAAGAGCAGGACAACATTTTACTTGAACAAAAAAAAATGCATGGCTCAGGACTGTGGTTCCCAACCTTGGGTCCCCAGATGTTGGCTGGACCTGCTGTTCAGGACTTCAGAGAGTTGTAGTCCCAGAACATCTGGAAGCCCACGGTTGGGACTGCTGTAGGAGATGATGGGAGTTCTGAGGTTTGCAGGAGCGACCCTGGTGCCCTGTCCCCAGGCTCTTTTAAGCACTCAGCAAGGACTGGGCAACTGGTAGCCCTCCAGGTACAAGCCAGCAAAGCACGGCCAGTGGTTGACCTCAACAGTGGAGTCTGAAAACATCTGGAAGGCTGCATAGTCCCCACCCCTACACTAGACAAAAGATGCTGTCCATGGGAGTAAAGGAAGGGCTGTGCCACCTCCCTTCTCCTGGAACTTTAGAGCAGATGCCCACTTCAAGAAAAGTGATGTATCTGCCGTATTATAATACCACAAATCACCTCGGAACAGGATCTGGAGGCTTCATGCCGAGCCAAAAATAAACAAGTGGAGGTTGATCAGGCAAGAACATGACTGGTTGTCTAGATAGGAGAGCTCAGGAAGCCACGTGTGAAAGCAGAACAAGTTACACAAACTAAGCAGTTCAGTTAATGATAAAGCAAAGTGTTCTGCTTATACACTGCCTCCATAGCACTTCAAGAACTCTCTGGGCAGTTTACAATTTAATGATGCAGGCTACACATTCCCTCCTCACCAGCAAGCTGGGTCATTTTACAGACCTCGAAAGGATGGAAGGCCGAGTCAATCATGAGCCTGCTACCTGGGATCGAACCCCAGGTTGTGAGCACAGCTTTAGCTGCAGTACAGGCATTTAACCACTGTACAACAAGGTTAAAATTCAGCGATGCTCACAAGATGGCATCGCTAGCTGATAGAATTGCTTTGGTCACTCACTACCAGAGCAGAATCTCACCCTCTTCCTCCTCCAGGCCATTCATGCACAGGCTTATGCAGGAAAGTGATTAAAATACAGGGCCAGGTCCTGGAGACCAGGGTCCAAGTCCTCATTTGTCCACAAAACGTACTTAAGCATCCTTGGCTCTGTCGTTCTTCTACAGCTTGGCCCACTCCACAGGGCTGTTGGAAGGATAAGAGCTCAGCGGTTTAAACATCAGGTTGCAAACAAAGCCAGCAGTTGGGAGTTCAGTTCCCCTCTGGACCTCCTTGATAGGGGACTTGATGATCTATAAGGTCTTTTCTAACCCTGCAGTTCTAAGTTTATTCACATTATAAAAAGCTGAGGTCAGTTGTGTATTGCATCCCCCTGGAGGAAAGGCAGGGCAACAATGTAAGGCAATAAAGCTACACCCCTCCCTACACAAGGTGTCCTGGACTGCTTTGACTAGCATTGAGAGCTCTTATCAGGTAGTCCAAATATAGAAGCCTCCTAAGGTGGCCAAAGACCAGGTCGGCGTTCTTTGCTGGATCCCAAACCATAAAGGTTGTCATCGTGAATACTTTTACAAACTACTTAACAGTGGGAAAGTTGACAACCACCAAAGATTAACATTTCTCAAGAAAATCCTAGCTAAAGTAGGCAGTGACGACCACTTGAGATGTGGGAGAGGTCACCTAATAGACATTTGCTGATTTTCATTAATGTGTATTTTTTAAAGCAAAATGTTAACTTGCAAACAACTGGTTTGCTTTGGAATCCAACACTCCTCTTTCTCCTCACCCATGCAGCCAGTACCTATTCCCTTCTGGGTGACAGCTGTTGCAGCCAATACCCCTGGAAGACACCTGGTTGAGATATCACCAGGTGCTTTCTGCCTATCCCCATCCCATAGGAAACACAAATACATTCTAATTTAATAGTGATTCCCTCCCTCCACTGGAATGGGTGGGCCTTCAGATCTTTGTGGATTGTGTACCCTTCCCATCAGGCCCTACCATATGCTACAATGTGATGTGATGTGATAGTTATATTGGCTAGAAGTCTTACCAGTGCATTAACATCTGGAAAGTCACATTTCCCCTACCGGCCAGTGGTGGCAAACCTTGGGCACTCCAGATGTTTTGGACCACAACTCCCACAGTCCTTTGTCACTGGCAACACAGGATTGGAATTCTGGGAGTTGTGGTCCAAAACATCTGGAGTGCCTAAGGTTCGCCACCCTAACCCTACCCCTAGCATAGGATGGATTCATCAAAGGAACAGGATGACTAAGAGCCCGTTTTTGAGCTTGAGTTTAGTCTCCCCCACAAGGTAGTGGTGAACCTACATGCCCTAAAATGGGGGGTGGACTACACCACCCCCATCTTCCCCAACCGCTGCCAGTGGGACAGAGAGCATTTGCAGCCAAAGACATCCGGCAGGATTGCCACTTTCCCATCCCTCTGCAAGAAGGCCAAACAGCATCCATGAACGTGCTCCAGGGCCCGTCTCCCTCCCAGGCCAGGGGCGCTGCCCGGGTGGTTGGAAGGGAATCCGAAAGGGCTTCATTACAGGCCCGGCGGCTCCAGCACCCGCAGGCCGGGAAAGCCACAGATAAGCTCAACCACAGCTATTCCACGCCCCGATTCCTCCTTTCTCTCTTGGCCACCAAGCCGCGGCCGCTCGGCTCGCCGTCTGGCAGCCGACCAGACAGACCTCTTTGGAGTGGCGGCGGGAGCCGAGGAGGAGGGGAGGGAGGGAGGGACCGGGGTGGGGGGTGGGGGACGAACGCGGTCGGTCCAGGAAGGGGCAGGAGCTGGCGGGCCTGGTGGGGGCAAAAGGGGGGGTGCGCCCGGATCGGTGCCCGTGGCGAGTGACCCGCGGCCCAGCCCAATCATCCGATAGGGGGCAGCAGCAGCCCGTCCCCACCGAGCCCCGTCGGCTGCCTGGCCTGTCCCTGCCGAAGTTGCAGGCAAGTTTAGGAGCCGTTCCGCAACACAAAAGCGCGCCGAGCCGAGCCGAGCCGAGCCGAGCGGCCGGGGGTGGGGGGGGGGAACCAGGCCAGAAAAGGGGGCGGCGGAGGAGGAGGTGCAGCCGAGGCCCCCAGGGCTGAGGAAGAGCGCCCCCCTCCTCCTCCTCCTCCTCCACCCCCACCCCCACCCCAAACGTTCCCCCGTTGCTTTCTCTGCAGACAAAAAGCTTGAAACCGGAGCCGCCCTCGCACCCTCCCCGCCACGCCTAGAGGCAGCGGCGTCCGCTCCCCGGCCCCACCCCTCCAGCAGCAGCAGCAGCAGCAGCAGGCCCCGGCCCAGGGATGCTCGCCCGCCCGCCCTTTCTTCCTTCGCCCGCCGGGCTCAACTCCTGCCCGACGCGCCTGCCTCCTTCCCCGTCGAGGGGGTTCAAGCGGGGCACACCCTCCCGCCTCTTTTTCGGCGGACAGCCTTCTGCCGAACACCACCACCATCCCAAGGGCGTCTGGGCCTCGTAAAGGCTCCCCCCTCCCGACCAGCCTCCCTTCCCCCCCCCCCGCCGCCTTCTTCTTCAGGACGGCATGGAAGGGGGGCTCCGCGGTCTCCAAGCCCTCCCCTCCTCGCCGTTTCCTGCAAGCAGCCCCCTCCCGATGTTTGCACAACCCCTCTTCCCGCCTCCCCCCAAAAAATTGGAGCGGGGGGGTGAGAGCCCTCCTCCCACCGTCTTCTCTCTCTTCCCCGCGCGCGGGCTCGCCCTCCTTCCCTCCCTCCTGGGACTCACCGATGGAGACCAGCTTGATGTTCTCCCTTTCCAGGAACTCCAGCGCCACCGAGACGTTCTCCAGCTGCATCTGGCGGAAGGTGGGGCGCGTGTTGTACTTGCGCCCCATCTTCTTCTGGCTCAGCACCTCGAGCAGCGCGATGAGGCGCAGCCCGTCGCCCAAGTCCGTCTGCAAGTTGGCGATGCGCTTGTTGACGCACTTGAGGTGCTCGTTGCACCAGCGGGTGAAGGTGTTCTGCTGGATCTTCTTCCAGGGCGCGTCCTCCGCCAGGTCCTTCTCGGTGGCCGGCATCTCGGCGGCGACCTCCCCCGGGGTGTTGATGCTGCTGCTGATGCCGCTGCTCCCTCCACCGCCGACGCCTCCCGCTCCTGCGGCCTGATGGAGTCGCGCTTGCGAGCCGCTCATTATAACGGCCGGGCTTGGGGTGGGTGGGACCCCGGCGCTGGGTGGGTTGGGCTCGGGATTAAAGGCACAGGATCCTGCGGAAAGGGAGCCGAGGGTGGGGGGGGAGGGGAGGGGAGCGGAGCGGGCGGAGAAAGCAGGAGTTGCATTGAGCTGGGAACGCAAGAGTGATCCTCAAGACGGCGGCAAAGTATAGGGAGGGAAGGCGACAATGGAGAACGCTTCCACCTCTCCTTCCCCCAAAAAAACATAAAGAAATGTCTGTGAAGATTCTCAGTCATCCAGGTGAGTTTATTTGGAAGTTGAGTCAACTTCCAGACACATAAAAGAAACAGGAAGACAGTACAATTGGGGCTGCCTTACCACCAGAGGGATCCATGCGCCCACCCCCTCCAAGCTGCGGCCCGCTTGCTTTGCTCAGCGAGGTGGTCGTGAAGGTGTTCCTAGTTCGAGACTGGATAAACACTCATTAGGAAGCAAATCCCATTTGCAATAAAAGGGAATGTGCTTCTAAGTGAGAAAAAAAACCACGATTGCGGCTGGTCTATGAGCTCCTCCCAGCTTCCCTCCACCCACCCACCCACCCACCCTCGCCGCCGCTGACAGGACAGTGTAGGCAGGATAACCTCGGGAGATACTGAAGGAGATGATGGAGCATCATCTTAACAGCCAGGCCAAACTTTCATATTCAATGTCAGTGTTCCTTTGAAGTTAATTTGGAAGATCTCCCCTCCATTCTACACGGAGGGTTTAAAGAGATTGCAAACAGTAACTCTCTCCTGATTTGAAGAGAAAAGACTGGAGGGGTGGGGGACGGCAACAGGTCAAGGCGTATTTTGGGTTCTTTAAGGTCTGCCACAGCTGGAAGCATTGAAGGGAGATATTAGAAGAACCACTTTCCAGCCAGGCCCTGGGCTTAAAGCAGAGTTTGGAGAGGGTGTTTTATAGGAGTTGGACCAACGCTCCAATCTGCCCCTCGCTAGCAGAGCTGGTGGTACGAGATAATGTAAGCCGCCCTGGGTAATGTAGTCTGCACTAAGGGGGTGGTATAGATAGATAGATAGATAGATAGATAGATAGATAGATAGATAGATAGATAGATAGATAGATAGATAGATAGATAGATAGATAGATAGATAGATAGATAGATAGATAGATAGAGGTGCCGGCCAATAAGAAATCAAACGTGGCATTCGAGGACACCGACCTGGCTTTAATAAATAAATAAGTACTAAATAATAATTTATGCCGGCTGATAGCACATGGGAGGGAGCTGTACTATGGGCCCATGAGTCGATTCCCCATTCTGACGACCTCTCAGAGTTTCCAAAGTCTCTGGGATATTTTAGGACTGGTTTTTGCCATGGCATGCCACCACTCCAGGAGTTTCCTTGGCCCAGAGGAGGTTTTAGCTCTTGGTCCTCCAAATCTATTCCAAAGTTTTACTAGCTCTCATTTGCATTTGTAAGACGTGTAGCTTAATTTTTTTAAAGGGACCTTTTAAAAAAAACAAGGTGCCTGAGAACTTGGTCGGATTCTAAACTCTTCCTGTTCATAGGAGTTGCGCAGTCTCTCTCTGTGTGTGTGTGTGTGTGTGTGTGTGTGTGTGTGTGTGTGTGTGTGTGTGTGTGTGTGTGGCAGCGAGGGAGGCAGGAGCTGAGCTCGAAGAGCAAAGAGAGAGAGAGAGAGAGAGAGAGAGAGAGGTGGAGGGGGGAGGGGGTTTTGGGAATTCCAGCCCGACTCAGACACGCTGACTCACAGTCAGACGCGGATCCAGCCGCCGCCACCCCTCCCACCTCGGTTCTTCCCGAGCGACGGAGAAATAAGACACGAGGAGGGAGGCAGCCAAAGTCCCTCGCTCTTGTTTCTCCTCCACGCCCCACACACTCTCTGGGAGGGATCAGGGCGGTGGTGGTTAAGGTGGAGGCCACTCGCCCGCCTGTTGGAACCGGGGGGTTGGCAATGCGTAACCCTCCAGATGTGGTTGGACTACAACTCCCATCAGCCTTAGCTGGCCCAAGCCAAGGACGGGGTCTTGCCCGCCCCCGCCCGCCCCCAATCAGAGGGAGATCTTGATCCGCTGCTGGCCGAGGGAACACAGCGGTCACAGTCCATCTGGGTAGACGCATCCCGAGCAGAGAGGGGGGGGAGGCAGTGACGGGAGCCCGATCAGGCACCCATCGCACCGCAGACCCGGCAAGGCGCCCGAGGAGCACCGTTGGGCCAGTGGGCGCACGTCTCCCAAATTCCTGCGCGATGAGGCCCCGCAGCCGGGAAGCTGCCTGCCCCCCCCCGCCTCTGCCCCCACCCAGCCCAGCCCCTTAAAAATACATATATATATATATAAAGGACCCCCAGGCGATGGAAACTCCGTGGTGCGCGTGGGGCTCTACCTGTCTGGCTCAGGGTGGCCTGCACGTCTCTTCTTCCTGGGCCGGGTTAGAGCTTATCTCCTGGAGAGCGAGAGACCGCCTCTCTGGTTTTCCCCCTTGCCCCCCCACACACATACCCTAAGGCTTGTCCCTTCTTGTCATCACTCTCTCATTTCCATTCCATTCTCTCTGTTTCTGTCACACTCAGGCTTTTAAAGCCATCTATTCCCAAGGAAGCCAGCTTCCAGGCTGATTGTTTTTGTTTTCTCTGATTTGCATCAGAGCACGTAGGATCACTCCTTTGTGGTTCGGTTTTAGGCACCTGTAATTGTTAGGATCCAACCACAGCCTTACTGTCCCTTTGCTGAACCTGCTTAATAGTCTTGATAAATGGTTTTCCATTTTCCATGGCAGGCAAACAATGTAGATTTCCTGCATTTTGGACTCTCCTAGGATGGGGTGATCACAACCATGGGGACGGTTATGGTGAACAACTGCCAATTTACTGTTATCCTGCTGCCCCCCTTGAAAAGGTTACTCCCATTACATGCAGAAAAAGGCTTCAGCTAGCACTCCTGTTTGCTTGTTTTACACAGAGTGGGAGAGGCAGTCATCTGGTGCTTCCCCTCAGCAATAAAATGTCACCCTGGGCCAGCCCTGGTGGGCGCAGTCGGGTTTGGCACTGTTAACCAGCAGAACATCCTCTGTGCAGATGCCACCGCCACAAAGAGCGACTGTACGCCAGAGGTTTGTGCTCGGGCATCGCTCCCATGGTAGTGGGGGTTTGGCCAAGAACCTTTCCCAATACACGATGCCCCCATACTAACAGGGTACTGAGATGGGTTGAGTTTTTTTGTCAATTTTTTGGGGGGTGGCCTTTGGTTCCTCCCGAGGGAAGACACGTTGGGGTGGGAGAGGGGCAGGACGTGGGTTCTTCACGTTGGGGTGGGAGAGGGCAGGAATCAACCAAATCCTGACATTGAAGATTGCACTATTCAGATACCAGCCAGGAAAACAGTTCAACCTTCTGGAATGCTCTATTAACTGGCCGCCTTGTTGCCATTCTAAAGCAAAGACTCTTCGAGACATGTTGTGCCAGAAAACTGCAGAACAGCCGTTCATCAGAAACAATGATCTATCCAAGGCAAATGGTTTTTGCTTTCTTTCTTTGGAGAACCGGGTTGTCCTGCTAATTCCGCAGCTGCCTCAGCTGTAACCCTAACACAGCAACCAGACTCCTGATTTCCATCTAGGGCCGCTTTTACATGACCCCTAAAATCCGAGGCAAAGGGCTCCCAGATCCGGAGCTTAAAAATGTTTTCCCACCAGCTCTGGACTTTAAAAAAAATTAAGTACAGCCACGCCCACCTAAGTGCGTCCCAGCGCACTTTTCAAGTACCTGGTCTCCGAAGGTGAAAAATTTCTGATGCGGATGTAAAGCAGTGAGGGCCGGGCTGTCCTCGCCTTGTGTTTGCTTTTTTTGTCCCCGCCGCCCCTTTAAGAGACTGGAATCATGAGGAAGAGCAGAGGGAGGTGAGCCTGCATTTTTCCCTCCCTTTTTTTCTCCTTCCCCTCATGCAGACAGGAACAATGGAGTGCGGAGGGGTGGGAACACAGGAAGAGTGACAAACCCCCAAGATCTCTGGTCCAAATTTAAGTGGCCAGCGGATTTTAGGGGTCGTGTAGAAGCGCCCTAAGAGACAAGCCTGCCTGGCTAAAACCCATTATGACAAGAACTGGATTTAACATCGAAGAGCAACTTTCGTAGCAAAAATCTACTGTATCTTGCCATGTACTTTTGAAGTTCTGGACTTGAAGTTCTGCACATTGGCACAAACCTGATGAAGTGGCGTTTAATCAACGAAAGCCTGCTTATGGTACAATTTTCCAGTGGCATGTAAAGATCATGCCTATTTTTGTATTAATATCTGTCAAGTTTTACTTGCAGAAGTGTTTGTGGGCTGCAGGACACAATCACCAAATGCAGTTGATCTTTGTGGTTTGAACCGGGATGAAGGCTTTCTGTCTAATTATATTTGGTCTACAGATCCATTTACTACAGAAAGGATGGCCATAAAATCAAACAGCAATTATTATTCGGAAGTGTCACTATCAATTTCATCCTCATGGCTTGTCTCTACTTTCTGCAATTTAATCCTCTCTGACCCCATTGCTTGCATTGGCCAGAATCGCACCGTTGTTTGTGTAAAGATGGTGTAATTTGCTTCTGCTGGTTGTGGCTAATGCACTGGAGGCATTCAAGAGACACCTGGACAACCACCTGGCAGGTATGCTTTGATTTCTATTCCTGCAAGAGCGGGGGGTCGGACTTGCCCCCCCTTCCAACTTCACTATGCTATGATTCGGTGAAACAATGACACAAGGGGAGATGCTTTTGGCCTCTCATCAGGGAGCCACAGCAATGCACGCAGACCTTATGTGTGCCCCAATAACAGCCAAGTTAGGATCATACCATAATCCCCCAGCACATGCAGGCATTCAATCCCACTGTATACATGGGGAAATCACCACAACACTACATGCATCTAAAAGAAGCCTTGCCCTGACCCCTACCCCCGCCCCACCCTGCCAAGAAGCTTATACCCTAATAGGGGTGCTGATGAGACTGTTGCTGCCGTCTTAACTCTGGAACTGCTGTTCTTGTTTGGAAACCAGACCAGTACATTCTTTACAGGAAGGAAACACATGGGGGGGCAGCACCGTGAAACAGCATCTTATTCTGCTCCAGCATAGTTTCCTCTCTCCCTCTCTCTCTCTCTCTCTCTCTCACACACACACACACACACACAGAGAAAGAGAGATTCCCAGCACCACAAAGTCATAGCTGTACATCTGCAAGATAAATGGCGTTCAAGGACTGAAGTGCTGCAGAAGACTGCCCTCTGCTGGAAGGCTGGCACACGCACAAGGGCTGGGTGGCGGGGGGGCTACTGTGGATTGAGCCCACCTTCCTAGGTCTGCCCTAGCCACCTTCCCACCCCCACCCCCACCCCCACCCCTATGCCCATGATTCAGCACAGCCGCAGCTGCCCAGCAGCTCTGCAGATGCGAAGCTAACTCCACCCAGACTTCCTGCGACCAGTTTTGAAATGCCTCACTTTGTACCAGCTTTCAGGAGCCCCACCCTCAGACTTCCTCCTCCCAAAGCCGCCCCCCCGGGTGTCAGGGTGAGAGCAGAGGAGGCCGTTGGATGCCTGTGAGAGCCGGGCTGGATGTCACTAAAGGATACAGATGAAAGGTCTGTGGATGCAAACAGCCCAAGCCCCCTCGGAGGTGGCAAACCTGTGGCCCTCCAGATGTTGGGCTTCAAGATCCCCTATCCGTGGCCACTGGGAGGCGAAGAACTCTGTGCACGCGCAGCGGCACTCTTCTTCAATCTCATATTGATTTTCCACATAGTTGAAGGATGGGCCTCACTTTTACAGTCCTGCCTAATTTTCACCCCTGAGGTGGATTGTTAGTTTCAGCAACACCCAAAACAACCAAAGTCATTGTTAAGGGATGAATAAGGACAGCCGGAGGCAGGGGGGGCGAGGGGCTGGGTGTAAAGTCAGAAACTGCTTCCCACCCACCCTCTTTTGATTGGTATGGTCACTGAATTTTCTGTGAATGCAGGTGGGTGGGAGGAGAGAAAAGCTAAGGTGGCCTAAGAGGGCAGGAAAGCTACACCTTCAATGGCTGTGGGCCAGAAGGAATTTCACCACAACAACTAGTAATACAGTGGACCCTTGTATAACAAACAGCTTGTATAACATAAAAATTGTACAACATAAAAATTCTGGAGATAGGGGAAATTTGCTTAACATAATCGCCTATGGGGAGAATCCGTACAACATAAAAATGGGATCTCTCCATTTTCAATGCATTCCTATGGGAATTTGTATAAAGGAAAATTTGCTTAACATAATTTCATTTGGAACGAATTAATTCCTTTATACAAGGTACCACTGTACACTGGCATCCAGAACACTTTTGCTTCCCATCCTCTGAACATGGCCACCAGCTCCATATCTTGCCTCCGGCAAGCTGCTCCTCCCCAGCCTCTCCGGATGGCCTTCTGCAACCTGGTGTTGGGGAAAGGAATAAAGATACTGGCCTACCAAGCAAGGCCGCCATTGAGATGGAGATAACATGTAGAAGGCTGTAAGGCAGGGGAGAGGACGAGGGGCCCTCCGGGTTTTGCTGAACTACAACTCCCATCACCCTTCACATTGGAGGTGGTTGGGATCTAAGAACCACAAAAGAACCATAAATGGCTCACCGACCCCAATGCGGCTCCCTTCCTGCCTACCCCCACCTCTAGTAAATGGAGGGCAGGGTTCAATCATAACTTTGCATAGAACTTTACTCTCCTTTTAACTGCACACATTTTCTGGTATTTTTAATGTAATGTTGTCTATTAATGCTGTAAGATGTTCCTCAATTCCCTGTTCTCAATACTTGAACATGTTTTTATTGTACTGGACTGTATATTATCCCTCAATACTCTAAGCTGCCCTGGGTTCTTTTTCAAGGAGAAAGGTGAGGTAAAATACTTTAAAATAAATAGAAATAAAATAAATAAAAATAAATCCAAGATAGTAGCTAAGGGATGTGTGGGTGCCCCCTGCTGGCCTGTCTAGGAATCCCCATGGTTTGGGCCATCCATAGATTCCTCTAGCTTTCAACAGTACAGTAGACTGGAGATGAGCAGGAAACAACTTTTTTTGTTTTGCAATTCGTTTCATTTCCTAACGAAATGAAAAATGAAGTGCAATTTTTAAAAATGAAACCAAACAAAATGGAAATTTTCATTTTGTTCTGTTTTGTTTTTCATTTTTTATTATTTATTTCAACAAGTGCCGATCTCGGCGATTGTCAAAATAAATAACAAAAATAAGTGCCGATCAGCTGGCATGTGGAGCTGCACACCAGCTGTTCAGCAGTGGGGGAGGGGAAACGCCAACTGGCCTCCCTGCGGGCCAGCTGGTTGGTGGGAGTAAAAAATAATAATCACCGACTGTCCAGCTGGCCCCAACAGTATAAAATAAAAATTAAAAAAAAATGAAAAATGAAACAAAACAAAATAAAAAACATTTTTTAAAAATATTGTTTCATAATAAACAAAATGAAATGGGGGAACGAAATGAAAAATGAAACACCATTTTGGTATTTCATGCCCATCTCTACTCAAGAGTACACCATCCTGGGTCCAAGACTTCAAGTTAATCCAGTGGCTCTTTGCAAAGAGAACGTTCTGTGCTCTGGTTTCATTGTGTGGGGCCTCGAGCCATTCTGGACATCAAGACCACACAGTATTGCTTGAAACTGCACAGGCACTGCCTGAATTTCAAGAGAACCAAGCATACTGCATGGGGTGTTATGGGGGGGGGTCTTACAGATTTCCTGTAGACGAATGCTTTTTGGGCTGGGGGTTCAGGCCAGTAAGTTTCCAGAATAGGATGCTAAGAGGCCAGGACGTGAGTGAAAACTCTTTGACTCTCTAAACTATTTTGGACTTCAGTTCCCATAATCCCCAGTTACCATAGCCTGGTTATAGAACTGTGGGAATTCTACACCACAGATTTCCTACCCTTGGAGTACTTAACTTCACTTGTAGAGCTCCTGGCTCTGAAGTCTAGCGATACAGAAATACATAAGCAAATAAATATTTTAAAGGGATGTAACCCTAATTATTTAACACTACATACATTATTTAGTTAAATCATTAAGATGCCAGAAGGCTTAGCGAAAGAAAGCTGTGCACAGTTCCATTTGTAAAAATCATGTATTTACTTCTACCCATAGGCATTTGCATACATGCATATTTCCAAATCATAAATGGAGGAGGGTAGGATATTTTGTCTCCAGATTAAACCTTATATGTGAAGGAGATTCAGTTAACTCTCTTCTGTGTTTCGACTTGCAGCCTTAGGTTTTACCCATAGGACCTAGAGCAAAAGCAAAGTGTTCTGCTTATATACTGGTTTACAGTTTTAAATTATGCAGGCTACACATTGCGCCCCCCCCCCCCAGCAAGCTGGGTACTCAATTTACTGAAGGCCACCAAGATATAACTCTCTTTTTTAAATTAGCCCATTAAGTATTTGTCTCAGCCATATTGATATATTTGAAAGTTGATAGAACTTAGGTGAACAGATAAAATATAATGGGTTGATGATGTTTATTATTTACTTATTCTTATAGATTAGATAGGATATCTTAAGTCAAGCTGTTACTATCTTCACCCTTTGTACTAGATGAAAACAGATATAAATGTATGCCTATCATATGTTGAGCTAGACAAATAGACTTTAAGTGTTTAGTAAAATGAAGAACTAAGATTAAATAGGCTAGTTTAATACTGTACTTTGTTATTTTCACTTTTTGTACTAGATGAAGATGGAGATAAGTAATGATAAATACAGTCATGGAAAAGAAGCACGTAAATTTGGAATATTCCAAGCACTTGGGCTGAAAAATTGGGAAATATTTGTATTTGTATTTGAACTATGCAACACGGCAACACACAAGCAATGTATTTGTTTTAACCTGTTATGTTTAGAAAATTCAATAAAATATATATTAAAAAGAGATAAGCTACACAAATTACAGCTGTACAAGTTTTTAAAAAAAATTTACTGAAGGCTCAGGCAAGGGGGGGGGCAGGTGGAATTGGGCTGCCTCTGCTACATGGCCCCTCCCGTTCAATTGCAGACCTTCTTCCTCATCAGAGATTCCAGTTCCACACCACGCAAGAAGGTGACGGAACCAGAGGGCCGGGTTTTATAGAGAGGAAGAATCTCAGGTTGTTGCAGTCCTACCATGAAGCTCTAGAGCAGGTAAAATAAAGAACAGGAACGGCATACCTTTTTGCACTGAAAATGAACACATTACCTTATGTCTAAACAACCCATGTCCTTAGTTCAGATCACCTGCCTAAAGGGAAACATACATTTTGCACCGCGTGCTCCGAAACTGATAGCAATGCCATGGCCATAACGGCCTTTAGTTTAAGGAGCCAGCCAGTAGATCAAGCCAAACACAGAATAACTGAATGATTGAGTTTGACATGAGCACCAAGGGTCACCTAGTCCAACCTCTCCTTCCTTTGGGTTTAAATTCATTGGTGCAGGTGCAGGCACTGCCCTCTGGAGCAGCCAAGAAACCATCATGTTCCCTCTTCTATGGGTTAGCCCCTCAGCCGTCTGAAGAAAGCTGCTATATCGTCTTTCTTTCCCTGGGTTGCCATCTCAAGCAAACTTTTTCTCTCTCTCCTCTCTCCTCCCCCCTGCCTCTTTCCCAGCCCACCAGAAGCTCTTGAGTGCCTGAGATGATAAATGTATTGATCCTCAGTATTTGGGGTGGGGTGGGAAGGGATACCCCATGGAAATGTTTTTGCCATTGGAAATGTGGAAGATACTTTTATGAAGCACATGACAGGTTGCATGGGGCAATTGTTTGACAGACAGGATGTGTAAGGGATCCGCCGGATCTGTCTCATGTCCTCTCAGCCACACCCCTGTGAAGGGCACTGCAGTTCTGCCAGCTACGGGAGGTGCCTCGTGGTTATGTATGACGCTTGGCTTATATTGCCACCAGTCCCCCTCGAAGGGAAGGGGTTGGTACATTTGCAATCCAGGACGGTAAGGAAGATCATCCATACCTGTGGTGCAGTGGGTAAATGCCTGTACTGCAGGAAAAACTGTGCCCACGACCTGGGGTTCAATCCCAGGTGGCAGGCTCAAGGTTGACTCAGCCTTCCATCATTCCGAGGTCGGTAAAATGAGTACCCAGCTTGCTTGGGGGGGGGGCAATGTGTAGCCTGCATACTGTAATGAAACTGTAAACTGCCCAGAGACTACTTGAAATGGTATGGGGCGGTAAAAAAGCAGTACACTTTGCTTTTCTTTTACTCACGCTTCCCACATGCTAACAGGCAGGCACCTGGAAGCTAAGAACAGCATGGCTAATTTGGTCAATGGATGAGATAAGGGTGAATGAGGTACTCTCAGCTGAATAGCCTAGTGCCATAGTGGTGGAATTCTACTGTTAGACCGAGTGAAGTGCTAAGAAAGGGCAGGAATGGACTGTTACCAAATGCATTATTTCTACTGTTAGGGAAAGGTTTTTGTAGGCTTTTATGCTTTGTGGGTCCAAATGACTAGCAGTGGGTACTGTGTACCTTCACTGACCAGGATGTGCTGTGTGCCCCATAGGCTGCGCTGCCTCAGGCAGCACATTCTCTTGGGCAGAGCCCACAATGGAAACTCAAGCGGCAGATCAAGGATGTCTGAAACATAAAAGAGATGAGCAAGATAGAAGACCAGCAGATTGGTTTAGCGATTAATAGCAAGTGCTCAGTTAGGACTAGAAAGACTCCGGCTCAAATTCTGACTTAGCTATGAAGGCCTTTGCGTGACTTTGGACTGGAAATGGAAAGTTTCCACGGGGGGTCGGGGGGGACAGTAGAAAAACAAACAAACTCCCCCCCCCCTATTTTTCTCCAAAGATTTTTTTCCATGCTTCTAAAATTCTAGTAATTTTTACATCTCCACCTTGGACCAGCCTCTATACTTCAACCTAATCAACCTCACACGTTGATTTGCTGTGATTTTTATTTCTTTTAAAGAAGACGATGTAAAATAGGAAATAAATAAAAACAGATCTCATCTCTTGCAGCAGCTGCTGTTGATTCTCCCTGCTATGTAGAACCCTTCCATGGGTTTGGGAAAGAAGCCCCACTTAATACCCACAGGAGACGAAGAGGCACCTTCTTTTGGTTTTACAGCTGAGGTGAGGAACCCTTAGCCTTCCACGTTTAGGCCCACAAATCCCACCAGCCCCATTAATCATGGCTTGTGAAACCTGTAAAGGGGGGCTTCCAAAGTCTCCCCCCCCCCATGAACAGACCTCTCTGGAAGGTCTGTGCAAAGGGAGGGGGCAGTAAAAAATCCCTGCAGTTCCCAAGTTCTGTCATTAGGTGGTATCGTTGCTTCCCTTCCCGACACCACCCCCTGCCTGCTTGCCCCCCCCACGCCCACCCCACCCCCAGCGGCTGCTTCCCCATCGCCACTCCTCCTTCAAGCAAACAGAAAAGCACTCCCAGCCTGGAGACCTGGCTTCATATTTTCCCCTTATTTGGAGAGCTTCATTTCTTAGGATTTTTAAAATAACCAGACAGACCCTCCCCTGGGCCCTGGGGGATGGGGATCAAGTAGTAGCCTACAAGACAACACTGAGGGGAGCCAGCAGGAAAAAAGAAAAGAGCATCCCGGAGAAGTCCCGGGCTTGGGCGCTTGGATTCCGAATGGGATGCTGCTTTGTGGGGCAATGAGCAGGGGCGAGGTCTGGATCTGACCAGATCAAAGGGAGATGGAGCTGTAAGGAAGTGCGAAGCAGAGGTGGCTGCTGCTGGTGGTGGTTGTTTTAAAGCTACATGACCGATTAATGCAAGCCGTGTTCCCCAGTTTATTAGAAAGCTTTAGAGTTCTACCGAACTCTTCATCAGACAATGAGGGTTTAAAATGTGAGGTTAAACAGGAGGCAGGAGAGCAAACCTGAGATTTCGACTCTGTGTGAGAAAGAGGTCAGAAAGGCATGGAAGTGGAGGCTCCCACAAAGTCTGCATGTCTTACTACCCGGAGGCGTTGGAAAGGACTATTAGATTATTTGTAAAGGGTCGGACCAAGCCTTTGTCTTTAGTGGCGCCGGAGCTTGTAAGCTGATGTCTTTGTTTCTGCTTGAACTCTTCTAAACGATTTTTCACTGACAAAGAATCCTGTAGTGCTCAAAAGCTTGCCCTATTGCTTTGGTGACTTAATCGCCTTGGCTGAGAATACATTAGCATCACTACTAGGGGCCTTAACTGAGCATTGATTCAAACATAGGGGACTTCTGGTTACCTGGATATTATTGAGCTATGGCTGCCATCATCCTTCACCACTATCTTGAGGTGGAAGAAGCTGATGGAATTTGCAGTCTACAACATCCAGAGGGCCAGCTCGTTCCTTGCTCCTGGCCTACCTGCTCTGGGTGGTAGCCTGGAAGAAGGAGCAGTCAGGAGAAATCCTGAGGTCCCTTGTGTTTTTACTGACATGCATACCACTGAAGGCCCATTGAAACCACCATTTTGAAGTGACATCCTTCCCGGCTGTCAAGGGGATGAATGGGAGAAATGGCGGCCACCTACATTTCCAGCCACCATAGGCAAAGATAGACCCAGACTAGCTTTGATGAGAGCTCCTCTTAGTACACAGAGAGAGCAAATGATGGCAGTTGCCTTTTACTTATAACCTGCTTAGCCAATGTCAACACAGCTAAGAAGCTGGCTGAAACTGGCCTCAGCCATGAGATAATGGCCCGAAGTAGCTCCCATTAAGGAGCTACTTCAGGGGACAGATTTGCAGGGCAGAGAAGTCTTATTAACCGATAGCAAAAGTTGACATGTTTAATAGTTTATCTCATTCTATTTCTTCTACCATCTGCCTCAGGTAGTGAAATGCTAGCTGGCTGTCTTGGCCAGAAGTGAAGTCCTCCTAATATGAGGCAACATGAGATGCAGTATGGTGCCATCTTGTGTGCTGCCTCAGACAGCAAAATTTCTCCATCCCATCATGACAGAAAGACAGGCAAATGGACCATGACCTTCCACAGCTTCTCTTTGTTTCATGGAGGCTTTCAAAAGACAAATTTCACTTAGGATTCACCCCATATTTGTGGTGGTGGGGGGGAGGGTATGTGGAAATGCACAATGTATGCTTTCTACCTCAGGTACAATAGAAATATCTGGGAAACTCCCTGCATCATCTTGTAAGGGTCTTGAGCACAGAAAAGCAGTTCTTCAGCTCCTTTTATTAAGTAATGACATTTATTCTGCCATTTCCTCCAAGGAATAGGAGGTTCTCTGGTGATATAGATAGCACTGACCCTCCTTTTTCTCTTCCTTGCAACCTTACGAGGTAGGCCAAGCTGGGAGGCAGCCACCACCTCAAGGTAATTAATAGGATTTCCAACAAAGTGTGGGTCTGAAGCTGGGTCTCATTGGTTTCAGCCTGACGTCTTCCACTAGAATGGCTGAAAATCTCTTGCTTACGTTGGATCAATGGAACGTACAGAGGAGCTGACTCACCAAACCCGTACTGATTGCAACAGGCCTACTTCTAGTTGCAACTCGACACACCAAGCGACCGGATTGCAGCCCTCTTTCGGAGCCGAGGCGGACACACCCAGACAGTGTCCCCAAGGTATCCTGCACATGTAAGGCAATATTTGCCAAATGGCATGGAGAGGAACCCATGAGGCCTCTGTGTGTATTCAGGCAGACTTCTAACACAGTGGGAAGATCTAGTGAGGAAGGTGTGCCCACTTTTTGTTCCCCCACGTGTTCAGGACTTTCTTTCTTGTTTTAATTGACAGAAGCTGCTCTCACTAGGAACGCATGGTGCAGAGTGGGACTGCAAAATGCTTGAAGGACTGACTCCCTCCAAGCAGTATGATATCTCTTCCACAAAATCCTACAGTCACCCTGGAGCGGAGGTGGGCAGAGTGCTTCTGAACTGCACTTACCCATCAGCTATAACCAGGACAGCCAATGGTGAGGGATACTGGGATTTATGTTTGCTGTCCCTGACACCCATGACACCCACCCTTGAGCATGGTCCTTGACTTTGATGGTGCCAACCCAACTTTTCCCTTTCCCACCCTTGGGCCCTCCCATAATCTTGTGTTTTTCTACAGCGCACTTGCACACACACACACTCTTTCTCCCCCCTTCTCTCACACACAGATAGTGATTTCTTCCAGATTAATCTGAATTCAACACCACCACCTCACACTGCATTCACAACTCTAAGGCTTGAACAATGTGTTGGGCTCACTCACATCATCCCAACCTTTTACATCTCCTTGGTGAACCAAGAAAATTAGGCCACCATTATCCAGATTTCATAGTCACTACCAATTGTGGAAATTACACCCTTTTAGTTTTCTTAGATGGGTAGAACATGACGTGAAATGAGTTCCAGGGTGTCTCAGGCAGCAAGCTGGTAATGTCTATTTTGAAATACAGTGGTACCTTGTATAAATGAATTAATTTGTTCCAAATGAAATAATGTTAAGCAAATTTTCCTTTATACAAATTCCCATAGGAATGCATTGAAAATTGAGTAATCCCATTTTTATGTTGTACGGATACTCCCCATAGGCGATTATGTTAAGCAAATTTCCCTATCTCTGGAATTTTTTTATGTTGTACAGATTTTGTGTTATACAAACTGTTTGTTATCCAAGGGCCCACTGTAATTTCAGTGAGGGTTATTCATAAATTTAGGGAAGAAGTATCCTGAATGAATATGTGGGAATTTATTTCTGAAAAAAACATGCACAGGATTCTATTGCACTTTGCCTTACATGATCCTGAGGTCAAATGTGCATTGGTGGGCAGGGAAAAACTACTAGTGATCAAGTGTGCAAGTGAGTAGTGAAGGTATAAGAAATTTCTTACGAGGAGCAGCTTAGGGAGCTGGGAATGTTTAGCCTTATAAAAAGAAGGCTGAGAGGGGATATGGTAGCTATGTTCAAATATTTGAAAGGATGTCACATTGAAGAGGGCACTGGTTTATTTGTCATGGCTTCAGAGACTAGGAGGCGGGGCAATGGTCTCAAGCTATAGGAAAAGAGATTCAGTTTAACCATTAGGAAGAACTTCATGACAGTTAGAGCTGTTCCGCAGTGGAATATGCTGCCACAGAGGGTGGTAGAGTCTCCTTCTTTGGAGGTTTTTAAGCAGAGGCTGGATGGCCATCTGTCGGGAGTGCTGTGATGGGGGTTCCTCCATGGCAGTAGGTTAAACTAGATGGCCCTTGAGGTCTCTTCCAACTCTATGATTCTATGCATAATGTACTACACCACTTGTTGCTAATTTATTTAGGATGATACTACATCCTTTAGTTTCATTTCTCAGGGATACTCATCTGTGGATAATCCCTGTTCCACTTCTACATAAATATGTGTTAAAACTGTCGAGTGAAAACACTTCTCCATTTGGCCAGGGTTGCGAATCAGGTAGCTTTCTTAACACGCTGCCGGGAATTCTGGATCTAGGTGAACCTGAGCCAAAAAGTCCACTTGGGTACCTATGCCTCAGAACAGCCTACCCTGAAGGGTTGTTGTGAGGATGAGGTGAAATAACCCTGTGTGCCACCTTGAACTTGTTAGTGGAAGGAAAGGTGACAGAAACCTCCCAAATCATGCCTTCAGCGAGATGTTTAAAAGACAATGTTCCAGCATGGGCTCATTTGATGGCAGCTGCATTTCCTCACCCCACCCCTGTCTTCGACCTACCCAGCCATTTGTGGTTGACACTTACTCACATTTTCAGACTTCCATCCATGGCACAGTGGTCAGTACAGAGCTGCACGTGCCCTGTGATGCAGGGGGAAAGAAGTGATCACCGACTTACACAGAGAGTGCTTAGAAATGATTACGGCGGTGTCATCCCCCCCCTTCAATGAGCTCTTTGCACTTAGGAAGAGATGGATGTGGTTAAACAGCTGTTCAAAGGTAGTCCGCAGGCTCACAATTGCACAAGCTAGGGCAGCCTCTTATAGCGGATTTAGGCATACTTTTAAGGCCAGTGACATGAGACATACAGAGAGAGCAGTCCTGGGGGTGGGGGTGGGGTGCGGTTGTGTGCATCTGGCTCCACAGTTCTGTGTCTGAGCTGTAGAGAGAGCTATGCAATGACATGGGGGGGGGGGGGTTGAGAGACTAGATCAGGGGTCCTCAACCTAAGGCCCCGGGGCTGGATGCGGCCCCCCAAGGTCCTGAATCCGGCCCCTGGGACCAATTGCGACCCCCCCACCTACCCCCTGTTTTGTGAGCAAGCCAGCCTCCGCAGCTGCTTTTGGACTGTGATCCGGCCCCACAGTGGTGTCTGGGTGGTGGTGGACTGGCCCGCTGTTTGAAAACTTTGAGGACCCCTGGACTAGATGATCCTTGACATTCCTTGCAACTGCATTCTACCGTCCTTTGGGACAGGGATAATAGAAAGCACGCTGTCCATAATGTTCAACCACAGTTCCCATCGTTGACTATACTGGCTGAGAACCGGAGCCCAGTAGCAGCTCCGGTAACATGTCCCCACCCACCTCACCGCATAAACCCCCAGAATACCTTGTGCGGTGCTCCACTTCTTAAATGGAATGGAAAGGAGTAGTTTAAGAGGGTCCCTGTGCAAGGGAGTTTCCCAGTCTTGTTTTGGGACCCCTGTTAGTTGAGACAGTGTTAATTAGGGGGATTTTTTGTTCCTCAGGTGCTGGTTTCTGCCCAGTTTGGAAGGGAAGCGTCTGGAGGTGGGGTGCAACTTCTCTGGTGGTTGGTGGGACAACAGGGAGACCTTAATCCCGATCCCCAAATGGGGGTAATGGTGATCTGGTGAAAGTGCATTGCAAATGTGACTTGCTCCAGATCTTGCCCTCCTCACCTGCCTTGTCTAAGCACCTCCAGGCACACCATCTTTCACCAACTGGACTGAGCAGACGGCTTTGATGAGTTATCAAGGCGTGTGCACCGAAATCACTTGATAACCCCATTGCCCGTCAGGCCCTGCCCAGGAAGGGCACAGGACCATTCTGACCTGGCTTTTGCTAAGCAGGGGGATTTCTAGGCATGGCCACTCCCCCCCCCCATGCCTACACCTGATTTTTGTTTCGGAGTGTGTGTGTGTTTTCATGTTCCCTTTTGGCGGCGGACGGCCCGCAGAGCGCTTGGCCAAATGGCTGTGCTGACACGGTCGTGTGAATTCACATTTGTATTTCCCCAGGGAGACGGAGAGGGGTGGATCGGATGGCGGTAAGAGAGAGAGAGAGGGAGAGACTTACGAAGGGACGCACAAAGGCAGAGCAAAGGAAAGTTACTTTTGGGGACCACAGTTCCCAGCATCCGCGTTAAGAGAGTAACCTGGACACGCTGTACAGATGCGCGAGCGCGCCTGCCCGCCCTCCTCCCCCACCCCTTTCCTTCCGTTCTCCTGCGGGAAAACCTACCCAGGTTGGAATGGATTTCAGCCTAGGCAAAGGATCCTGGATCGGACCCCCGCCCCACCCCACCGCACCCCGCAGTTTCCCCACACATACCCACCTCGCTGAGTCTTTTCTCTGAACAGCTGGAACTTCTCGCGCCCTCCCTCCTGCCCACTTTTGCGTGGCTCCTCCATCCAAGACATGCCCTGCCTCCGAGCCCATCTGCCCCGCGTGCCCTCTTGACCCCCTCCAGACCCCCACCCCTCGCAGAGCTTTCGCTTTCCTCCCCTCCCCCAGGCCTCCTGGCTCTTTCTATTTTTCTTCCTTCCTTCCTTCCTTCCTTCCTTCCTTCCTTCCTTCCTTCCTTCCTTCCTTCCTTCCTTCCTTCCGCTGTCCCCCTCCTCTTCCTCCCCTCTTTTTCTCTGGCGTTTCTTGCCTTCCTTCCTTCCTTCCTTCCTTCGCTCCATCCTTCTCAGCCCCTCCGCCTGTTTCCCTCTTCCTCTCTCCACTCCTCCGCCCCGTCCCTGCCGCGCTCTGTCCCTCTCCTGTCCCTCTTTTCCTCCCCCCGACCTCTTCAGCCTTCTTTCATCTGCCCTTCTCCCAGCCCTTCATCCTCCGGTCCCCCTCCCTCTCCCCCCTCTACAAAGCAACCCCGCCCGCCTGCCCGCCTGCCCGCCCGCCGTCCTCCTGCCTTTCTCCAGCGGGATCTGGGGGGGGGGGCGATCCCTCTTTCCCCCACCACCACCATCTGCCGGCTCCCCCGCCCCTTTCCCCGCGCCCCCGCCCGCCGTCCGGTCCCTTCTCTCACCTCTCCGGACCGACGGGCAAGGGCTCGCGGTGGTGCCTTCCTGGCCAGAGCGGGACGGAAGGACAGACGGAGGATCGGAGAAGACGGTGCGTCTCGGCTCGGAGCTGGACAGGGAATGGCCGGGCAAACGGGGGGCGGCGGGGAGGACACCGGCCGGGCGGGCGGGCGACTCAGCAAGCCTTAATTGGTAAAAGAGCAGAGCCGACCGGAGGAATGAGGGAGGGGGGTCGGTGGCAGCGGCAGATAGATGGAGGGGACGAGAGGGCGGAGGGACCCGAGACACCGCCCCCGGGCTGAGCTCAGAGCGCGAGTCCGACCCGGGCCAGAAGGATGGGGTCCCTCCTGTCAGGGGACCGCCCCGATCCCGAGCACAGCCCCCCTCTCTGTTTAGCTCTCTAGGGGGCGCTAAAGCGAAAGGGGGATTGGACACTGAACTCCTAGGGCTGTTCTCTTCCCTCCACTAGGGGGCATCAGCCCCAATCTGGGGCTGGTGGGACTGGGAGGTATGAGATGATGGGAAACAAAGGGAGTGGAGCCAGGTGATTCCATTCTGAGGATCCATCGGAGAGGCTGCTGGACAGGAAAACAGATAGATCTGAACCAATATGTGCATTGGGGAAGCTCTAACTCAAGTATCTCCTCCTGGAGCAGTGGTTCAGCTGCTGTACTGTGAGGACCTGGGGTTTGGTCCCAGGTAGCCAGCTCAAGGTTCACTCAGCTTTCCACCCTTCAAAGGTCTGTAAAGTTGAGTAACCAGCTGGTGGACGAAGAGCGAGAGACAATGTATAGCCTGCACAATTGATTTGTAAACTAGCCGGGTTGTGCTTTAAGTGCTATGGGGCCGTTTATAAGCAGCACTCCTCTGTGTTTCAAGTAGGACTGCACAGATCATCCTGGCATTGCAAAACTCTGTTCTTCCAAATGTTTTGGACTATGCTTCCCATTGTTCCTAACTGCTTGATAATGCTGAGTCAAGAGATGGAAATTTTCGCAGGGCAAAACCTCTGTCAGGCAAAGAGTTCGTGGCCTTTGCAGTAGGACGTGTGCCACGTTAATAAAATGCAGTGAATGCTGCCATTTGGATGCTCCACCTGGAATGTCAAGCCTCCACGGATGAGACAACACTTCTGTCCAAGCTTTGGGGCAGTTGCAGGGATGAGCTCACACAAGCTCTTCATTTGCCTTGTTTTCTCAACAGAAGAACGGAGGGCCCTGCCAGCTTAGTTGTGAGGCCCCATCACTCCTGACTGGGCATGAATCATGGGGACAGGAAGGCAGGGGGATAAGTCTGGAGAGGGTCAACATGTGAGAGGCGTGAGCATGGGGAGGTAAGGAACAGAAGTGGTCAGGGTAAGAATTGGCAGGAAATGAGACATGCCAAGCATTGGGCTCCGGAAGGTGATAAGGGTTCGCTGGGCTTTGCCACAGCCGGAGCTACTGCGCGACAGCCGTGGTTGATAAAGACTTGGGGAAGAAATTAATAGGCAGCAGAATGACAACATTAACAACATCTTCACCGTTCATCATTTCAAGCAGTGGGGAGCCGTTGACTCTCCAGATGCTTTGGTTTAGAGTTCCCTTCAGGCCAGCCAACAACAGTAAAAGACCAGGCCAGGTGCCATCCAAAGAGAGACAAAGCCCTCTAAATCCCAAGATGATTTGTAGGGTTGGCCCTCCTATGAGGTAGAGAGAGGCGGTTGCCCCAACTGAAAGGGGACAGAAAGTGGCAGTGAGATGTCAGGGGGCAAAAAGCTGTTTGTGTCCCGAAATCCGTCTTCCTCTCCTAAGCCCTACAAGGGCAGTGGGAGACATTCATTCATTCTCCAACATGGGCAGAGTAAGATTCAGCTGGCATTGGTGTCATTGCATAGGTATGTTTTACTTTGTATGTATCTGCATCAACATGGAATCATGGTCTGTACTCGGTAGCAAACAGACATTATTGTTTGGATCTGTTTCCCAGAGCCTGGAAATAATGGTCAGAATCCTGTTGCTTAGTATAGTAAATTGTTCTAGGGTAGAACTACGGAATCAAGGCAAGTTTGGTGAGTCAACTGCTCTGTAGGTTCCATTGATTCAAGTGGATCTACTTCCAACTGCAACTTACTTGAGCACAGTAAGGTCACACTTATTAGAGAGGGCCCATTTGAAATAATGGAACCAATGGAGGAGCTAACTCACCCACAGCCCATTAATTCAATGGGCTTCCTCTAGTGTGATTTACTCTACTAAGCAAAAGGATTTGGGGCCAATATGTTACAAGCAACAAGACTGCCTGTGCATGTTTTTTTTAAAGAATGCAGTGATGCTGTTACTTCTAAAATTTATCATAACCACAGTACTAGTATTTATTGGTGGAAGAGAGATCAGTAATTTATAAGATATGCAGATGAAACAATCTTACTGGCAGAAAGCAGCAATGACTTGAAAACAAGTTAGGGAAAGTGAAATAAGAAAGTGCCAAAGCAGGAATGCAAATCAGCGCAAAGAGGAGTGCCATGACGACAGGAGAACCACACAACTTTATTGCCAACAATAAAGAATTAGAAATGGTTACATTAAAAAAAGAAAACAATCTAAAGAGAGACTGCAGCCAAGAAGTCAGAAGAAAGCTGAGACTCAGAAGGGCAGCAGTGGAGGAATTAGCAAAGAACATCAATTGTAAACTTGTGTCACTGGAGACCAAGACTAAGAGCATCCACACTCTGGTATTTCCTGTCGCCATGTATGGGTGTGAAAGCTGGACAGTAATGAAAGCTGACTTGGGGGGGGGGGACACTGATTTGTTTGAAATATGGTGGGTGAGGAGAGCTTTGGGGATACCCTAGACTGCCAGAAAGATGAACAAATGGACCTTAGATCAAATCAGTCCTAAATCATCTCTGCAGACAAAGATCTCAAAGCCGAGGCTGTCCTACTTTGGGCACATCATCAGAAGGCAAGATTATCTGGAAATGACTGAGCCGGGAAAAGGTGAAAGGCAGAAGGAAAAGAGGAAGACCAAATGCAAGAGGGATTGACTCCCAGAAGGAAGCCACACAGGCTTGAGTTTACAAGAGCTGAGCAAGGCTGTTGAGGACAGGACATTTTGGAGACCTCTCAGTCATGGGGCAGTCGTAAGTTGGAGGCAACCTGACAGCGATATGACAACTGGTGATGTAATTACTTTTTTTGGCATAAGAACTAACATGTACTCATTGCTCTTAAAAGCATTGCTTGGCGAGTGTCATTTTGGGAAATCAAAATAATCAGTTAAATGAAAATGAAAAGGTAGTAGTAACAAGGAACCATACTGTGTACAAGCAGTAAGCAATGTTAACAAATTACACATACGGGGGGGGGGGGGAGAGAGAGGGAGAGAGCAATGAATGCTCCCCTCCACATATTACAAAATAAGGAAGAGGTGTGGTAACACGTGATCCCATCCTGAAGCAAGATCCATGATCTCTTACATAAGAAATCTCAGATACTTTAAAGTTCAAAATGCAAAATTCTAATGGTCCTTCCTCTTGCCCCACCCAATAATGAATCCATCAATGTTGTCAGAGACTCTCTCATCATCTAACATGGGAAAAGAAGATTGGAAAGGTAATTATAGAATGGGATCCCCAGTGTGGGGTAGTGGATAAAGGGACTGTATAGGACTCGGGAAGGCTGGGTTAAAATCCCTTCTCAGCTATGGAAGCTCACTTATATGTCCTTAAATATCTCATTTCCATTGAAAGCCCTATTAGGGTCACTATCGGTCAGTGCCGGCTTGACAGAACACAACAAATAATGCTATAGTTCATGGTGGAGCATGTACATTTCCTGCAGAAAGTCCAGGGAGTACTTTATTTGAAGCCTAGGGCTCCCTCCTGCCCTGCTCATGAGCCATTTATATATACCATTGCCATTAACTGTGTAAAAAGCAATGCATTGGATGGGCCTGTGGTCTTCCTTGAAATAAGACATGGATGTTTAGGCAGAGGCATAGCAAGGGCTTCCAGAGCCCGGGGCAACAGCCAATTTTTGCTCCCCCCCCCCCAATAATTGCAAAATATAAATCTGGATAGCAGGTAGGGGGCAGCGGCAGGGGAGGTTGGTAGGCAATTTGGCGCCCCCTAATTGCTGCACCCGGGCGCCCCGCCCCCTTGCCCTCCCCACGCTACACCACTGTGTGTAGGTAGACTAGATGGCTCAATCCACTGGGAAGTTCTCATGCCAAGCAAGCCCCCGTGTGACATGGGCTCAGCTGTGTAGAACTTTGAGAGAAAGTGTTCCACATTAGGTGTGCCCCAGGAGTCAGACCTGTCTGCCTCTCTTCTTGTCTGTGCGATGGGCCATCAGGTTGGAGCTGACTTAAGGTGATCCTAATAGGGATTTCAAGGTAACTTGAGTCATTTAAGGAGCTGTTCTACCAGCTTCACTTCCCCAGTGAGTTTCCATGGCTGTGTGGAGATTCAAACCCAGGTCACCTGGGTCTTTGTCACTCTATCCACTAATCCACCATGGGTACAAGTGTCTCATTGTTAGTGGTGCCCAAAATGTGCTGCCTTAGAATGATTATTACTTTGAAATTCCTGGCAGAAGCTCTTCTGCATCAGAAACCAGATTGCTGAAATCCCATTGCACTGTTTCACAAAAGGGATTCGTTTCCTAGGAGGACTGCCATAAGTTCAGAAACCTCCCGTAGACCTTTTCTGCTGCATATTGAATTGCCTGCCTCAGAGAGCAAGGGGAAATGCCTACAGTACGTAGATTTTGTGACCTTATGTCAGCATTATGCCTCTAAAAGGTACACCTGACACCTCACACTGCAAAAGGATTTGCAGCCAACATGTTCTCCTATTTCATTGACCAACCTTGGGAGTGTTTGGAGCTACAGGACAACTTTTTCCACTCTGGTGCCCTCCACGGGTTGAGTTCCCACCATCCTCAATTAATATAGCCATTGAGGTTCCTACGCATCCAAGTCCCGCATCTCTTGATTTCTCCATTGGGCACTCTCTGGCAGGTGCATCTAAGGCAGTGGTGGTGAACCTTCGGCACTCTAGATACTTTGGACCTGTGGACAACTCTCAGAATTCTAGGCCTGTACTGCCAATGAATGACAAAGGACTGTGGGAGTTGTGGTCCAACACATCTGGAGTGCTAAAGGTTTGCCACCACTGATAAGGATTAACAACACCTGGTTAGAGTTCTGGTCAACATCATGTTTAGAGTTCTGAGTGGGAGCCAGGGAGACTCAGAGTGAAGCACCCCAGTGAACCTTAGGGTGACTGGAGGTCAATTCCTCCTGCTCAGCCCAGCTGACTAAGCAGGTGGTGGTGAGGATCTCTTTGACCAGGAGTTGAGAGCCATGTACTCAGAGTGCACTTAAGGGAAATCACGTTATAAGATACAAATAGTAGATAGTAGTTGGTTTAGGATGGAGGAAATATGATGCAACTGGCATCACTGAAACCTGATGGGATGAGACTTTTGATTGGAATGTTGTTATTGGGGGTATAATAACCTGTTTCAGAGGAACAGACCTAGTAAGAAAGGAGGAGGTGTTGCTTTATATGTTAAGGATATATATACTGCTGAAGAAATACAAGGTATACAACAGGGAAAGCAGTTTGAGAGCATTTGGGTGAGAATTAAGGGTGAGAAAAAATGAGAGAGATGTCAATGTGGGGGTCTACTTCAGCCAGAGGAGTGGGATGATGCTTTATATGAGCAAATGGCCACACAGTCAAAAGGGAGAGATGTAGTACTAATGGAAGACTTTAACTATCCTGATATATGTTGGCAGTCCAACTCAGATAAGAATGCAAGGTCCAACAGATTCTTTGATGCCCTTGCAGACAATTTCATGGTCCAGAAGGTAGAGGAGGAAACAAGAGGAACAGCCATTTTAGATCTGGTCATAACCAATAGGGAGGACCTCGCAAACAGGGTTGAAGTGGTGGGATCTTTAGGTAAAAGTGACCATGCCCTCTTGGAATTTGTTATACAGTTGGAAGGTAAAGCTAAGCATAGTGAGACAAGAATCCTGGACTTTAAGAAAACCAATTTTTGTAAACTTAGGGAATTATTGGCTGTGATTCCATGGACAGAAACACTGAAAGAGAAGAAAGTCCAAGATGGATAGGAGTTCCTTAAAAGCAAGATATTAAGGGCAGAATCTAAAACTGTTCCAATAAGAAGAAAACATGGGAGATGTCTAAAGAAGCCACAATGATTTACTAAAAAACATTCAACTCAGCTAAGTATAAAGAAAAACAAGTACAGGAAATGGAAAAATGGGGAATGTACCAAAGAGGAATATAAGCAAATAGCTAATATATGCAATGGGGATGGTAAAAAAAGCTAAAGCGCAAAATTAACTTAGACTTGCCAGAGAGATTCAAGATAGTAAAAAGGGTTTATTTTTAGCAAAAGGAAAAATAAGGAAATGATAAGCTCTCTGTGTGGCAATGATAACCAATTATTAACAGGAGACAAGGAAAAGGCAGAAGTACTCAACACCTTCTTTGCCTCAGTTTTCTCCAAAAAGGGAAAAACAGTTCCCTTGGCAGAAAGAGTAGATGAGGTAGGATGGGAATTGCAACATGGAATAGGTAGAGAGGTAGTACAGGAACACCTGGAAACATTAAATGAATTTAAGACTCCGGAGCCAGATGAATTACACCCAAAGATATTAAAATAATTTCAGAACCATTGGCAATAATATTTGAGAAGTCCTGGAGAAGAGGGGAAGTCCTCATAGATTGGAGGAGGGTGAATGGTGTCCCTATCTTCAAAAAAGGGGGGGGAAGTGAACCCAAATAATTACCGCCCAGTCAGCTTGACTTCAATTCCTGACAAGATCCTAGAACAAATTATTAAGCAGACAGTCTGTAATTATTTAGTTAGCAATTATGTCATTACAAGAAGTCAACACGGTTTTCTTAAAAACAAGTCATGCCAGACCAATTTGATCTCTTTCTTTGGCAGAATTACAGGCCTGGTAGATGAGGGGAACACTATCGATATTGCTTATCTACATTTCAGTAAGGCTTTCGATAATGTTCTCCATGGAATACTTGCAAAGAAGTTAGTATAATGTGGGATAGATAGTGCCACTGTTCGATGGATTTGTAATTGGTTGACTGATCACACCCAAAGGGTGATCATTAATGCCTTCTCATCAGCTTGGAGAGATGTGACCAGTGGGGTGCCTCAGGGTTCTGTTCTGGGTCCGGTGCTATTCAGTATCTTTATTAATGACTTGGAGGAAGGAATAGAGAGTAAGCTGATCAAATTTGGTGGGGTTGCTAATTCCCTGGAGGATAGGATGAAAATCCAAAAGGATCTTGACAGATTGGAGTCCTGGGCAAAAGCTAAGGGAATGGGGTTCAACATTGGGAAATGTAGGGTGGTGCTTCTAGGTAAAAAGAATGAATTGCACAGATACAGGATGAGAGACACCTAGCTGGAAAATAGTACCCGTGAAAGGGATCTGGGAGTCTTGGTGGACCACAAATTGAACATGAGTCAGCAGTGTGATGCGGTGGCCGAGAAAGCCAACACAATTCTTGGTTGCATCAACAGAAGCATAGTGTCTAGAACAAATCAAGGGAAGTGATAGCACTACTCTATTCTGCTCTGGTCAGACCCCACCTAGAGTTCTGTGTGCAGTTATGTGCACCTCAATTTTAAAAGGATGTTAATGATCTTGAATGTGTCCAGAGGAGGGTGACCAAGATGATTGAGGGTCTGGAAGAAATGTCTTATGAGGAGCGGCTTAGGGAGCTGAGAATGTTTAGCCTTACATAAAGAAGGCTGAAAAGGGATATGATAGCTATCTTTAAATATTTGAAAGGATATCACATTGAAGAAGGGACTGGTTTGTTTTCCATGGCTTCAGAGATTAGGATGCAGGGCAATGGTCTCAGACTACAGGAAAAGAGATACAATTTAAACATTCATTAGGAAGAACTTCATGACAGAGCTGTTCGGCAGTGGACTATGTTGCCACGGAGGGTGGTGGAGTCTCCTTCTTTGGAAGTTTTTAAGCAGAGGCTGGATAGCCATATGTCAGGAGTACTGTGATGGGGGTTCCTACATGGCAGGTGGTTAGACTAGATGGCCCTTGAGGTCTCTTCCAACTCTAATTTTTCTGTTCTATGATTCTAAATGATCTAATGCTCAATAACTGGTTGAAGAGCAGCCATGTGACATGCAAGATGAAGCCTTTCTGAAGCCATTCAGCAAACCATGTGTGGTATCTTCTGTTTTCAAAAGGGCTTCACTGTCAGATCCTGCTCACAGTTATTAAGGGAGAAATCCAATTGATTTAGTTTGATCTGTTTCCTGGAGGGTGACAGCAAGCTTAAGGTACAAAGCACCTTTACATGCTGGTTCCAACAGAGCTGCACAATCGGGCTGAGCATGTACAAAAGAAGTAAGGAAACACGTGACCTTTCAAATCCTGATGAACTCCATGGCCCATTAGCCCTTGGCTGGCATAGGCAATGCTGAGGGATGGTAAAGTCTTACAGGAGCAAGGGAGCGTCATGTTCCCTGGCAATAAACAAGAATACAGGCAAAAGCAGATCTGGAGCTGAATGGAGAGTACAAGAAGCAACCCGTCAAGTCTCAGCTGCTCTGTTTAGCTTAGCGTCAAATATTCCAGGAGTGTGTATAAAGACTGGGGTCAGGTGGCATTGCTCTAGGTGATTGGCACCAGGTCAACAAAGATGTTTGTTGGTCGACTGCCTAGCAATAGTGAAAATACTCCATCCTTGCTTTGTGGGGTAACTAGAGTAGAAAGGGTGGATCTTGGTGGGAAAGAAGTTGCAAATGTGGATCCAGTTGGAACCAAAGATTCCTGGCCCGACCCTCTGCTTGAAGGCACCCTTCCCCTCCATCCGTTCCTCCCACTTATTTGCCCACTCACTCCAGCCCCTTTTGCACCTGGCTGTGGCTGATGCCCTTCAGGGGTTCTAGCAAGACCCCAAATATACCTGGCTCACCCTTGGTCCACCCTTGGAAGGACAACAGCTCTTCAAGGAAGGCCTTGGGCAGAGGCCCTTCCCAACATGGCTCCTTGAGATCCTTTCATTATGTATACACAATGGACCTTTGGAAGAGAAGTGCTTCTGAGTTAAGTTGCTAAAAGGCCACTTGACTGGAGCAAGGGAAGAGCAAATAAAGGAAACATTGCTTCACTGCCATGCAATGACCTGTTGTTGGCAAAAAGAAATAGCACCAGGGTAATAACATGGAGGCTTTAGAAACATTCTCTATTGGACTGCAACTCCACAAATTACCCATCTCACATGACCACAGTGGTTGCAGGATTTGGGGACCTATAGACCCCCTGACCCTCCCAAAACAAACAAACAATACACTATCAAACCCTTGTCTGTACATTGAGCCCGGCCCCTGTCAAGGTCATGGCACAAGGAAGAATCAAACACCCAACCTCTGGCTGTACAGTCAGAGACCTAAACCACTTAGCTATCCAAATGAACCTGCCCAAAGATCGCTGACAAATACTATATATGGCTAAGCAAGGATTTGAATCCAGAACTACCAGCTGCATGTTCAGTGTTGATATTCAGTAGCCTGTCCAGTCGTCACCCTAACGGAATGCACTGTAATTGACAGAGAACTGTGATTAGGCACATTCCTGCCATTCTCTGCATGACCATATTTGCATACCTGGAAAGAATTTGCATGACATGGAGAATATTTTGGGCTCACCCTGGCAGACTTGACTGCTGGAGAGATTTCAAAGATACAACAGCTAAATAATTCCTCACTAATGGGAAGTTTCTCTCAGTAAATAATATTGGAACTGGGGCAGCATGACGGGGTGTCGTCCAGTGAAGTTGGCTAGTTGAGAGATTTAGGACAACTAGGTGCAGCACTTCTTCTGAAAGTGAAACAATTTGTTCCCACAAGTGGTAGCCATCAGCACTAACTTGGGCAACTTTAAATGAGAATCAAGCAAATAAATTCCCTAGGGATGGTTATCACTACCTACTGCTCAGGATGGCTTTTTATTACCTTCTGTGTAAGCATTGGGTTGGCCACGCTGCAACAAAATGCTGGACTGAATAGACAGGGGTGCTGGAGAACCTGTGGACCTCCAGATGTTGTTGAACTTCTGGTTCCTGTTATAGTACTAACCAGCCCACCCAATGGCAAGACCTGAGAGGAATTTGTTACGTACCTTCAAGTTGGAATTGACATATAGTGATGCTCATAGAGCTTTCAAGGTGAGACATTTAAGGGGTGGTTTTACTAGTTCCACACCCCCAGTGATCTTCCATTATCAAACCCAGGCTGTCACTCTAGCCGTTACCATACCACACATAGGGGTGTATTGGCTAGAGAAATGAGAATAATACATGATGGAAATGGTACATAATCAACTTCTGGAGGGCTCCATGTCCCCCCAACTCAGCAGGGTGTTGTTCATATTGTTCATATTCTTAATGTTTCCCAAGGAGTACCATATTTTTCCATCTATAAGACGACCCTGTGTATAAGACGACCCTCACTGTTCCAACTCAAAATTACACTTTTGCAACCTCGCATTTCTCTCCTTGGCTTACTTATGTGTATGAGAGGAGCCTCATTTTTTTAGTCTAATAATTTTAGACAAATATATAGTCTTATATATGAAAAAATACTGTGTGTAGTTTGTTCTGGGATGGTTCACACAACCACTTGTTCCGCACCCATTCAGAGAAGAGAAGGCTCTCCCCTATTCTTTTATATTGAGTAAAGGGAGACAATGGGGTTGATTGTGAGGGTGAGGCCTTGAAATAGGGCGCCTTCTGCCCATATGCGATGGTCTTTTCTGCAGCCATCTGCCTCTGAGGAACGCCTTGAGAAACAGCGGCTGCGTTGCTGAGTCTTCCAACCCTTCCGTAAAAACAGTAAATAGGCTTTTGGTACTGGCAGCTAAACAGATTTCGAGTGACACATTTTTCCCTCAGCACTGAACAAACACCCAACTATAGCTGATTATCTTAAGATATACTCGCACATGGATCTTGTTTTCGTGGCTCAGACATGTAGAGCAAAGAGGCTAGCAAAACCCTGCCAAATTTAGATTTCTGAATCAGGATTTGAGAAGCCACACCCTGACTACCCGCTTGGGAACAGTCCCATGACCCTCTAGGCTTCAAGGCCCACCCAAAGTGGATGCCAGGTTACTTCAGGACCTCTAGGTTTTGGTGCACAGCAGTGATGTCAACTTCACAGAGAGAGGGCCTGGAGACATTCGTGATGTTTACATCTATGAATGGGACTCTTCCCCGCCTCACAATTTGCATTATTTACTAAAAGTGGGTGGAGGAGATGAATCTCAAGAGGCCTCGATTTCTGGTGATCAAAACTAATGCCAAGATCCTTACGCAAACTCTGGAATCTGCCAAACACATGGGGCATGTGTCCAGCATAATTCTGGCCTTTATAGCTGTGAAATAAGCCATTCCAGGCTTTCTTGATCTCCATACGCTCTGTGCATGTTGGAAGGAGAGAGAAGAAAGAAAAAGAAAGAAAGAAAGAAAGAAAGAAAGGCCTCTTTTGCAATATAAACATCATACAGTAGGTTCTGAGTCTAGAAGCCTTTGAATTCTCCATATGAATATAAAGCAAAGCTTATGTACTGCCCCATACCACTTCAAGTAGTCTCTGGGCGGTTTACAGTTTAATTATGCAGGCTACACATTCCCCCCCACCCCATTAGCAGGCTGGGTACTCATTTTACCGACCTCAGAAGGATGGAAGGCTGAGCCAGCCATGAGCCGGCTACCTGGGATTGAACCCCAGGTTGTGATCACAGTTTTTTTCTGCAGTACAGGCATTTAACCACTGTGCCACGGGGCTCATGATGGTGAACCTTTTAGAGACTGAGTGCCCAAACTGCAATTCAAAACCCATTTATTTTTCACAAAGTGGCCAATACAGTAATTTAACCTGAATACAGTGGTACCCTGGGTTACAAATGCTTCAGGTGCTACCCTTTGGGAAAGCAAGGACTGAAGAGCAAGATTTTAAATTTCCCGTGGCCACAGCACCCTCTTTGTGGCCGTAGGAAATTCAAAAACCTGCTCTTTGATCGCTTTCCCAAAGGGAACTTCAGGAAGGCAAGGATCGAAGAGCAGGGGTGCTACTCTTCAGGAAAGCGAGGATCAAAGAGCAGGATTTTGAATTTTCTGCGGCCACAGTCTCCCGACACTTTTGGGATGCCCAGAGTGGTGTGGCTGGTGAGTAAACTGGGGCTACGAAGGAGGCCACAAGCCACAGCCTCCCCTTCGCCCGGTCCTCTGCACGAAGCACAGTGGCGTGCTCCGAGCAGAGGGAGAAGTGCTGTGGCTGTGAGGGGGTGATGTCATGTGCCCTCAGAAAAGGCTCTGTATGCCACCTTCGGCACCCATGCCATAGATTCGCCAACACTGATATAAGCTATATACCGTAAATAAATAAATATTTTTAAAAATGACCCGAAGACAAGGGACAGCTCAGCGAAGGGACTTTGTTTCCACAGATTAATATCACCACAGATGTGCGGACAGATACACCCAGTTCCACTCATAGTAGACCTAAAATATTTTATTGCCTGAGGCAGAGAGAGAGAGATGGTACCCCACAAGTCTATGCATGTTGGTCCCATGGCCAGCCAACCTGTTTCAGCACTTGAAGCTAAAAAACTCCTCAAACATCCTTTATCCTTCTGTTTTTGCCAAAAGAGTTCTACTGGACAACCAGGTTTGTCTGTTTCCTCAGGAGGGTCAAAGGGACACGGGGGCCAGGCATCTCTGGGGCCCTAGCCAACTTACACCTTATGGTTTTAATAACATTTTAATAATAAAATAATATGAATAATGGAAAAAAAACCACAACCACCTAACACTAAGCTGTCTTTTTATGGCATGCCAATTTTTCTGCTGTCTAAGGTGGGCAGCTCTGTTTGTGCAATGGCAGGGCCAGGCCTGATTCTAAGCCAAGGCCTTCAGTCCATTCTGACCTCATGTTCACATCAGTGGGGAGAGGTGAGGAGGGCCATAGAGCTTGAACTGCCTGTCCGGTGTTTTTCTTTATTGTGAAATGTGAGTGGGCGGAGCCTTCTTAGGCTTCAAGTTTGGCTACACCAAAATGTTGCTTTGTGTAACATTTCTCAAAATATCAAAGGAAATGTCTCATCATAGAGTGGTGTATGGCTGTCACTCTTTCACATCCTGACACATTTACACGTCCATGACTTTTCCATTTCAATGGTGCTTCTTGCCACCAAATATGACAGGGTGCTGCCAGAGGACAGGGGTGATGCAAGACGGGCCTCCGACATGGTGCTGATTGAGGAAGAGCAGCAAAACCAGTGCCTCTCTCAATTCATGGTGCATAGTATCCAAAGGCTGCCATTAAGATTCTGGTGCTTGATACAGAAAATCCCATTACCATCTGCTCCCCTAAAACAGCTTTTTTTAAAAAGCACAACATGAATAAACTTAACTATTATCGATTTGCTGCCTTTTCTGCAAACCCACAATCTACTACAGTACTTGAAGCAGCTGCCTCACTCTGCTGAAAGGTGCAACAAACTCTGCAAAATAGCTTACATTGCTTCCCTCACACCCTTATTTCTGGCATGCGTACTGCCCAGTGTACGCCTCTTGCCTTTTAGCTGAACAAATTATTAAATTATGCTTTTTGAATTTAGCACTCTGTCAGAAAAGCACTGCAGTTTCACAAGTTCCTACATCAATTAAAGGTTATGTCACTTACTACTACTACTACTACTACTACTACTACTACTACTACTACTACTACTAATAATAATAATAATAATAATAATAATAATAATAATAATAATAATA
>JAHTLZ010003468.1:923633-962553 GCA_023846285.1 Phrynocephalus versicolor | reverse complement strand
TACCCTAAAATACGATAGACTACAAATCAGACTCACTCAAATGAAGAACTCTGGCATTGAAAAGGAGGCTAAATCAGTCCACAAAGGATGGGGTGTACTAGCATACCCAGATCCATTGCCCTGCAGCTGCCAATTAAAAATGGGGCATTTTTGAAGGGGGGCACCTCTCCTGGGCATCTAAAGTTTGCCCTTCACGAAGGTGCTCCAGAAGTCGGAAGAAGTTCCTCTTCTCAGAACCTTTGCTTTTTCAAGGGATCAAATAGATTATGGAGTGGGGCTGGGGAAAGCAAATAGATTCCTTTCCTTGTTTGTTTGTGTCATCTGTGTCAGGTGAGAATTTCAGCTTATCCTCAGGAGAAGGGGGGTCAGGAGAGCTGAAGTCCTCCTGCCTGACCATCAAACCAACACCAACCACTACATGCCGACCTTGTGTGACCTACGTCTGTTGCGCCATTGCTCGTTGCTCGTTTCTGCCGTAAGAGGTAAGGCTGCTAACTAGGCTTTGCTGGGATGCTTGTATTGTAGCAGCTGGTAAGGGTTATTTTTTGTTTCATGGAGGGAATCTTCCTGCCCACGAATAGCTGTAGATCCAAACCCTGGTTCAGATGCATCTGCTGGGAGTACAGCAGGAGGTATGGCAAATGAAAAGCAGTGAATCCTGGCTGCAGTCATGCATACATTCTACAGATCCTGACTTTGGGTTCATTAAGCCGTTGTTGCTACGCGCCATCAAGCCACTTCTGATTTATAGTGGAGTTATAAATTAATGACATCTAGAAAGTTCTATCATTCATACCCCAGCTCAGGTCCTGCAGGCCAAAGGCTATGGATTCCTTTACCAAATCATTCTATCTCGCGTTCATCCCATTGCAAGATTATTTTTCTTGATGAAGCACACTGGTTTGTTGAAGACAACAGGAATAGAGGAAGACCACAAAATATGAGATGGATCCACTCAATATAGGAAGCCATGCCCTGGCATTTGCAAGAGCTGAGCAGGGAAAGCTGGAGGACAGAAAAAGGTCAGCACCAGATTGTGGCATGACAAGGCAGTAGCTAGGACCTCATCACTTTACAGGGGAGCAGCCCCCCAAAAAGGCAGACAGAACCAGAGCAGGGATACAGAAACCTGTGTCCCTCCAGATTCCATGGACTACAACTTCCATAACCCTTTGCTATGAGCCTTTTCACACGACCCCTAAGATCCGCTGGCCACTTAAATTCGGACCAGAGATCTTGGGGGTTTGTCGCTGTTCCTGTGTTCCCACCCCCTCCGCACTCCTGGCTGCTGTCTGCGTGAGGGGAGGGAGAAAAAAAGAAAGAAAACAATGCCGGCTTACCTCTGTTCTGCCGGTCTCGCTCTATTCCCAGCAGCATTCATTTCTCTTAAAGGGGCGGGGGCGGCGGCAAAACAACAACAAACAGAAGCGAGGAGAGCCCGGCACCCACTACGTTAGATCCGCATCAGGGATTTTTCACCCCCGGAGAGCAGGTACCTGAAAAGTGCGCTGGGACACGCTTAGGTGGGCGTGGTCGCACTTAATTTTCTGTAAACTCCGGAGCTGGTGGGGAAACAATTTTAAGCTCCGGAGTTGGGAACCATTTGCCGCAGAGTTTAGGGGTCATGTGAAAAGGCTCTATGTTGTCTTGGGCCTCTGCGACTTCAGGCTTCACATACCTGGAGAACCAAAAGCAATGTTAGACAAAAACAAACCTGAAATAATGATACCTTCCCCTGATTGGCACACCTTTTAATGAAAAAAATATTGACGCTGATCTTTCAAGAGGTGAGGGAAGCAGAAGGTGGAGTTACAAAAGAAAGAGTAGAAGAAGAAGCGGAGGAAGAGGAGGAGGACCAAGGAAATTTGGCATGCCCTACAGGTTGGCTAGATTGTGTGAGTCATCTGGGTAGACAGCTCTGAAGCCCCCTCCCTTTGAATGCACCCCCTTGCCTGTTAAAGGGGGGCCACCAACGGCCTGATGCTCCTCAGGGTTTTTGCGACACCAGCCCAAGGAATTGTCAAAATCATAACTGCAGCAAACAGGCAATATTTTAAAAGGGGTGTGTGTGTTGACTATGGGCAGCAAAAGATCTGTAGGAAGGGGCAGGCAGAAGTGGGTTGTCCACCACAGGCCTTTTCCTGCTGGGTTCTGCCCCACTGCCAGCCTCCTAAGGGGCGGCGGCGGCGGCAACAAGAAAGGCTGCATGGCTCTCTCCAGCAGGCCTTGGGCGTTGGCTCCAACCCAGAGAGGAACTGAGAGCCGGATGCTCAAGAAAACCAGCCTTGGCTTACTGCCGGATGATGATAGCCGGGACAGGGTGAGCAGGGCAGCTGGCCCCTCCTCCTCCTCCCCCCCCCCCCGCCTCCCACCAGCCCTATTACCTCAGCTCCGCAGGAATCTGGCCTTGCAAGGATGAAAAAAAAAAGAAAGATGGGAGGGGGGATGAAGAGAGACCCAAGCGTCATTGAGAAATACCAGCTGGGTGGTAGCTGCTGCCTGGCCCCCTGGGTTTGATCTGCTGGCAGGCTCAAAGAGAGGGAAACCGGCTGCAGGAGGTGCAAGGAGTGACCTGAGTGGAACAAACCCAGGGCAGGCTGACAGCGGCCTGGATCATTTGCTCTGGTTTCAAAGAGGTGGGAGATGATGCATCAGGGACACTCGAAGCCATACTCCTGAAAGGAAGGATGCCTGAGGTTGTTCTGAAGGGGGGGGTGTCACCATGTTTTAGAATACAGTAAGAGAATAGTGAAGCTGGGCAGGGCCTATAAAGGCTCCATGCAGGAAGAGAAATCAAAGGATACCTGCCAGGTGGCTGTCCCACTTTCTCTTGAATGCCTACAGCAGGCATGTCCAAACTTCAGCCCTCCTGGTGTTTTGGACCACAACTCCCAGAATCCCAAGCCTATATTTCCAATGGCAAAGGACTGTGGGAGTTGTGGTCCAAAACATCAGGAGGACCGACGTTTGGACCTGCCTGGCCTACAGTGTTGGAGAGCTCAACCCCTGAGGTAACGGGTTCTGCTGCTGTACTGCTCTAACCGCTAGGAAGTATTTCCTGATATTCAGCCGAAAGCTCGGTTCTCGTAACTAGAGCCCACTGTTGCGTGTCCTGCACTCTGGGGTGATCAAGAACAGATCCTTCTCCGCCTCTGTATGACAGCCCATCAGATATTTAAAAAGTGCTACCACATTGGACTTCATTTTTCTTTTCTCTAGGCTAAACAGGCTCAGTTCTTTCAGTCTTTCCTCACCGGGCTTGGTTTCCACCACCCCCCGCCCCCGACCACCCTTGTTGCCCTTCTCTGAACTTATTCCCATTTCTAGGCATCTTTCTTGAAGATGCTGGCATTCTGTGTGATTGCCTCTCTTGCTCAGAGGAGCCCAGCATCGACAGGATGGCGCCACTGCCTACACTTCTCTGCTGGAGCCTGTTGCATGGGGATCTGATAGAGCAGTGGTGGCGAACCTTCGGCACTCCAGATGTTTTGGTCCACAACTCCCAGCATTCCGAGTTTATACTGCCAAGGACAATGGACTGAGGGAGTTGTGTTCCAAAACATCTGCAGGTTCCCCACCACTGCAATAGAAGGTGCACAATGGCGGCTCGGAAAGGGAAAGCAAACAGAGGGAAGGACACCTCTGCTCCTAGCTGAGCTGCCAGTTGGTTCTGGTCATGGACTCATGGCCTGGCCTACAGTACATTCCGACACTACCCACACAGATGGGGAGGAGGAAGAAACCCCGGATAACCAAAATCTGAGGGTATAAGAGAAATATGGCCAACCCAAGACGTTTCTGCTGCCTGAGGCGCATTGTACCCTAAGCCAGTCAATTATTCTGGCACGCAAGGTGGAAAAAATCCCACATGTACCACTCCCATGTCCTCTGGTAGTCAACCTACATTAACAGCAATACTGTACAAATAAGCTAAGAGTTTGCTGCGACTTCATGGCATCTCCGATCTGTTACCTGAGGCAGCTGCTGCATTGCCTACCTGCAGAATTGCTCTCCCCGCCCTCCCGCCAGCCAAAGGGCCTCCACGCATGCACCCAGAGGGCATGGAAAGGGAGAGGGAATCTTCCGCATGAGACCTTTGGCTGCCAAAGCTCATGCAGAGATGGTAACAGGCCTTGATTTCTAGAACTGCAGCGAACTGGAAAAAGGCTGCAAGCCAGCTTTGGAGAGAATCAGGGTCGTGTGCGATAGATAGGGTGGGGGTGGGTGGGCTGGAAGCCAGCCCCCGGGGCTGTTGGTTGCTGGAAGAGGCGAGGGCGGGCACTGGAATCTCTCCCGTATAAGGCAGGCACTCAACTTCGGGGCTGTGTTTACAGTGAGCCAAGGTGACTCAGCTCCAGGCCTGCATTCCTGCATTCTCTGAGGGGGTGGGTGGGATGAAGAAGTCTTGATGAGATGAAAATCTAAGTGTGTGTGTGTGTGTGTGTGTGTGTGTGTGTGCGTGTGCGTGTGCGTGTGTGCGCGTTGATTCTGCCTCAAGGAGGATTCAGTCATTAGTCCTCACAATTTTAGGGGTGGGGCAATAATTCTGAAGAAGGGTAAGGAAGAAAGGGACTCAGACATCTTGTTGAAACCCCTATGGAGAGCCTGGGGCACAGGGCAGGACTTAAAAACGCAACATGAAGCTAGTTCTCATGGTCTTTTGGTGCCCCCTGCTGTCCCAGTCAGTGAACTGAAATTCCTACCATTCTGTTTCAGAGAGAGAGAGTTGTGTACAGTCCTGACCGACTCTTCGTGCAGACTACTGTACTATAATTAAAGGTAAAGGTACCCCCCCCCGCACATGCATGCTAGTTGTGTCTGACTCTGGGGGAAGTGCTCATCTCTGTATTCAAGCTGAAGAGCCAGTGTTGTGCAAGTCCGTGTCCATGTGGCCGGCATTGCTGCAAGGAAACATTATTTTACCTTCCCACTTTTTACGGAGGTACCTATTAATCTACTTGCATTTACATGCTTTCGAACTGCTAGGTTGGCAGGAGCTGGGCTTATCAGTGGGAGCTCACTCTGCTGCATGGCACCCCGGATTTGAACAGCTGAGCTGCCGACTTTGCAGCCGACAGTTTTCAGTGTTCTAGCCCACTGAGCCATCACACCCCCTGAACTGTAATTAGGGTTCATCTAATAAACATAATTGTGTGCTGTCAAATCAACTCTGTCTTGAGGCAATCCTTTCCATGGTTTTCTAGGTACAGAGTACAGTACTCTGACGTCATTTAGCATTCACTTCTTCTGGAAGACTGTGCAGCTTGCCCAAGGCCACATAGGCTGGCTCTGCTTTCAGGAGAAACAGTGGAGAATTTACCCCCCCCCCCAACTCTGTTTCTGCAGCCAGAAACCTGGGTCTTTCAAAGTGGGCTGATGCAACCTATATAGGGTTGCTTGAGGTCAGGTAGAGGTATTGATATGTCATTGGTTGTGAGTAATGTATCTGTAAACATCCCAATAGCATACTGACCTCAAATGATTGGTTTAGTCAGTTTCCTCTCACTGTCAATTCCCGATATTGTGAAGTGGTTTAATAGGCAAACCACTTCAGTATATCGGCAAATTGAACACTTCCCCTTCTCCTCGACAAGAAGCAGGGGAGGTGAAATTTTTCTTTTTTGAAAAAAAAAATCCTGCTAGAGCATCACTGATGCTCTATATCACTTAGATTAATATTGCTTTATCTCAGAAACTGGCTAAAAACTACCTGCAACCAAAACTGCACCAAATAGCAGGACAAATGCCTTTCTGAGCAAGCTTTTAATTGGCAGGTATGCTATAGCTCAGCTTCTCATAGACAATGTACTTCTCATTTATGGCCATCCCCTTCCAGATGTTGCTGAGTTACATACCTCATCTGCTATGGGAAGTTATGGGGGAGTTGTTGTGCTTCAACATCCAGAGACATCTACCGTCCCTATCCTTGCTCTAGAGTAGATCTTCAGTGGTAAATGACAGTCTCTTTGTTCAGGATCTGAAACACTTATAACCTTGCTTTCAAGTGTTTATATGTACAGTATCTGTGAAGTAATATATCTGTAAACAGACCATCAGATGAGAAGAAAATACACATATATATATTCATGTCAAGCCTTTATTTATTTATTTATTTATTTATTTATTTATTTATTTATTTATTTATTTATTTTACGGCTTATATACCGTCTTCCCGATGGAACTTCGGGTGGTTCACAGCAAACAAATAACAGACAATCAAATATGACAAATAAGCAGATAACAAAATCAATTTAAAAACATAGTAACAGAGGGGGAAAAAAAAGAAACATGGGGGCAGATGGCGGACCAGAAAAAAAAAAAGAAATTAAGAGTCACCAAACACCTCCCGGAAAAGCAGGGTTTTTAAAGCTTTCCTGAATGCCGGCAGGGACTCAGCAAGGCGCACTTCGCTAGGGAGATGGTTCCATAGAGTAGGGCCAGCCACAGAGAAGGCTTGGTTACGAGCAGACATTTTCCAAGCCTCCCTGTGCGTGGCCACCCCTAGCGGGTGCGCCCGCAACATCCTAGTTGGATGGGCCGAAGTTGACCGCTGGGGGATCCGCTCTGCCAGGTAATCAGGTCCCAGGCCATGGAGGGTTTTATAAATTAAAACCAAGACCTTGAATCTAATTCGGGACACAACAGGTAACCAATGCAGGCGAGCCAGTACTGGGGTGATGTGGTCATATCGACGCACGCACGCCACCAGTCTGGCTGCCGCATTTTGCACCCGCTGCAGCTGCCGAAGGAGAGTCAAGGGCAACCCCATATAGAGAGTGTTGCAGTAGTCTATTCTCAAGATCACCAATGCTTGCACAACTGTTCTCAGGGAGTCCCCGTCGAGGTATGGACAAATCTGGGCAATTTGTTGAAGATGGAAAAAAGCGGTCCTGGACACGGAGGCCACCTGGGCCTCCATAGTGAGAGCCGGGTCCAGGACCATGCCCAGATTCCGGACACTGTCCGCCAGCTGGATGGAAACGCCCTCCAAGCTGGGGAGAGGGCCTCCATATCCGGAAGGGGAAGCCCCAAAGAACATAACCTTGGTCTTCTCGGGGTTGAGTTTGAGCTTGTTGGCCTTGGTCCATGCCATGACTGCATCCAGGCACTGGTCGAGGGAGGGTCTGGACAGCCTCAACTGCAGAGGTGGAAAAGGAGAGATAGAGCTGCGTGTCATCAGCGTACTGATGACAGCAGACTCCAAATCTCCTTATGACCTCTGCCAGCGGCCTCACATAGATGTTGAACAGCATGGGAGAGAGGGACGACCCCTGCGGAACCCCAAAAGGGAATATCACACGGGGCAGATAACTCCCCCCCCCATGCTGCACATGCTGGGGACGGTCCTCCAAGAAGGGTCAGAACCAACTGAGAACAGTGCCCCTGATACCTATTTCGGAGAGGCAGTCCAGCAGGATACTGTGGTTGACGGTATCAAAGGCCACTGACAAATCCAGAAAGACCAACAAGGTAGAGCACCCCCTGTCGGCCCCCCGGAGGAGGTCATCTTGCAGTGCGACCAAGACTGTCTCAGTCCCCTGGCCCGGCCTGAACCCAGACTGGAATGGGTCAAGAACCCGTTCACCCTCCAGGAACGACTGGAGCTGGACAGCGGCCACCCTCTCGATGATCTTGCCCATGAAGGGAACATTGGCAATCGGACGGGAGTTAGCCAATTTGTCCGGTGCCAAGCCAGTTTTTTTCAGAATGGGCTTCACCACTGTCTCCTTCAGGCGAGAGGGAAAAATCCCTTCCCTGAAGGAAGCAGTGGAAATAATTGAAGCCCATTCAGGCATGCTCCCTTCGGCAGTTTTTATAAGCCAAGATGGGCAAGGATCGAAGGGGGAGGACGCAGGCCGGCAATGAGCCAGTGCCCTGGAGGCCTCAAGCGAGGAGACAGGCCCAAACTCAACCAATTGAGGAGATCGAGGGGGTGCAGCGTCGAGAGATGCCGAGGATAGACTAAGGCAACCGGAGTCAAGACTGGCACGGATGGCCTCTATTTTTGTTCTAAAGAAGGCTGCAAATGTCTCACTACTGAACTCAGTAGGAGGAGGCCTTACCAGACCAGGATTAGTGAGGTCGCAAACCACACGGAGTAATTCCACTGGCGGTTCGAGGCCTCACTAATCCTCAGGGAGTAAAATGATGTTTTAGCCCCCCTGACCGCCCGAACATAGCACCTAGTCTGGATAATAACTGCAGCCTTATTAAACACTGTCCGGTCCTTCCTCCAGCTGCTCTCCAGCCTTCTCCGCTCTTGCTTCATCGCTCTCAACTCCGCCGTGTACCACGGCAAAGGACAAGTTCTACAACGGAGAAGGTGCCTTGGGGCGATCCGGTCGACAGCCCAGGAGACATCCTCAAACCATTGGTCTGCTGCGGCTTTGGCTGGATCGTCAGCCAAACCGCCAGGAAGCTCCCTGAAGGCCTCTCGGAACCGAACTGGGTCCAGAAGTCTCTGGGGGGGGCCCAAACAAGTGACCGAGGTTCCCCGCGGGGTGGGGCAGTGATCGATAGGGAAATAAGGGAGCAGAAGGGGGAGCATCGCTCACCCAGCTGTGCCCCCCTGCGTTTCTGGTTCAGGGCGTAGGCAGGTTGTAGGATTGTAAGGGGAGGTTGGGGCCACCATTGTTTATAGGGAATGTCTCTCTGTCAGCAGAGTCTCAACGTTGGTGAGTCCGGGGTTAGAATGCCTTCATATATTGTTGGGACAGCGGGACAGATTTGGCATTGTGCTTGGTTACCGTGCTCCCAACAACCCAGCACAATCCCTACCAGAGCTCATGGAGTTCATTGCGGCTGCACTGCTGAGGTCCCCCCGCGTTCTGGTGGTAGGGGACTTCAATGTGCATGCTGGCGATGAGCTTTCTGGTGTGGCTCTGGAATTCATGGAGTCCATGGCCTCCATGAATCTGACCCAGCATGTTGTATGCCCCACCCATAGATCTGGGCATACCCTGGACCTGGTGTCCTTCTGCTCCCACCCAGGTCTCGGTAATACAAGCCAGGTCGGCCTTCCCATCCCAGATGGCATCATAAAGGATGGGGATCTTATTGTGGACCGACCTGGCATTCATCAGGAGGCAGGACAGGCCGGAGGCGCTGGCGGGATGGCTCCGAGATATGTGGCAGTGAGTTGGGGGGGTCAGAACGGGGGACAGGCATTAATTGCCTGGCCCAAGTTCTTCTTATCCGACTAACGATTAACCCCCCCCCCCAACTGCAAGCGTATCACCCACAACCCAACACAACTGGAATAGCAGTCCCTGCGGACATGGTGACTCAAGGGGGGGGGGAAGCCACCAAACTACACAACAGCAAAGTAACAACAAATGGGGATAACAACAAATTAAATACAATGCAATATAACAATATAAAATAAACCAAAAAATGAACAGAGAAAAGAAAAAAAGAATTAATAAAACTAGAACATAATAAGGGCACATAAGCCTGGGCAAACAGATGGAAAATAGGGGGGAGAGTAGGGGGGCAAGAGGGGGACATCTCAGGAAGAAGGCATGTGACGGATGGTAATAGTTTGTGGACGGCGTCTAATAAAGGCCACTGGCAGAGGCAGATGGAAATGTGGTGGGAGGCAGCCAGTAGCTGCCAGCGGCACAGTTCAATAGTCTGATATGGACTGGGACCCAATGTGGTTCACAAAACAACGCCAATGTGGCTCTGAGAGCAGAGTCCTAGGAGATGGCGCCATGATGATCAGAACAGCATCTCCACCTCCAGTCGCCTCCAACACACCCTCGAAACCATGCCGCCCCCACGAACCATACACAGGCCACTGCTTACAGACCGGGGTCATGCGACCTCCAGGCCCAGGTGGTCCCAGCATGTGGCGTCGATGGTCCAACAGGAATGCCTCCAAGGACACCTCCCCAGTTCAAGCAACTCGTTCACCACCAATCGGCCATCGGGTAACTCTGTCGCCTCGACTCCAAGGGCAGGCTCTCCAGGCCCAAGGGAGGGTGGCCAGAAGCCTCTGCCGCCTCCTCAGATGTGCCCCCATGGGCAAGCTCTCCAGGTCCAGGAATCGAGGCATATGGCACCCACAGCCGCTGCGTCTAGAGGGGTCCTGTGTTCCTCCTCATAGCAAGCTTCAAGGCCAACACTAAGGCAGGCCCTCCACTGCCACCGCGCCGCCATTTGCAGATGGAACCGCCGCCTCCGACAAAACAACCGGGGACCACTAACGGGCAGCCTCTGGCTGAGGGCCACAGCTTCCCGATAGATGGTGGGTAGTCCCCTGGCAAGGTGAACAAACAGAGGGGGGCGCCCCCTGGCGAGGTGAACAAACAGGGGGCGGGCAGGAGAACACGTGGCAAGACGCGGCGACGAAGCCGGAGCAAAGCCGAGACAGAGGCAAGCTTCAGGGTCTGCCGGGACAACAGGATGGTCTCCACGACAACAGTCCATAGAAGGAGCCTGGGAAGCAGCCCATTGATTTAAGCTAACTCAGACCTCCCACCACATCCTTTTCTATTGTTGGCAAAGCTATCCCTTCATCTTCCCTAAAAATGTACGCTCTCAAACTAGGTAATCCAATAAAGAACAGTTGTTTCTTTTCCCCAATACTCTGTAGCCAAATCTGTATTTCAGACCAGGAGGAAGGAGAAAGGGAGGAAAGAATGATTTGTGTAGTCTCTGCCAAACTGTTGTGAACACTGCATGATGTTACACTTTTAATTCACTATAATAATTTTTTTTCATATGTACACATTGATGTACATCTCATACTGCATTTGGAGGCACCCAGCCCTGAAAAATCTGATCCAGCTGCAGTTGTAAAACCCCTTCACCATCTTAAATGGGCTTTGGTAACACCACCCATTTTATGTCTTGGCTTGCTGTTCTGACTGCCATTGTTAGAGCGTTATTTAAAATGGCTCCCTTCCAGAGTTTTCTAGCGGGCCCTACATCTTGGACTACATCCCAGTTTGCTGGATATTCTGTAAAAACCAATAAGAACTAGAAGGTGTACCCGGCACCTCTGGCTAGTTGTGACTCCTTGACAGGGCCTGGATTTGATGACCCACAGGGACTCTTCTAATTCTGCAGTTCTACAGATCACTACATCTTCTCTGGTCATGGATGGCTGATGTTAAGTTAGTTTGCTACAACTTTTTCTTATTACCTAATGGGAAACTCACCAAATTCATCCTGTCTCAATTTTTCCTGAGTTTAACACCAGCAGTATCAAGTATCTACTAGGGCACACTTCCACTGCTTTGTGTTCCAAGATCAATGAGGTGAACAGTTATTGCCTCCCTAATAGGTGCTGTGGAGGCTTAATCCGAAGACTATATTTCAGTGGTTCTCAACCTGTGGGTCCCAAGATATTCCCGGACTGCAACTCCCAGAAATCCTGGTCAGCTCAGCTAGTGATGAAGACTTCTGGGAGTTGCAGTCCAGAAACATCTGGGGACCCACAGGTTGAGAACCACTGCTATACTTCCTCTTGTGGAACCTAGCCTCTAGCATGTGGGTATTCCAAGAACACGGCAAGACTCTACAATGTCTCATTTTCATGTCACTTCTGTACTTCCTCGACCTGAACAATCACATCCCCCTTCCTTTTAGGCTGAGGCACACATTATCACAACAAATGAGTGTTTTGACCTTTTGACTGTCCCCCTCCCTCTTGTATTCGGAATCTTGGTCATTTCTTTCTTTGCCTCTTTCATGTAGGATTATGCTGAGGTGGTGTCAAGAATGAGGTGGCCTACTGTTATCTGACATTCTATGCACCCTAAGCAACACAAACATGCTTGCATAGCTTTGCTAATGGGATTCCAGTGCGATAACTGCATGTTTTGGACTAAAGACAATTGGCTTTACTCACACGCCTCACTCATATCTCCAAAGTTTAGGAGCAATATCCTTCCTTTTCTCTCTTTTTCATGTGAGTTGAAGTTATAATTACAGGTATCCTAGTCTCTGAAATATGAGTTGCGGATTTAAACAGGAGGAATATGGAAACAATGGGGATTGGGTGTGTGTGTAGGGGGGAGGTTATAATTTAGAACCAGGGCAGGCATGTCAAAACTTTGGCCCCTCCTATTGTTTTGGACCACAACTCCCAGAATTCCAAGCCTGCATTTCCAATGGCAAAGTACTATGGGAGTTGTAGTCCAAAACATCTGGAGGGATGAAGTTTGGACATGCCTGAACCAGGATATTGGAAAGCAATCTGACTTGAGCCTTGAGAATGAGCACACCCTGAACTGATACACAAATGGTACTTACCCGGATTGATTTAGCTGTATTACTAATCGTGTCAACAAGGGTTAGAGAAGGAATTGTGGAGAAACAGTTTAATATATCTATCTTGGGGGTGGGAGGGATGGTTTTAGGAGCAGGTTTCTTGCTGAGCATGGTGGCTCAGTGGGCTAGAGCGCTGAAACGGTCTGCTGCAAAGTCAGCAGCTCAGCGGTTCGAATCCTGGGTGCCACTGTTAACCCCAGCTCCTGCCAACCTAGCAGTTCAAAATCATGTAAACGCAAGTAGATAAATAGGTACCGCTGTTAAAAAGTGGGAAAGATAAACAGTGTTCCGTGTGCAGAAATGCATTCAGCCATGCCAGCCACATGGCCACGGACTTGCACAATACTGGCTCTTTGGCTTAGAAACAGAGAGGAGCACGACACGACTAGTATGCATCATGCATGTGTGAGAGGAACCTTTCCTTTACCTTCTTGGTTTGTAAATGAAGTTGATAATAGTAGAGGAAAATGACTTCACAAAGGAAGGAAGTGTTCTGGTCTTCTGGCAGTTTTGGAGGAGGATGAAATGTCACCACATAAAGATTTTTCTCGGCTTTTTCTGGTCAAAGCAGTCCATTTGGAAGTAATGGTTATCTAGAAGAGGAGAATAAGATTGCTTCAAAATTGGGGGCTGGGGGTGGGAGACTCTCTAGGGCTTTAATGGAAAGCCTTTTTTACAATGAGAATGTTGCTTATACCCTCCACTGATGGTATCATGTGGCAGGAAACCTTTAGGTGGAAAAAGTATTTGTTTAAAGATGTGGCCCTATTGACATGCTAAAGAATCTGGTTGTTTAAACACACTCAGAGAGGTGCAACTAATCCCACTTATCTTTGATGTCTACAATGTTCATCTGCACATCAGCAAGTGTGGGGAGGTTCCTTCCCACATGGAAAAACAAGAGGAAGAAAACCCTGGAAAACCCTGGATTCTTGCTCACATGAAAATGAACAGAAAGGTCTTCCCTAGAGACTGAGGTATGATTAGGTAAAAAAACCAAAAAACAATGGGCAGCTGGAACTCCATATAACCCCCAGGTCCCAATGCTTGAATTGTGCTTTAACTACAGACTATAGTCTATGTGCTGCTTTCTCTACTTATCACTTGTTAAGTGTTTATTGTAGTCTATATGAGGGTGGTGCAATATAGTTACAGTACTCTAAATAGAAACAAAACTGATGATATTTCATCATGTGGCTCTGTCCCTCTGTTTCACCAGCAACTCTAAATAAACTCCTTAAGAAAGGCTTTTTGGTAAGTCAGCAATTAAGAGACAGGGGCATTTTTTAACATTAGATTTGGAGTTCTTAGATGATATTTAAAATACATGTATATTGTTGTCTTGAATTTTAATTGGTGCATTTTTGTAAACTGGGAAAGATGAAATAAAAATTGAATGAATGATTATAATTATATTTTTTCCCAACTGGCTTGAAACAGCGAATAACAGATGTACATAAAAATGTACTAAAATGTTGAGTAAAAAAAACACATAGAAGTGAAGAGAAATTAACAATCACTTAGCAGCCGGTTAAAACACATTCATCATAATCATCAATTTATTTTGTTTTGTTCCTGTTTTATTATGTCTGATGAATATCAACATCCTTCACGAGAGGATCAGTACAGTATTCCTATTTTGCAGAAGAATAACTGAAATGATGACTAAGGGTGTTTGTACATGACCCCTAAACTCCACCGCAAATGGCTCCCAGCTCCGGAGCTTAAAATTGTTTCCCCACCAGCTCCGGAGTTTACAGAAAATTAAGTGTGGCCACGCCCACCTAAGCGCGTCCCAGCGCACTTTTCAGGTACTTGCTTTTGGAGGGTGAAAAATCTCAGATCCGGATGTAAAGGAGTGAGTGCCCGGCTCACCTCGCTTCTGTTTGTTGTTGTTTTTGCCTCCCGCCCCTTTAAGAGAAAGAATCAGGATGACGGGGAGGCTTGGACCAGCATGGAGGTGAGCCTGCATTCTTTTGTCCCCTTTTTTCTCCCTCCCCTCACACAGACAGGATCAAGGAAGTGTGGAGGGGTGGGGACGCAGTAAGAGCAACGAACCCCCAAGATCTCTGGTCCGAATTTAAGTGGCCAGCGGATCTTAGGGGTCGTGTGAAAATAGTTATGGTTAGCTATGGTAGAGGTCTTCTGCTGAGCAAGATTTCAACTCCATTCAAGAGTTCAGCTTTTATAGAACTGGAAAAGATCACACAAATTAATACAGAGGAATACTGGATTTTTAAAGAGCTCTGCATATTCAAAAGGAATGATAACTCGTTGAGGTGGATTTTAGGTGGTAAAGGCAGAGAACTGGGAGTTTGATTCTCCACAGCACATCAGGGGAGAGATGCCAGCACATCACAAATGACTTTAACAACACGCGATCATTAGTTAGTATATACTGCATTACTTGAACTTAATTCAGAAAATAATATTAGGCTGAGCAAGGAGGCGAGAGTGACACAAAGGGTCGGGGATTTGCCTAGAACAGTGGTTCTCAACCTGTGGGTCCCCAGATGTTCCTGAACTGCAACTCCCAGAAATCCCTTCCAGCACAGTGAGTGGTGGAGGCTTCTGGGAGCTGCAGTCCAGGAACATGTGGGGACCCACAGGTTGAGAAACACTGGCCTAGAACTATAAAATAGCTGATATCAAGGACTGTCAAGTGAAGCTGACCTGCATGACCTGTTCTGAACGCATTGCAGAGAAAGATAATGTAACAGCCGGTCAGTACTCTGTGTTTTCCATTCAGAACTCTCCGGTACACACTCAACTTGACAAAGCAACTATGAGTCAGTACCTGAAAACTATGCTTTTGAACTACAGCTCCCAGAATTCCCTCAGTCATGGCCATGGTAGCTGGGGGATTCTTGGTGTTTGCAAAGAAATTTCTCACATTTATAACACCATCAAGGCATTAGTTATGGATCTTGTTCACTGGCTTAGAATGTGACAGCTGGTGTTTTCTGGCCCCGAACAGTGACATCTGGGCGTTTATACACGACCCCTAAGCTCCGCCGCAAATGGCTGCAAGCTCCGGAGCTTAAAAATGTTTCCCCACCAGCTCCGGAGTTTGCAGACAATTAAGTGCAACCCCGCCCACCTAAGCGTGACCCAGCGCACCTTTCAAGTACCTGCTCTTGAGAGGTGAAAAATATTTGATGCGGAGAATGCCTGAGCTCTCCTCGCTTCTTTTTGTTGTTTTTCTTTTGCCTCTGCCCCTTAAAGAGGAACCAGGAAGTGAACGGGGGTCAGAGCAACTTCCACCGGCACCGGAGGTAAGGCTTTATTCTTTTGTCCCTGTTTAAGGCTTTTTTTCCCTCCCTCCCCTCACGCAGAAGTGCGGAGCGGGTGGGGACGGAGGAACAGCAACGAACCCTCAAGATCTCTGGTCCGAATTTAAGGGACCAGCGGATCTTAGGGGTCGTGTAAAAAGGCCCAGAGAGCCCTGTGAGGCTCTGAAGAAAACTGGGGAGGTGGCCTGGAGACCCTTTGAACCATCTGGGGAGGAGGTGGTTACAAACTGATCAAAATTTCACATTGAATGGTCGGTGCTTGGAGGATTCAGGCAGAAGCCCCAGGGATTGAGGGGCATCAGCTAAGGGCAGGCTGAAAAGGCAAAAACTTAGCTGAAACTCAGAGGAAAAGAGGGCCATATGACTTGAGATATCATTAAGTTCATGAGAATTGTACTCTGTGCAGATTCTGAAACTTGTTTAGGTCTATTTTAGGTCCCCTATGTTTCTTATCAACCATTTTCTCCCCACCCCCACCCCGACCTAAAGGGATTTGTATGTCTCGTAGTGCAAATGGAGCTGGGTTAAGGAGTAGGGGTGATATATGACCCATGTTCCTTTGTTTGAAGAACGGGGAAGTGACTTAAGAAGCAGCTTTTTACAACTGCCCATATTGCCTCTAACAAGACTCCAGACCTGGCTGCAACATCACCTGGCCATGGACTTTAAGAACACCATCTAACAAGGGACTTTAAAAGTAAACTCCTGGTAAAGCACATATTTTACCATGTCTGAACCTCTGGGACTTGCTTTGAAGAAGGGTGATTTACTGCACTCGAAAGCTTCCAATGTTCCTTTTTTTATTTTTAATAGTGGCCTATAAAGGTATCGCCTGTAACCTATTTTTGCAATTGTGTTTTGTAATGGCCACGCAGCTCACCCTCAACCCCGTTTTTCTTATTTTATATGTGGCTCTTTGAATTGATTTAGGGTGCTTTTACACGACCCCTAAGATCCGCTGGTCCCTTAAATTCGGACCAGAGATCTTAGGGGCTTGTCGCTCTTCCTGTGTCCCCACCCTGGCTGCTGGCTGCGTGAGGGGAGGGAGAAAAAAAAGGAAGAAAAGATTGTGGCTCACCTTTGTTCTGCCTCCGCTTGCTGCGGCAACATTCCTGTCTCTGTAAAGTAGCTCTTAAAGGGGCGGGAGCCAAAACAACAACAAACAGAAGTGAGGAGAGCCCCGCACTCACTATCCTTACACCACATCAAGCAATTTTCACCCCGGAAGAGCAGGTACAAGAAAAGTGCGCTGGGTCGCGCTTAGGTGGGCGGGGTTGCACTTAATTTTCTGTTAGCTCCGGAGCTGGTGGGGAAACATTTTAAAGCTCCGGAGCTTGTAGCCATTTGCTGCGGAGTTTAGGGGTCGTGTATAAACGCCCTTACTAACCTCAAAGGACTTTCTATCTTTTTTTAGAACATGGATTTCGTTTCCTAATATCATTAAAACAGATTTTCTTCACATTTGTGGACTTTGGAGGGCACAGTTGAGGAATGTTGTGGCCCTAAACCCATAGGCCTTTGGATCACTACAGTAGGACTCCGGTGTTGGCACAGAGTGGGTCCAAGCACCTCCTCCTGTGGGTGCTGAAAAATGTGGATTATACCCAATGCTATTATAATGGTGAATGGGGTGACGCTGCAGGTTAAACCACTGAGCTGCTAGGCTTGCTACTTTGTTGGGAAGATAATGACATTTCATGTGATTGCATGTTTGGTCATGCCGGTCACATGACCATGGAGAATATGTCTACAGACAAAATGGCAGCTTTTCAGCTTATCAATGGAGATGAGCACTGGACCCTAGACTAGACTTAACTGTCAGGGGAACTTTCACCTTTGTTATACCTGTGTACAGTATATAAATAGCATAGTCTCTGGCTCTCTCTAGTGGTGAGTCCCGGTAACTTCATCATGAGATTTGTTGGGATTTTTCTTTTAATATTTTCACCACCATGAATAAGTGAATCCGCAGATATTGATCTACAGGTAAGGGGGGGGGGTGTCCTACTGTATTGTATATATGGAAATTGGGTGGGGGGGTTGAGTTGGCTTTGGAAGGGAGATGATTCTTTGACCTGCTCATTCCAGGACAGGATAGCAACTGCAAGCAGACTCTGGCTTTGATACTGAGCCAGGGAGGCATATGGTGCAAGTGTACATGTGTGCATGTGTACATACAAACACACACACTGAGAGAGGGGGGGAGGGAGGGAGGGAGGAGACTCTTGGTGGCAGCTACTGTTTTGCTAAGCTATAATCATCCAATATTCAAGTGCAAAAAAGAAACACATCCAAGCTCCAATGTCAACATGCCTCTTTCCCTGCTTTTAAAAATTAAGCTGCCCAGTTTCCAGAGAAATCCATGTCCAGGAGTGGGACAAATTTAAAACACTTGGCAACTGAGCGCAACAATTCGGTAACACAATTTGTTAATTTAAATGGAGAAGCAGTAATCTGTGTTTTATCTGACATCCTTATGCCTAATTTCCCGCTCCAGAGACAGCAAATATTACATGTTAGCTCAGTCTTGGAACCACTCATGCAAGACGTGGACCACTTAAAGACTTTTTATACTTGAGATCACATCTTTGGCGCATGACTCAGATTGTGCCGACAAGTGCATGACCATTAATGGTGAAGAAGGAAAAGAATATTTTGTTAACCTTCAGTGCAAGCTCTTATTCCTCTGCAAGAAGCATCAGATATTATTAAGAATACTGTGCAGCAGAAACATAAATTATCCACCCACACTTGGCAGAAATTCTTCCATTTAGAAATAATGTCTCCTTTAATGGGAAATCCTAGTGGCATATAACAGTGAGATGGCACTGCCAGTTTTTACTGCTGAAGACGAGTGGAAAATATTTCACCACTTCGTGATCAATAAAGTTCCCGTTTTCGAAAGGCTGCCAGCCAAAATGGTGCCCACTAAACCATACGTTCTACAACGGGTTTTTTTAAAGTGTTAACTTGATGGCTATGAAAACAACCGAGCACTATCAACACCTTGTGGACATCTCAAGAGCGGTTACCTGGGTAAGGTCGGTGGCTTCCATCAAGTGCCCCTTGGTTCTGAAAATGTTTAATGTGAGGGTGATATAAGAGGAACCTCCTTTGGTTTGCAAAAGAAGGCCTTAAACATCCAGGTTTCACTCTTTTCTTTGGAACCCTCTAGTCCGGCCCGGGGGGGGGCAAATCCGGCCCATCAGGCCATTCTGAGTGGCCCGTGGCTGGCCGGCCCGCCCCTCCCCCCCTTCACCCCATGTTTTTTTTTAAAAAAAACAATCTTCTGCCAACACTGACACCGCTGAGAAACTTGGGAAGCTGGGCAGATGGGCAGTCTGCCGCCACCAGCACCGCAGGGGAAAGTGTGGGGGTGGCCAGGCCAGCGGGCCTCTGCCACCACCAAGGAGCTTTGGGGTGGGCTGGCGGGCAAGCTGTCGCCACTGCTGAGGAGCTTGGGGGGGGGGTGCAAGGTCACACAGATTGCTTCTTCCAAGGGGTGACCTGTGGCCACGGCTCCCTGTGCTTCCTTTGGTCCCCACCTTCCTACTTTCCTCCCTCCCTTCGTCCACACCTCCCTTCCTTCCTCTCTTGGTTTCCACCTCCCTCCCTCCCTCCCTTGGTCCCTGCCTTCCTTCCCTCCCTCCCTCCCTTCCTTGGTCCCCACCTTCCTTCCTTCCTCTCTTGGTTTCCACCTCCTTCCCTCCCTCCCTCCCTCCCTTGGTCCCTGCCTTCCTTCCTGTGGGTGGGGTTGCAAGGGGTCAGTGGGTGGGGCTTATGGGTCAGTGGGTGGGGTTTGCAGTGAGGTGGAACGGTGGGGGAGCAACCGGCCCCTGACACATTCTCAGCCACCAAATCTGGCCCTCCTTACAAAAAGTTTGGGCACCCCTGCTCTAGGGACAGCTCTCCAGTACCTTCAAAGTGAGGTCTGACAGTGATGCCAAGGCAGATCCTTGGAGAACGAGATGGTGCCTACAACCTTGCCTTTGCAGCTCTTATCTTCCGGCTCCCGACGGCTGCTCAGCTTTCATGTATGGAGCTGAAGCCAACCAGGTGGAAACATGGCTGTCCAAGAAGGCCCTTGAAGATGGGGAAGGCCACAATCCTCCTCAACGAGGGCCATCCTATTCAACTACCAATCCAGACCCATGGGCCTTATTGAGGGCACTAAAGCCATCTCCAGCCCCTTTGAAGCAGGAGGGCCAAAGTGTGGCCCCGAAAAGATTTTATTTCCTGCCCCCCCCCCAAAGAAGAGAGTGCATGAAGACCTTTCTCCATCACTGACTACCAGTGTTCCACAGATATTTCACTGTCCTTCATGGAGGATGAACGAGTCCCAGCTTACTACACTGCCTTGAAGGTGGGGCAAAGAGATACCTGTCATAGTGCCAGACAAACAATATGCTAGAGGGGTGTGCTTGCAAATGAGCGTGCGCTTATTGTACAGGAATGGGACAAAAGGTCAGAAAATGTTGCCAGACACCATCAGCTAAGAAGAGTATTCAATTTAGGTTAAATGAACAAAAACAAACAAAAATAATCACAGAAAAGCCGCACCTGGACAACAAACGAGAGAGGAAGACCTTCCCCAGCCCATCCAAATAAATGCAGAAAATATTATTTATTTTTAATCCAACAGAAAAAGAAAACAAAGTGTATTTACATTTGGAAATATAGGGGAGCACTTTTCCAGCTTTTCATTAGTGTTTGCCATGCCAAGATGGAAGATCTGTTCTCATTTCTGCATATTGCAGTTCGCAGAAGCTCAGAATCACTGACAGTCTTTAAGGATCGCATGGATGGCCTTGTATTTCTGTCGCAGCTCTTCAAGTTTTGAAGCTGAAAAAGCAAAAACATATGCTAGCCACGGCAATGAGGGATGGAAGATTCAGGGTGCTGTGGAGCTAAAGCAAAAGCACAGTGTGCCGCTTGTATTCTGCTATGTAGCACTTAAAGCTCTCTCTGGGTGGTTTACAATTGAATTATGCAGCCTATGCATTGGTGCCCTCTCTCTCCACCGCAGCAAACTGGGTGCTCATTTTACCGACCTCGGAAGATGGAAAGCTGAGTGAGTCTTGAGCTGACTCAAGGCTCACTCAACCCTGGGTTGTGAGCACAATTTGGCTAGGGCTTCTTTTAAAATGCTGATCCTGCCAACGTCTCCATCCCATAGGCTTCTGGGTTTGACATAACCGGAGCCATTTCAGGCGGCAACAGCTTCCTGAGGGCAAAGGTCTGAGTTTGTCTGCAACAGCAGCCAAATCATGCCAGCACACTGGCCCTCCCTCTTCCCCCATTATTCCTTAGTAAAGCTTGCCAATAAGAGCAACATCTCTTTGTCTTCTCTTGTTACTCAGTTAAGTTTGCCAATTAGAGTGATACCTCTTATCACTAAGCTAAAGCTTACCAATTAAAGTAAGACACATAGTTATACCTATACATGTAGAAATGCATATTAATTTAGCCTTCCTATGTAACGCCTTTTTAACTATATTTGGGGGATTTCTTGCTACGCCACAAAGAAATGGTGTAATCAGTTATGTTAATCAGGTATGTTGGAGGAGTTAATAAAAGGGGAACTCTCAGTAGAAAAGAGAAGAGAGGCTCCGCTTATATATATAGGGTTGCCCTACCCGGATTAATCCTACAGCTTTTGTTCCTCCACCAATTGTGATACCGAAGGGTGGAACCTGGAGCTCATTCCGCCCACATATACGCCTGTGTATATGAAGGCTACCACAGACGTTCCAAATACTCCCCACCCATTCCGATTCCCTGGCTCAGGAAGCAGAGTCCCACTGTATATTCCCCAGACTTCCACCCTACAGAAGAATGAAAACCTTCCCACGCTTTCAGCCTAAAACAGGAAGTATCCTATTCACAAGGTACTGTACATCCTCACGCCATGCCCTCTCTGCTTGGAATCCAAGCAAGGAAGAGGGCTTAGCACTAAAGACAAGGCATCTGGCAGCTGCTCTGGTCACACGAGACCAAACTGTGCCCCCACCTCCAAAGCAAGGCAGGACTGACACAGCGGCCTCTCTCTGGGAGCGGAACTTACAAAGCGACGATTTAGCGTTGCCACTCCAGATCACCTTCTCTTCCTGCCGCTGCCTCACTGTCTCCACGATACACTCCGAGGTTTCTGTAACTTGGGCTAGACCTTGCAGCTCCTGAGAGCAAGAACACACAAAATCACATAATTGTAGCAGCCCACCAACCCTGGTGCCCCCAGCACCTCCACCTTTCTAACCACCCACGCTCTAACTTCATTTTTAAGAGAGTGCAAGGCTCTGCAGAAAAGCCAGGCTTATCCCATAGTGTCTTAAAACATCTGAAAGAGGACAGGAGCATCCACTTTAGTCATAGCAGTCCTGTGGTACCCTTACAGGTTTATTATGGAAGAAGCTTAATGATCTAGAATGACAAGATGGCACTATAACAACAAGAATTTTGGGACTGCAGATGTAGTCCAAAAAGTAACTTTTCTCTCTCTCCAGACATTGCTTCCAGCACATATCCAATCTGTGCAGAGATGCACTTTGTAAGTTCTACTTTATGTTCTTCTAACCCAGTGGTTCTCAACCTGTGGGTTCCCAGATGTTCCTGCAACTCCCAGAAATCCTGCCCAGCTCAGCTACTGATGAAGACTTCTGGGAGTTGCAGTCCAGAAACATCTGGGGACCCACAGGTTGAAAACCACTGTTTCTAACCCCACTGTTCAAGTTATTTCACCCTGTACCCACCCCTTGACTCTCATTATCTGCCAATTTAGGATAGGATGCATTAATCGGACGTAGGCTCTAGTCTGCAAGAGCCTATATGGCACAGGTTCCATATGTAAAAGAACGTGAGGCCTGTGCTCAGACCTCCAAACATCCTTCCTGAGTGGGAGGAGGAATGAGAGTGTGGAACATTGCAAAGGAAGTGAAGACTTTGTGGTTCCCTCTGGCAACCAGGCCCCAAGGCAAGGGCAAACTTGTAGCTGCCTGCACTTGAGACGTCAGGTGAGAGAACTAGAAGGACAGAACGTCCTCTGTCCAACACAACTCGGGAAGAAGGGCAATTTGACATCCGCCTCACTGGCTCCTTTTTCTAGGTGAGGGGAATATTGTGCATGGAACCGGTTTCTACTATGAGCTGGTACGGCCAATCGCTGTTTTGCTTGACTAGGAGCCAGATGCAGAAAAAGAGTGAAGCCCCAGGGCCCAGCTGGATAGCTGCCATGAGACCAGTCATGCCACCGATGAGCACAGAGGTAGGAAATTCCTGGCCTTCCGGATACAGTGGCCCTCAGCATCATGGCCAGTGGCAAGGGACTGTGAGAGGTGAAGGTCAAAGAACTCCACCATGTTCTAGTGTTTGAAACACAGGACCAACAGGAAGGAGCCGCCCCCAACTCACCACCACCACCACCACTGCCACCTGGGTTCCTTCCCCGCCTGCCAATCTCACCTGCATACAGAGAAGCAGGCTCTGGTGCACCTCCTGGAGGAGGGGCCCACAAGGGCTCAGCTTGGGTGGAGGGCGCTCGCAGTGCTGCTGAAGCTCATTCTCATAGACTTGCTCAAAGGCCAGGAGCAGCTGGTGATAGTCGGAAGCAATCAGCTTGAGTGTTTGTAGAGCCGTATGGCTGTCTTGGGACACATCTTCTCCATCTGAGTAGCCCTGCAGGAACGAACACTGAAAAGGCCCCATTTTGAGACTGTGGCAAGGTAGCCATTTCAGAAGGTGGCTAATTGCTAGCTTTAGCCGGGCACTTGCCGTCTCCTGTTGCCAGGCAAAAAAGAAAGGAGTCGTGGTCTACCACCTCAATCTCCCTTCCCCAGGAGGAAGTGCCAATCCAGCCACTATCACCCAGAGAACTGTTCTCTGAACTTATTTTAGACAGCTCCCCTCTCCTGTAGAAAGGGAATTTTTTCTATATGTGGGGTGGGGTGGGAAGCTGTCCCAGCCTTAAGACAAGGATCCAGCCGAATGGCGAAGAGGTGGCTCTGTTCTGCTTTGTCTTTCCTCTCCCCTGGGCATCAAAGAACAACAAAATGGGAGATCATTTGATCCAGATGTGTTTATTTTTATTCAATGTGCACTAGGGGGCAATTCGTTGGAAAGGGACGACGACCAGAGAGGTCAGATTTAAACCCCGAATTGTTCTAAAGCAATCTTTGGTATCGAAGGCTGCCCTCAAGATAACAGCAGTACACAGGAGACGGCCTGACGTACTTCTCAACTATTTCATTAGCGTACGTGTGAGAGGCAGGATCAGAACACGGGGGGAAAGGCAGAAGCAATCCATGGCTGATCTTCTCCGTGCCTTGTTACCATCTGGCGAACGGTATGGCACTGAATGGCAGAATTAAGAAACTCCAGGGGGCGCCCTAGCTCAAGCCAGGGATGTATCCAATAACTGTGCCAGTGGAAGAAATAACTTCCAGATGATCCAGGGAGCAACCACCGACCCACGCCACATACGGCAGGAGAGCCACTCCTGCCTGGCCAAGGTGCCCGTGAGCTACGTACTTGGGCTTTGAGATTTTGCAGAGCTGTCATTGCGTCTTCGAGCTCCTTCAGCCGATTCAGCAGGGTCCTCTCATGAGAAGTCACTGACGGAGGGGCCCTTGAGAGACATACGTGGAGAGGGAGATTCAGCCTCAGGGCTCTTGGGCTGATACAGAGGGAAGAACCTCAGCGGTTCCAACAGGGGTATCAGAGTATTAGCCAAATCCTACCCTTCTGGAGTCTCTGCTGTTCAGTTCCAGAAACCATTTGGATCCAGGACCTCTGCACATTTTCTTCTGTTTTTGTAGGCCAAACACAAGCAAAGGGGTGAGGACCCTTACCTTTTCTGCAGCGCTGCTTCACCCACTAGGAGGGGCTTTATGTCTGCACTCCAGGGATGACACTTGGGGTTCAAGACAGCCTGCAGGTCAGGACTAGAGAAAACCTGCTTCACAAATTCTTCATTCTTCCTAGCAATTTCCTGGAAAGATTCCTCTGCACTGAAAGAGGAGGGAAGGGATGCTGGGGAACTCTTAAGGACAGACGGATCAACCGCACCCAGGCAGCTTAGCAGGCATCTTGCCAGTTCTGTTCTTAGCCCTAAGGAAGACCACCACATTTAGTGGACTGGAAGAGTCAGGACCACTGGTTCCTAGCCTTGGGTAATCCAGATGTTCTTGAATTGCAATTCCCAGAAGACTTTGCTACCAGCTGTGCTGGCCAGTATTTCTGCGAACCTCAATTCAAGAACACCTGGATTACCCAAGGCTGGGAACCAGTGGTCTAGACCAATTTTTCTAATGCTCGCTTGGTGTGATAGGAACTATAGCCCCATGTGCCTGGAGGCAGCAGAATATGCTGCCACAAAGGATGGTGGTGGAGTCTCCTTGTTTTTGGAGGCTTTTAAGCAGACGCTGGATGGCCATATGTTGGGAGCACTTTGGTAGGGGTTCTTGCATGGCAGGGAGTTGGACGGGATGGCTCTTGAGGTCTCTTCCAACTCTAGGATTCTAGGAGGGTGCCAGGCTAGGGAATCCAAGCCCTGTTTCTAGAAGTGCATATTGTTCAGTCTAAACCAGAGATTGGACCCTTATCTTATAAAATGGTTCTTTAAACACTACTTATTATGCTAATAATAGTAACACAACAGTTAGGTGGCTCCTTTAACCCTCTACCCCCAAAATATCAGCAAAAAATATCCCAAAAATGGAGATAACAGTCATCTCCCTGAACACTGTGAATGACAAGCAGGTAAAGAGAGGGGGGGGGGAAAGGAGCCAATTATTATAATGGTAACTGTGGCAAGGCTCTTATTTCCAAAGAATTGGAAAAACAATAATCAGGTTGACATGGGAAAATGGTACAGTATAGAGAAAGGTGGAACATGGCAATTAATGATAAACTGACTTGTAATATGAAAATTAGAAGAGGGATGTTAAAAAAATAATGAATCCATTTCTAAAAAAACGTCCTGACTGAAAGGAGAGGCCATATGCCAAAAGAAGACTCACTGTGTTTCTGGAGAGACGTGGCATGAACTAGAAAAATTCAAGTACTGGAACCAAGTCTCAAAGGGTGGTGGTGGCAGCAATAGGTGGAGGGGAATATAAAGTTTGCAATGTATGCCTGTGTCTTTTGGGGGTTTTTTGTTGCATTTGTGTTCTTTTTATTATAAGAATATTCAAAAAGGTCTCCCAGAATATCATCCTAAAATAGCATTATTGACATAAACAACAAACATTTCATGCTACCTTCAAAAGAAAACAATGTCACCAGCTGTTACCACAATACTTTTTCGATAGATTAGTCACCGTGTCAAACAAAAAGCAATGCATTCCTCATAACACTGTTGCCTTATTTCCAAGCTATGGGTATAAAGAAAAATAGGGAGGAAATGGCTGTAATCAGCATATTTGGCATCTTGACTGACAGGACATTTTGGCTGCAAGTGAAACTTGGACGGCATAAACTGGCCACAGAAGGAAAGAAGGGAAAGCCCTAGAAAATGAAGTGGCCTCAAAAAGAAGCGAGAGAACCTAAGACGGGCTCCTAATACTTTTCCAGCCGTGGCACTCTCCTGCAGGGACTCCTGAGCCATTGTTAACAGGCTGATGTAATTCTCAGCGTCTGGCCACAGGACCCGTTCATTCACCCTGAAGACAACAGCGGCCCAATCTGCTGCTGAGCAGAAGGAATGCAGATCCTCCTGAATCAATGGATTTACCTCAAGCATGTCCAAAGTCAGGCCTGGGGGCCAAATGCGGCCCATTTTCAAATTTCGAGCAGCCCGCAACCTCTTCTCCGCGCTGGCTCAGCCTGTCACACATCCCCACCAGCTGGCCCCTCCCCTTACCAGATGGAGACGTCATTTCACAATTTTATGGTTTGCCTACCCTCACTGCCTCTGTCCATCCCCTCCAGCCAACTGCCCAGCCTACCCGCGTGCCCCCCCGGCTCCTCTGCTGCAGCATCCTCCCCGCCTCCTTGCATGTTGTAGAGACTTGTCCAAAGCCCAGTCCGGGGGCCAAATGCGGCTGAATGGTCGGCCCCACCACATTTTCACCTCACCAAATCCAGCCCTCCTTGCAAAAAGTTTGGACACCCCTGATTTACCTGGAAAAAATGCTGGAGTCTGAGATCGAGCTGGACTTTGTGAAGCTACCCTGAGGCGGAATCACGGCCAGGAGTTGCTCCAGGAAGCGGAGCTGCTTCTGGGCAGGGGCTTTTCCCTGGGGGGGGGGCAGTTAAGGAAAAGCATAAAAGCACAAGACGAAGCACACCGTTATCATTCACAAAATCCATTTGTTCCAGCATTTCCCTCCCACCTCCTTTTTAAAAGCACCTCAACATTTTACAGCATGCTTCATATTGAGAAACAAGATAATTTGTTCCCTCTCTATATATATTTTGACAGAGGTCAAACAGCAGCTGAAGATGACAATTAAAAGGCCTCCACAGGGAACACTTTGAAGACCCTGAATAGCCAGCCCCAAGAGACAACAAGAGCCTCATTCCACAGGTATTCCCCATCCCCTCTGCTTACCATAATGAGATCCAGGTCTCCAGCCTGACAGAGCATCAGATTGTATCCCAGTTTCGCCATTGCTGTGAGGACAGAGGGCACGTTTTAGCTTATGGATGCAATGCCACCCATGCCCACATGCACGGGCCCAGCTTAAATCTGCTCTAAAGCAGCCATTTATATAGGGCCCATTGTGGCCATGGGTCCAAGTTCCCGACGCAAGGCTGCTCTTGAAGCACAGAGCACAGGCTCTTGGTGAATGCATTAGTAGAAGCCTAGAGCTGGAAGGGGCCTATAAGGCCATTGAGTCTGACACCCCACCCCACCCCACCCACCCCGGACGGTGCAGGAATCCAAAATCAAAGCAGGTCCGACAGATGGCTCTTCAATTATCTCTTACATGCCCTCCAGTGTTGGAGCCAACATTTCTGGCATAGGCCAGGTTTAGGGAAGGCTGTCTCACAGAACTGCACTTCGGGAAGCCAAAGATTCCTCAGCCTCTGCTGGTGGCCAACAGGGCAACACAAAGCAACTGCTTGAAGACCAGAGGGAGTGACCGGGGAAGAGAGCAACTTGACATATTCGTCCCTTTTTCTTCTCAGACTGGAGGGCCAGCTACATGCTGCCTTATTCACGCGTTACAAAAAATTATGCTCAAGCTTCCATCCTGAAGGAAAAACAATTACACTGGTCTCCAAACTGGGGAATCACCACCACCACCACCACCACCACCACCACCACCAGCAGCAGCAGCAGCAGCAGCAGCAGCAGCATAGCAGCTGCATTTTTTTTCTTCAGCCATTTAGGAAATTGTATTGAGTTTCCCTATAGCAGTGTTGGCGAACCTATGGCATGGGTGCCAAAGGTGGCCCTTGGAGCCCTTTCTGTGGGCACCCGACACCGCCCCTTCATAGCCACCTGTATCCAGGTTAAATTACTGTACTGCCACTTTGCAAAAAAAAAAAAGTGGGTTTTGAACCGCAGCTTGGGCACTTGGGTCTCTAAAAGGTTCGCCATCACTGCCCTGGAGCATTCCATATTAGCTTTCCATCAAACACTGTCTCTGCGCTGGTCACTGACTCTTCCCCTGCGCTCCCCAAGAATAATATAACCATCTTAGAACGGCAGAGCTGGAAGGGATCCTATGGATCATGGAGTACAGCCCCTGTCAAGGAAGGACAGCAGGGAACTGAACTCCCAACCACCACCTCTATAAATACAGTACATACCTAAACCACTGATGGGTGCTTTTCAGCAGAAAGCTACCCAAGTTACCTGCTTGTTGAGATGACATGCCAGATTGCCCCTCCCACACATTCCCTTAGTGTGGCTATGCTTGATACAAAATAAATTACTGACCAGCATAAGTACAGTAGGACCCTGGTATCCACTGGGGATTGGTTCCAGGCCTTCCCATGGATAATGAAAATCGTGAATAAGAGAGAATGCCCCCCCCCCAAAAAAACCCCAAACTGCTGTTTTACGACAGTAGCTTGCTTTACAGCTCCTGTTTGTGACAGTATCTTGCTTTGCGGCTGCTGAATTATTAACAGTATTTAATTTTTTTACCTTTGGTAGCCGTGGACAACTGAATCAGTGGATACAGGGGTCCTACTGTATACTTGTTGCAAAGAGTCAGCAGCACAACAGGTGCTGTTTCAGTTTTGCATTTAAGCTTTGGAACTGCACCAAGCAAAGGAACTAAACCTTAGCCAGCAAGCCGACGAGTCTATTTCCAGAAACCTGGTGGCCTAAAACACCTCGCAACTCCACCTGCTCCAGCATCAATTCTAGCTGCTCAAGTACATGAGAGCTTCGCTGCACAGAACATAAAGATTCTGCACCTCTGTAATTTGTATGTGGTCATGGCCACACGGCTTCCCCTTTTTATTTCAGTGGAACTTTGTGGGTACCAAGAAAGAGTGGCCGCCACCCCCCTACACACACAGGTACCAAGAAGGCGGCACATGGACTCTCAAGCCCAGAAGAGCAGGACTGCCACTACTAAGTAATATCCCCTTTTCTTTAATCTGACCCCAATTGGCTATATCTTCTGGGTTTCCTAAATTATACCTCAATCCTCAAACGGAGGACATGGGTTTTTCTGCACCACGCACACACGCTCCCAGGCCAAGCAGGAGCATGACTGTTTTGAAGAGCCAAATGAAGAGGAGGTGTGGGTGGGTGTGCCTGCCCCATGCCCCTTTCTTTGGACTGGGGTGTGAAACCCAATCCCCTGTTTCAGATGCAGCTTTATAACAACAGCCCTGCCGCTTCCTCTCTCAACCTCAGACAGCCATGCCTGGTGAAATTCACCAGGACAAAAAACTTTACATCTAAGATTGACCTCCTGGCCAACTCCATCTTGCCATGTTGGGATTTTTGGCACTCGCCTTGAAGAAGTAGAGTTTATCCATGAAAGCTCACATTGATTTTTTTGTTGTTTTTGTTGTTTTCAGTGGTCTATAAAAGTATCACATTTGCAATTTGTAATGCCCCCCATTTCTTTCTCTGTAATCCATAAAGAGCTGCTTCTACTTGCAGAACAAGAGGAGATGCCCTCACCATGTGGAACGACCATGCTTTAAAGTCAGGTCTGAGATCCTGGAGTTGTACTCAGCTTTTTAAGACCCACTTCCAGTGCTTTTTTAGACTTTGAGATCAGCACAGTAATCTCACCGCGGCTGGCTCTGTGAGGTGCCAAGGTGGATCAGATGCTAGAGCTTCCAGAAAGGCAAGGGGCCTTACTGGGGAGCTCAGAAAGAACTGGAGCAAATTGTCAAAACAAAGACTTCATCACTCAATCCCGACTTTTCTCCATATTCTTAATAACACTAAGCAGTCAACACGAAACTGGGACAAAGAGAAAGAAATGTGCTGTTCCTTAATAAATACTGGACAGCAATGCCTTTAAGTGACAAAATACACAAGGCTTGCTAGACACAGAGATCTTGGAAGCAGCTTCAACATGTTCTGTCAAGGCATGAGAAAAGGTGGAGGTTTTTGGGGTTTTTTTGGTCTATTGCAGTGACGGCAAACCTTAGGCACTCCAGATGTTTTGGACCACAACTCCCACAGTCCTTTGTCACTGGCAGTCTAGGCAGTCTTCTCTTAAAGGGGCGGGAGGCAAAAAAACAAAACAAAAAACCAAACTCCGCACTGACCAGATTAAATCCAGACCTGGGGATTTTCACCCTCCTCGAGCAGGTACAAAAAAAGTGCGCTGGAACGCGCTTAAGTGGGCGTGGTCGCACTTAATTTCCTGCAAACTTCGGAGCTGGTGGGGAAACAATTGTAAGCTCCGGAGCTTGCAGCCATTTGCTTCGGAGTTTCGGGGTCGTGTACAAAGGCTCTTATTGGGCCTTTAGAAGGGCCTGAGCAGAGGGGAGCCATCAGAATTTTTAAAAGCCTTCCAAAGGCAGGAATGAGAACCAGGACTTCTAGCTAAAAGTGTAAAACAAGAAACAACCAACACAGTCAAGTGTGATGACGGAGCGGACAAAAGCTACTACTTCTTCACGTGCCAGTTCCTTATAGAACATTGGCGATCCGTAGGCTGAACTGGTTTCTATCTAAGGCTATTCTAAATAGAACAGCTGTGCTCACTGTGGACCATTGGCTTAAGAACAAAACGCTACAGGTTTGCCATTCCTTTCTTTTGGGAGATCTGTAGGATGGTGCATCTTGCCCAAGGCTGTACAATCTCTTATTCTGGGAAGCACAGTGAAAAATCAAACTCCAGACTCCTGACCCTGCAGCCAGATTCTCCAACTCTGTCAGCTACTGTTTTTAATAGAAATAAGACCTCTTCACAACATCAGCCTGATTCCTATCCAGAGGGAATACAATTGAGGATACCATTTGTGTCTGCATACACAGCACAGAAGCACATTGCAAACCACCACCACCCCAGCTCTCTCCATATATTAGAGACACAATTCCACAAAACAGACTTGTGCACACAGGCATGATTAAGGTGCCATCAGTTTCACAAGCAGCCATCTTAAAGGCCCTGTTTGCCCACTGGCCATTTGTACCCGAGGACAATATATACCTTTGATCTTTAAATCTGACTGCGATTCCTTTAGAGATGCGAACTGTTTTTGGATGGGCGGATACACACTGCAGAGAGGAAAGCAAAATGCAGGTTACAAGGGCCTTGCTTCAGAACACTTAAGAGCTGCATAACAGACATTGATCTCCTCCAAATTTGGCTACAGCAATAATGCCAGGGTTAATACTAGAAAAGACAGCCAGATAATTTGTCTTTAGTAGTCCACCAGCAGGAATTAATTCTCCTTGTGAAATGGGGGGGGGGAGGAGGAGGGAGGGATAAAAGGAAGAAGGAAAGAAAACAAAAGCAAGGAAAGAAGCAACACTGTCTGATCTTGGGAAGGGAATAGCACCCCCAAACTCGATGCACTCCAGATGTGCTAGATTGCAGCTTCTCCCTTAGCTCTGTGGGACATCCCCAGTCCCACTGTTGGTCAGGTTGGATGAAGGCCCAAGAGAGAAGACTGGCACTGAATCTGACACATCTGGAGAGTGCCAGTCCAGGGAAGGCAGATTTAGATGATCCATTTTAAATTAGCGGCATCAGTATCAATTATTAAAAACTCCAATTATTTAATTATTTTCAGGAATATTGGCTTGAAAAGTGATTGTGGCTCAAAAAAATTAGTAGAAAAAATACAAGGTCAAAACATTAAAGGAACACCAATGAGAAGAGTCTCTGCAGCAAAAGGAAAAGGGAAATGACCCCAGTTACAAAATTATCTGTTGGATTAAAAAAAAAGTTTCCCTAGGAAAGTTGTCTCCCCGTTACTATGCCTCCTGCCTGGAGTGCTAGCCTGTGTGACCTTGGGTAAACTGCACAGTCCCAGAACATCCCCAGAAGGAGGGAATGGTAAAGCATTTCTGAGTACAGTATTCTCTACCTGAAAAGGGTTGCCATAAGGCAGAAATGACATTAGAGCACATTGTTGTTGTGCTATGGGTAACTTCCATAGGTCTAGGAATGCACATGTCTGTATCTTGACCTTGGAAGGTCAGTGGTTCTCAGCCTGTGGGTCCCCAGATGTTCCTGGACTTCAACTCCCAGAAGCCTCCACCACTCGCTTTGCTGGAAGGGATTTCTGGGAGATGCAGTGCAGGAACATCTGGGGACACAAAGGTTGAGAACCACTGTAATACATGCTGCCATGACCTAATAATCATGCATCCTCAAGTCAGCTCTGACTTATGGTGACCCTTTTCCAGAGTTTTCCAGGTAGAGAGCTTTACTATTCCTTTCTTCTGCGATGCAACCCTGGGAATGCACAGCTTACCCAAAGCCACAGAAGGCAGATTTTGTCTTGCGAGGCACAGGTGGGGAATCGAACTTCCAACCTCTGACTCTAAAGTGAAATGCTTAACTCACTCAGACATCCAGCCACTGGGATGTCTACCCACCAAAAAAAAATTCTTACAAAAATGAGGGAGCTGCTGAGAAGTCCCATTGCACCCTCTAGAGGTCATTTTTGTTATATCAGCTTTTGGGGGTATGTAAAGGTAAAGGCTCCCCCTGCACATGCATGTTAGTTGTGTCCGACTCTAGGGGTGGTGCTGATCTCCATTTTCAAGCCAAAGAGCCAGTGTTTTGCAAATCTGTGGCCTTGTGGCCAGCATGGCTGAACACATTTCTACGCAATAGGTACCACCCCACTATTTTATGACGGTACCTATTGATCTACTTGCATTTGCCTGCTTTCAAACTGCTACATTGGCAGGAGCTGAGATTAACAGTGGGATCTCACTCTGCTGTGTGACACCTGGGATTTGAACCACTAAGCTGCCAACCGCAACAGAGCGTTTCAGCGATCTAGCCCGCTGAGCCACCACATCCCTTGGGGGGGGGGTATGTAAATACAACAGGCTTGTCCCTCTCCCCTTCTAGAAGAACCGAACTGGAGGAAAAAGGATTCACAAAGTAACTGGCAATTCCAGCTGAATTCCAGCAATGTGGAATCTGGTCCTAGCTGTTCAGCCTTATCTGCCCATCTGTCCATATAAAGCCTGTTCTGGATTCCATCAAACCAGTGTGACTGAAAACAGAATGCAGAAAGACGTTATGCAGACAGGGGCTGCCTCAGTGTTCAAGAGTTCCCACATAGTTCTACGGAAGGAAATAAACAAGCTGTCACTCTCTAGCATCCCTATCTCTTTGGTGTTCTTCTTTGCCCTCAGTCCCACTGATTTACAACCAGAGAGGCATGTCTCCTCCTAGTGATGGGAACATATTTAGATTTCAAGGATATCCTTTAAAAACATTATGCTTTTAAAAATCTACATATATGTAAAACATAGCCATACCTAGGCATTCAACAAGTCATGTGTTCAATCTGTATGACTAGGAGAAGAAAGGGTGTGCGACAAGACAGCCGGGGGGGGGGGTTACCACTGAACATAAGAACATAAGAAGAGCCATGCTGGATCAGGCCAAAGGCCCTTCTACTCCCACTTCCAGTATCTCACAGTGGCCCCACCAAATATGTTTGGGAGCGCACAAGACTAGGTATCTGTCTCCCGATACCACTTCCCTGCATCTGGCCCTTGAAGTACCCTGTGGTTTTAAGCCTGGAGATGACACATCTCCATCAGGGTTTGTAACCTGTGATGGACTTTTCCTCCAGGAATCTGTTCAATCTTTTTTTGAAGGCCTCCAGGTCAGATGCCATCACCACATCCTGTGGTGCACAAGCACAATCACACTGTGCTTGTGTGATTGTTCTTGCACAAATCACCCATGGCAGCAGGAACTGAGAATAGTGGCAGAGTAACTTGCAAGAAACATAAATAGGTTTGTGGAAATATATAACCCACTTAAGCCTAAAAATGAAGCAGACAGCAAGATCATCAAGCGTAGCAACATAGACAACAACCTGCAGATCCCAACAGAAGAGACGACATTATTTACAGAAACCAGTTATCTGGTTATCTGGGAAACAGAGAAAGAAATACCTGAAAGCAGCAGGGATGTAACTGTGATAGCCATTACCTTACACAGATCCATTCTAGTATGTCCAGGCGATGGGGTGAAGGGGTGCACAGCAACCACTCTATGTCTTTAGCCTCTGTCAGGTAAATGCTTTCTAGGGCAGGGCAGCCCAACTCCTGCAAGGTGTTGAAAACACAGCATGTGTATAGCACCTCAATTCACTTCCTCATGCCACAGCTCTCCTATATAGGATCTGCATCTTTACAGACACCCATTATCTACGGCCACCGTTATCCAGGAAAGGAAAATTGTTTCCAACTCTTAGTGACATTTTAAGAACCTTTTAGAAGCCCGCTTCTTCGGATTCCTCTAAAAATGCTTAAGTCCACAAACTGTATATGCCGTATAAAATTGCCAGCCTATAAAGTGCCACAAGATTCTTCACTGGTTTTCCTGCAATCAATGAAAGTTTGAGGTGTCTCTCTCTTTCTCTAGAAGTCGGGGCTAAGCACACTTAGAAATTATGAAGGATGACAAGTGTTCGAAGGCACATTCCTGTTATGATTCTAATAATCTGTGGAGTAAGCAGGAACCTTTACATGTTAGAAACAAATTTCATTTTAATGAGGCCTATGCTAGAGAACTTGTCAGAAGACTATGTCCTATGTTTGCATGGGAACTAAAAAGTGGAAGGCATAATCTAGTTACACAGTGCAGTAGAATACGGACTCCCCATCCCTGTATTCAGATGTATACTAAATGGGGCAGATTAATTACACTATACCCATAGAACTGGTGCTCTTTCAGAACTGAAAATCTCTTCATGCATATACTTCAGGAGCTTTAGTCAGCAGCCACCCAATGTCAAAATAGGACAGGAGAGATGGTGAATGAAGTTCCCATGAAATTAACCAACACAATATATCCTCTCTCATAGCTTGCCTATCTCTCACAGTGCTGTTGTAAAGAGAAAAATGACAGGGGTAGAGATCCATATACAGTACAGTACAACCCTGGTATCTGCTGGAGATTAGTTCTAGGCCTTCCCGTGGATAATGAAAACCATGGATAAGAGAGAACACCAACAGCCAAAAAACTGCTATTTTGTGACAGTAGCTTGCTTTATGTCAGCTGTTTTGTGACAGTTGCTTGCTTTACAGCTGCTGTTTGTGATAATAGCTTGCTGTGAGGCTGCTGAATTATTTATCTAATTTTTTCCTCTGCCAACCATGGATAACTGAATCAGTGGATACGGGGGCCCTACTGTATATTAAAGCTTCTTAGAAGCAAGATTTACAACACATAAATAAATAAAATAGGAAGTGATACTGTAATTTAGAAATGCCTCAATAATGCATGAGATTTACCACATCCAAGAGCTGCCTTGCTGGATGAGACCAAGGGGCCTTCTGGAAGACCCTGCTCTCCTCTTATTAAGTGATATCCTGTTGTCTATTGCTCTCAAACATGGAATTCCATAACCTCACCAAAACTATCTGCCACCTCTGGGCTTGGTTCCCCACCAAAACTGAAAACTTCTGACCACTCTCAGGGACTTCTTGAATGAGGTTGTGCCCCTTTCCTAACCACTGAGGCCCCTGGCACAGTAGTTAAATGCCTGTACTGCAGCTAAAACTGTGCTCAGAACCTGGCTGGGGTTAAATCCCAGGTAGCCAGCTCATGGTTGACTCAGCCTTCCATCCTATCTTCCTTTTTCTCCCAAAGGATTAGACTGTTGCAAAACAGATTGCCTCACAGGTTAAATATGAACAATTGTTACAAGTTGTTTGAGCTTTTGAATGTGACAATATTGGCTAACTACAGAAGTGTGTGCTATAAAAAATGTATCAAGTCTTTAAGGTGCCTGGAGCCAAGAGTCTCTGTTGCTGCCTGTTTTTTGTTCTCATTTGCCCACCAAGACTCAATTTAACTATCAGGATAAAGAGCCTGTGACAGATCAAGTTTCATAAAAAGGATTCACTTGAGGCCACCCCTCCTGAACTGTTTTAACAAATTGCACCGTGTGGCTTCTACTACATGTACAGTACTCCATAAAATGTGGAAAAGGGAAGAGTGACAAATCCCCAGCGCTCACAAAACTCCCCAAGAAAAATCTAATATGATCGGAAATTGCGTGTAGTGGATTTAACTGCCTATCTTCAATGGAGCAAAACGCTCTCCATTCGTTTCCTGTAACGGAGCAGGTTTCGTGTGTGTGTGTGTCCCTCCAAACCACCCCCCCCAATCTGAAAAGGATGTTCCAACACACTAGAGACTAGCAGAGGCATGTCTTTGAACAACGCCGAGATCGAAAAGTTACCTTTTGGATTACAAGTTACAACTTCCAGAATCGAAGCATGGTAACGTGGGTGTACTCCAAAGAGTAACTTTTCCAAGTTCGGTCCCTGACATCCCCTCCCCCCTTCCTTTACTGCCAATGTAAAAAAAAAATCTCCACCTTCCTTTCGGATTGCATCCCCATCCCAACTCACTCCGGCGCCCATAAAGCAGGCTCAACCCCAGGGAAGCTCCGCGCCTACCGACCTTCAACCTCCCAAACACCGAAACAGAAGAAAGGGCCGCCATCTTCCCGCCGGAGTATTAACCCCGCCTCCGCTCGACTCTTATAGGCCGCTGACTCGACAGACTTGAAGCTGATAGGACAGATTGCAAAATAGGACGACCCTCCCTTAACCTGGAAAGGATGGGCGGTCCTGACAGAGTTCGAGCCGGTTCGTGACTGTATATAATATTAAAACACGGGGTGGGGAGAGGGCTGTATGTCACCACGCTCGTAAAGGATGGTAGGAGATCGTGAGATGGTGGACATGGGCAGTACTTTGAGCCCTTCTTCATTATATGTTGTCTCTGTTTAAGAGCGTTTTTATTGGAAGAAAGTACAGTAGTGTATAAGGTGTATCTATGAAACAAAAAAACAGATCCTCCTGTTTTCACTGGATTATTATTGTTATTCTATGAATGACAATTTCAGGCACGTGAGAGATTCGAGCACTTGAACGATACAGCAGATCACAACCCAATTTTGTTAATATTGCCTTCTTCAGAATATCAAAAGGATGGTGAAGAACAATTCACAATTAGGATTTCAGGCAAAAATCAAAGTAACAAAACAGAACAAAAATATGCATGTGGCGCCTTAAAGACTACTATATTTTAAGGAAAGCTTTCATGGATCATATGGACCTGATCCACGAAAGGTTACATTGAAATATAATGGTCTTCAAGGTGTCACACGTGTTTGTCTTTTGTTGCTTTGATTTTTGCCTGCAATTCTTGCACAGGGTAACACAGCTACTTCCAAAACTTCAACAATTAGGATTGTAGTTTTAATTTTGTCATTTTGAAGATAATCCTGGATGAGATTGCATCATTTTGCAATTGCAGGGTTTGATGGAAAGTAGCGAGGCAGGCATCAATTCCTGCACATTCTGTGTCTTTTCCTGTGTCTTTTCACTTAACATTTTATATCTGCATAGTTTAACAATAACAGTCATCTGTGTTGCTAGGCTATAGGCAAAACCTTTATTGACCACTAATAAAGATTTTTTTAAAAAATTGCAGGCTTTTGTGGACAATATTCACCTCTTCAAGGCAAATTCCAAAAAAATCCAAAAAATGGCAAGATGTGGTTTGTCAGGAGGTATATCTTAGAATTAGATGTAAAGTTCTTGGCAAGATGATTTTCACCAGGCACTGCTGTCTTAGATGAGGCAGGAAGCAGCCAGGCTATTGTAAAATTGCATCTGAAGCAGAAGATTGGGTTTCACATTCTAGGCCAGTGATGGTGAACCTATGGTATGGGTGCCAAAGGTGGCACTCTGAGCCCTTTCTGTGGGTATCCGGCATCGGCCCTTCACAGCCACCTGTATTCAGGTTAAACAGCTGTATTGGCACTTTGTGAAAAAATTAGTGGGTTTTGAATCGCAGTTTGGGCACTCTAAAATGTTCACCATCACAGTTCTAAGCCCTTCAAACAAAGTGGGTTAGTCTTGCACATCAATCCACACCTCCTCTCCATTTGGCTCTCCTTTGAAACACATGTGTTTCTGTTTGGCCATTGAGGGGTGGGGTTGATGCAGAAAGCTCATGTCCTTCATTGAGGTATAATTTAATAAAACCACAAGGTATATTTATTTATTTTTATTTATTTTGGAGTATTTTTACCCCACCTTTCTCCTTGGAAAAGGACCCAAGGCAGCTTACAGTAATGAGGGATAATATACAGTCCAGTACAATTAACACATGTTTAAGTACTATATTTGAGAACAAGGAATTGGGGGACATCTTACAGCATTAATAGACAACATTACATTACAGCTATAAGATAATAAGTACAGTAGTTATAAACACAATGTCTTTGTGAACCTATAGATTCATATAAAATACACATGGAAGTCCATCATTCAAGGAAATATTGCCTGAAGAGAAAGGTCATTACCTGTTTCCAATAGCCAATTGGGATCAGATTAAAGGAAAATGAGTATTTCCTAGCAGTTGTAGCCCTGTTCTGCTGGTGTTGAGAATCCATGTGTCTTCTTCTTGGTACGTGGTGGGCTCTTCCTTGGTGTCCTCATTGTTCCATTGAAATGAAATGGGGGAGCCATGTGGCCATTGCAAAATGCAAATGCAAGACTAGGCTACAGGCAATATCTTTATAGGCCACTAATAAAAACTAAAAAACACCTTTGCAAGCTTTTGTAGACAATAGCCACTTCTTCAAAACAAGTACCAAAAGTCCCAACATGGCAAGATGGTGGTTTGACAGCAAGTTAACCATCTGCATTGTTGATGTTATTACAGCGCAGGCTGCATAAGTTCCACTGGTCC
>JAHTLZ010003468.1:885494-915797 GCA_023846285.1 Phrynocephalus versicolor | reverse complement strand
TAGTAGTAGTAGTAGTAGTAGTAGTAGTAGTAGTAGTAGTAGTAGTAGTAGTAGTAGTAGTAGTAGTGACAGTTGCCATTCCATCATATCAAGGACACCAGAAGACAGATTGCAATCTTGCAATCTGTACGTAGTTACTGCATCACACTGGTTTCTTTTTCCTGGATATTCCAGACAGTTTGTAACAATAAATAATTCCTGGTTGAGCCCCAGAATGTCTCCAGTTCTGCTGTTCCCATGACACTATAGGCGAAAAGCCATGGTCGTTTTGGTTTGAAATAGATGTGTTAATTGGCCCTAGACCCAGTACTTTCAGCAGGATGTACATCCAAGTAAGCAGGCCTAGAGTTCTATGTCTTAACCCTTATATGTGTTTTCTTTAAAGAAGTCCTACAAAGTTCAGGATGAATTAAATGTGAGTAAGCCTGCTGTATATTTATTATTCTTATTTATATCCTGCCATTCAGCTTAATAAACTTAATAAAATATGGAAAAGAGAAGAGTGACAAAACTCTAGCAGCCACAAAACATCCCAGGAAAAATCCAATATGAGCTTAAGTTGAGTGTATGTGTGGTGGATTAAATCTTATTGTGCAGTGGAACAAAACACTGTTCACTAGTTTCGTCTGTAATGGAGCACATTCATTCCTATCAAACAACTGACAGTCCATTTGGGTTCTTCATGATTAACTTGGGGCACAAGAGGGGTTATGTAGTCAAAAGCTTGCCCAAAGCTATTTGAGCCCAAATCATGTACAGTAGTACCTCGGATAACAAATTTAATTCATTCTGTGAGTCAATTTGCTAACTGAAAAATTTGTTATCTGAAACATGGTTTCCCTTTGAAATGGGTGGGAAACCTATTGATCTGTTCTGGAGGTCCGAAAAAAGCAAAAAAGCAGGGTTTTTGTCCCAGACTTCTTTATAAAGTGCACTTTAAAGGCATGCAGTGCTGGAACACCCCCTCCCCAGAGCACCCCCACTGCAGTGCAATGCAAACATGGAGGGGAAAAAAGCAGCAAGACTACCCCAGCCTGTTCCTGCCAAAAATGCAATGGGGGAAATGCAAACATAGACAAACACAAGCAGCAAAAGACACCTAGCCCATTCTTGCCTGCAGAGCAATGGAAAAGATTGCCAACATGGAGAAAATAAAGCAGCAAGACTACCCCAGCCTGTTCCCCCCCAAAGTGCAATGAAAAGTGGTGCAAAGATGAATAAAAGCTAGCTCCAAAACAAGCGCCAGATTGTTCCTGCCAAAAATGCAGTTGAAACCAATGCAAAAACACAAAAGGAAGCAAGGAAACCTCATCTCCCTACCTTTCCAAGTCTGAAAGGTCCAAATCCCTGAGCAAAAATATCCAGAATGGTTTCAATTCCAAAATATGATGAAAAGGTGCTCCAACCCTTCCCACCCCTCCACAAACTATGCACGCGGGGGGGGGGGGGTGCAATGCATCCTGGGTAGACTTTTTTTCACAAAGCATTTTGAAACATTTGTTATCCGAGGCAGCCCACAGGGAAAATTTGTTATCCAAAACATCCATATTCCCAGAAATTTCAATTCGCTATCTGAATTATTCATTAACAGAGGCACTTTTTATCGTAGGACTTTAAAACCAGAATTCAGGCTTAAGTCAATGCATTTTTCTTAGTTCAAATATACTTTATGAACACAGGAAACTTACAGTATATTGCCATTCCAGGGGGTCTGGATAAGACCAGTGAAACATTTCCTGTATGTGCTCATTCTAGATAGCAAGAATGGAAAATATGATGCAAACAAAACTTATAAATACTGAAAAACATCCATCCACGCCTTCAGCATTCATGGCACCACCCCCACTGCTCACAAATCCTAGGGCATAGAACAGATGATGACCACATATTGTCTTCAAATAGAGGAAATCAACCCATGCTGTTAATGGGGGGCATGGCAATAAATATACGATGTTCCCTAGCCATGTACAACACCAAATAAAATAAAACCTTTAATGGCATAAATAAATAAAACACATATTCAGAAAGTACATTCAGCAGCACCTAATTTAGGTTTTCTGATAATAACTAACACAATAGTTGCAACTGGCGGTCCTTAGCCATAGCTCAGAGTGGGAGTGTTGAGACTGGCCGTGGTGTTTCAACATAGTTCATTATATATGCCATAAAGCTCACTACTTTCTTCACCCTGTCTTCAACTAGGGCATTTAACAGAAAACACATTAGTTACACATCTGGCCATCCTCTCACTGTAGACAAGAGTGGGCCCAGATATTGCATGCGGGGTTCATAACAGTGAGGGCAATATAGACACATATGTACAAGAGACTCAATTCTTCCCAGATCACATGAGCAATTCCTCTCATTATATGGAATACCTTGGAACCTGCCTGCTAATAAAGCTGAAGGTATTACATTAAATCTGGCTGGCGAATACGCTCTGCGTTTTTGTCGTGATTGTAATAGATGAAGATAAACAGTCCTCTGGCTTTGTCTAATCGGAATTAAGTGATGGGGGGGGAGCAAGTTTTATTTGCTGCACTCAGGAGGTCCTGAAATTCAATATCTAATAACCTGCATTGAATTACATGAAATGCTTCCTTCAGGGGCAGAGAGCCAAGTGATTCCAAAGATAGACCTATTAGTGACATTTTCTGTTCAATGTAGTCAAGCTCTTGCGCCCTGACGCACTCTTGGAGAATTTGGTGTATAAAATTACCCTCTTTAAAGTTATAATGGATCCTCAACCAGTATTTGATTGCTCTCAACCATGCCCAAGTTGCTGCCATATTTTGGCAGTTTCTAAACCCAGGGCCACATATGGTATTCATGTTGGTGTGTGTTGTGTCATTACAGTCGTGACCAACTCTTCATGACTCCATGTCCATGGAGTTTTCTTGGCAGAAATAGTGGAGTGGTTTGCCAGTTCCTACTCCAGGCGCCTACAGCACCTGGTATTCCCTGGTGGTCTCCTATCCAAGTACTAACTAGGGCCGACCCTGCTTAGCTTCCGAAATCAGGCGAGATTGGGTGTGTTTAGGGCATCTAGGCAGCTATGCATGTTGGTATTTCCAAGATTTTCCGCAGGAACATGGATTGTATTTACTCTAGAGGGTGGTCCCACACCTTGATCCATAATGGTATGCCATACAACAACTGAGAAATAATATTTGCATTAAACACTTTTAGTGCAGAAGGTACATATCTATTTCCTATATTATAAAAGAGTCTGTAAACTGCCTGGGTTTTGCCTTTGGACCGTTGTATTGCCACCTTGTGTTGGAGCACCCATGTATGTTTATAATGAAACATAATACCCAATATTTAAAATGTTTAAGATCCACTTGTATAATTGCCATGATTTAGCAAATACAACAATTTTAAACTTATCATAATTGGGCTGTAAATTATTACTATCTAAGGACCCAAGACATTTGTACATCAGACATTTTAGACCAAGTCTGGTGCAAGACAAGATCACGGCATCATCCACATACAGAAGTAGAGAGACTAGAGTGGAGCCATGTTTAGGGTGATGCCCTTCAGTTTCCAACAACAGTGGAGCTAAATCATGCAGAAAAAAGTTGAACAGGGAAGGGGCTAGTAAACAATTCTGTTTGACACCTCTGTTGGTAGGTATTTGCTCAGTTAGGATCCCTGAGTTAGAGCATTTAATTTGGCAGGAGGTTGCCAAATGCAATTTCCTAATAAGAAATACAGTGGTACCTTGTATAAAGGAATTAATTCGTTCCAAATGAAATTATGTTAAGCAAATTTTCCTTTATACAAATTCCCATAGGAATACATTGAAAACGGAGTGATCCCATTTTTATGTTGTACAGATTCTCCCCATAGGCGATTATGTTAAGCAAATTTCCCCTATCTCCAGAATTTTTTATGTTGTACAAATTTTATGCTATACAAGCTGTTTGTTATACAAGGGTCCACTGTACTAATCTTCTGTCCATTGAGAGACTGGCTTATTTGTTCCACAGTTTTTCATGATCCACTGTATCAAAAGCCCCTTTTAGATCTAAGAAGGCCACATACAGTTTAGATGTAGCCTGATTTATACAGTAACAGCCGATCGCGAGGGTTAGGGACCCACCCCACCCACAGTCCATGAAAATCTGCAATATGCGGAAGCGGGTGGGGGGGCGGGGTGATTGCAGAAGTCTTGGGGCGGCGCGCACCGGCGGTGGCAGGGGGATCTGACCTCCCGCTGCCGCCCACCTGTGCAGCCCGAGATGGGGCCGTCTCTATTCAAATGCATTGCCAATGCATTTCAATGGAGAAAATTTTCCCCATTGGAAAACATTGGCAATGCATTTCAATGGACATTGCGCCCCCCTGCTGCCCCCCGCATGGCCCCGAGACTTCTCGGTGGGACCCGGGGGACGGTGCGGAGCGACCCGATTGCCCCCGCTGCCCCCTGCCCCTCCAGAAGCCTTGGAGCCGTACAGGGGGGTGGGGGGGCGTGATCACATAGCTCCCTGCCACCCCCCCATGCAGCTCCAAGCCTTTTTGGAGGGGTCCGGGGGGCTGCGGGGAGCGATCAGATCACTCCCCGCCGCCCCCCTGTGCGGCTCCGAGGCTTCTGGAGGGACAGGGGCAGTGTGGAGTGACCTGATCACCCCCCGCCGCCCTCCCTCACACACACTGAGGCTTCTCAGAGGGGCCTGGGGAGCAGCACGGAGCGACCCAATCACCCCCCCACCAGCGCTGCAGGTACTGCGATCCCGCAATGTAGTGGGACTGCAGTACCTGAACTGCGAAATGGCAGGGGGTGACTGTATATTTATTTACCAGATATGCTAAGGTGAAGAGTAGATTTCCCCTTCCTGAAACCTGCTTGCTCTGGTTCAATTACTGATGTCTGCTCCTTCCAGGCAAAAAGTTTATTTAAAAGATGTTTGCTATAAAGTTTTCCAATAATAGACAGTAGGCTGAGTGGTCTATAATTATCTGGGTTTAAGGGGTCACCGGCTTTATAAATTGGGACTATTGCATTGGTCCATGCTTCTGATATCAAGCCAGTTTTGTCTACCATGGTAAAAAGGGCAGCCAAAAAGGGTGCCAAACACTAGTCAATATCAAACTTCAGTATCTCTGGGGATATTATATCAGCCCCTGGTAATTTACCCAGTTTAACTGGGAGATTAATTATTTCATTTCTACAATAGTGACTCGGGGCCATTCTGGGAGACCCTTAGGCAAGGCTTCATCCCTGGCACTGGTGGGGTTACCTCCATTGTAAATCAGGGATGAAAAATGTCTGGACCAAATATTTGGTTCAATGTAGGCTGGTTCCAAAAAAATATTTCTAATTATATTGTTCACTATGTCCCAAAATTGTTTGAATTTGTTAAGGGATATTGCTATGAGTAATTGATTTCATTGGTTATGAATAAAGGCTTGTCTTTTGGCCTTGTACAATATCCTTAACTAATTCTTTATTTCATAGAATTCCTCTGGTATATATGTTAGCTCATGATCCTTATATTGTTTGAAGGTCTTCCTTAAGATAGTTTTCCATTCTCTGCACTGGCAGTCAACCCAGTCTTGTTTGGTGTGGTTTTCCCTGCATTGCTCTAGAGGTGGATTATAGCTTAGTGTCTTAGGTAAGAGTGCTGTCAGTCCTTCATAAGCTCCAATTACATCACCAGGACCATTTGAAGTCATAATGGAAAATTTAAGGTTTAGAAGTGTTTTAGATGTCAGTAGCTGGGCCAATTTACGTTTTGTTGTTATATTCCATCTCTCACAGAAGTACCTCTGAATCGTTGTTTAGTTTTGTCAGTGTTGATTTACCCTCAGTTTTCAGTTTCAGCAAAAGTATCAATGGAAAGTGATCACTACTAATGTTATTCCCCACTGTGAATTCAGCCACAAAGGGTTTTAGAGGTAGAGACACCATAATTTAGTCTATAACACTTGCTCCTCTAATAGAAACAGAGGTGAATTCTCCTGAGTTGAGATATTCTTAGGCCAGGGGTGCCCAAACTTTTTGTAAGGAGGGCCAGATTTGGTGGCTGAGAATGTGTCAGGGGCCGGTTGTTCCCCAACCCTGCCACCCCACTGCAAGCTCCACCCACTTTCTTTAAAAAAACATGGGGTGAAGGAGGGGGAGGGAGGGGTGGGTCGGCCAGCCGCGGGCCACTCAGAATGGCCTGACGGGGCGGATTTGGCCCCCGGGCCGGACTTTGGGCAGGCTTGTCTTAGGCCATTCAACCATATGCAATTACGTTGGGCACAGAATCTTGCCATATTTTGCCCTGCCGCATTTGTTCTGTTATCCTTAGAGCACTGCTTGTGATTGAATGGTAATAGCATCGAGCTGTCTAGATCTATTTCTTTTAAGATATTTTTATTTTTAAAACAAAGAAAGTAAAAACAGATACACTGCTTATCTCCTGCCGTGTTACATTATCAGAAGTTTTCCCCAATATATCAGCCTAGTTATTTCATAATTCTCTTCTCATCTTAAACAAGATTGTTTTCATATTTCCATATTTACTAAATATTTTCCATTAATATTGTTCTTATTTTTGTATTAGCTAGTTAAGTCTTAGCAATATTCCCAATCCTAAAACTTAATTCTTCGTTTAACTAAACAGTTTAGCTTATATTTGACTAATTCGCTATATAGCAGGTATATGCTTACATCTATTTTTGTCTAATACAAGAAGTGAAGATAGTGAAGTACAAAGTTATGTTGGTCTGTCTGGTCTACAACCTTAGATATATAATAGAAATCATCAACTCATTTATATTTTCTCTGTTCTTATAAATTTTACCAAGTAAAATCTATTTCTGGTGTTATAGCAAATAGTTCCATGCCACTGGCTACTCGGGCATTAAAATCGCCTCCAGTTATGAAATCTGTATTGGGGAATTGGTCCTCTAACTTGCCTAACAATTTTGCAAAAAAAAAAAAAATCCCACTGCTGATTTAAAATTGGCTGGGTAGAATATGGAGGCATATAAGCATTAATTATTAAAACACTTTCCCCCTCCAAGATTATCTTAATAGCTAAATGGTTACAAGTGTTACAATTAGGATCAGATGTAGCTATTAGTTCAGGATTTAGATTTTAATTACTAGCAACGAATATGGCTATGCCAGTCTGTGGGTGCTCTTTAGCCTCGAGTTTACGTGCAGAAAGGGAAAACACTTTGAAACCTGGGAGCTGTATCTGCGATTGTTCCTGTAGCCATGTCTCTTGCAGGAGGACAATATCAAATCTTTTCAAGTAGATCAAAAAATCTTCATCTGTTGTTTTAGATTTCCAGCCTATGAAGTTCCATGAGATGATTCTTGCTGAGATTGGTCAAGCACTTAGATGAGTTCCAATGAGTTAATTCTTTTGACTCCTCTGTACTGTCCCCTTGTTCCTCTGTGTTCCTCTGTGTCATGCCACTGTAGGGGAATTATTGCCTGAGTGAGTTTACTGTGGTCCCTAGTTACACACTTGCTTTTGTCTTCATACTGGGTATCCTTACTGGTTGCCTGAGTCTGAGCATAGTTGGACAGTGGTTTTGTTAGTTCCATGCAATCACCATTTTGGAGTTCAGTGGCAACGTCCAAATCTGTTGCCAGTGAGTGGGTAGTTGATGTATCTGGGAGATCAAAGGGAGATCTCCCAGATACAACATCTCACAGTGGCCCCAACACATGAGGCCCACTAGGACATTTAACAGTGCTCCCAGAAAGCATGCCTGACCAAAATAATTTTGTTGCCTGTGTCAAGGAAAATGACACCCATGAAAAACCTTTTATGTATAAAAAGTGGAGTTGAATAACATTTGAGTCTTTATTCTGCACTGATGACAAGACAACCTTTGACATAGTCAGAATAGCCATCAATTCAAGGACATGGTTTTTTTTGCTAATCTATAGTCCTTCATGGTAAAATATAAAACTACAGAGAAATGCTGCTCTGTTGATAGCAGTAGACTACACTTACATGTATTTGTTGAGGGAAACAGCCTCTGATCTGGACATCACCTAAATATTTGTTCAATTAAAGTTTTAATATCACTGTGATATATAATTGCGCCATACTGATGTGCATAGTTTACTAATCTCATTTTCTAAATGTTTGTTCTGTTATCATTTAAATTTTTTAAGGATGTGTATTTTAAAATTTAAAATCTTCTTTTCTTAGAGTTTGTCCCACTTGGTGGTGGGGTCCGCTATTTTACTTTTGGCCCTCCACTTGGTGCAGTCATAGGCTAGATTTGGGTGAACCTGAGACAACTTCATGTCATTCTCAAGGGTGTTTGTCTAGCGCTGTTTTGTATGACATCTCAGTCACTGCAGGGTGAGACCCTTTTGGCCAGAGTTTCCTCATCGGAATGCAGGACATGTCCAAACCAGCATAGTCAGGCTTTGCACATCTTGTCATTGATAGGTGCAATGTCATATTTTGCTCTAATGTCATCATTGTGCACATGATCCTTTCATATAAGGCCAGAGGTCCATCGCAGCATCTTCATCTCCATGACACCAAGGCAACCTTCAGTTTCTTTAATTGCTGGGCATCACTCTGCACCATAGAGTGCAATAGGTCATACAATGGTGTGATAGATCTCTGATTTTAAACGGTCACTGATCTTTTTGTCACACATGATGCTTGATGTTTTACACCATTTTAGCCAGGCACTGTTGATCCTCAATATCACCTTGTGACTCAGGCTCCCATCAGCTGTGATCATGGAACCAAAGTATTTGAACTTCTCAGTTCTTGGTAGGTCAATACCATCAATATTTAAAATTTAAAATCCATTTCGCCAAATCAATGAGGGAAATTTTGTGTGCTAGATCTAGAACCACATTTAGTTTAGAGAGCCAGTGCAGTGTAAGGTAAGACTGGGATCTGGGTTCCAGGAGTAAGATCTAGGTTCTAATCTGCCAGAGAAGGTATGGCAGACTGATTAGGAAGAGTAATGGATGCCTCCTTACAACAGGGCAGGATTCAGGCATGCTTAAAGGAGGCAATAGTAAAACCACTGTTTAAAAAGCCCTCCTTAGACCCAATAATGGATAGTAACGAAATTGTCTTTCCCCCCCCATTAAAAACGAACAATTTCATTACTATCTAAAACAGGCTCCCCAGGGTCCAAGGGGCACCAAAAATTTTGGTAGCTCCCTCGGACTCTCCCCTTTAAGCCCTCAAAATTTGGAGAGGCTTGGTGGTAAGGAGGCTAAATTATTAAGCTGGGGGGGGAGCCTTTTTTTTCCTAATTAGAATTGAAAAGAAGCCAAGCTGCAATCAGGGAGTTTACTCTATAGCAATGATGGCAAACCTTTGGCACTCCAGATGTTTTGGACCGCAACTCCCACAATTCTTTGTCACTGGCAATCTAGGCTCGGAATTGTGAGAGTTGTGGACCAAAACAATTGGACTGCAAAGGTTCACCACCACTGCTCTATGGTATTAGGGAGTTTACTCTATGGTGTTAACTCTGTAATTGCCTCCACACTCCCAGCACAGGTTGCCAATTAACCACCCCATCCCCTTTAGAGCTTCATAACTAAGTCCCCTTACCCCCAAATCTTTCCAGATTTCAGGGAGTTCCCTGAAATCACTTTAGGAATGTACACCTGCTACTTTGGAGCCCCAAGGTAAGTAAATTTTGGTTGCAGTTCCCCCCCCCGCTACTCTTTTCTGCTTTTCGTCCCTCCTCCCGCCTACCAGCTGGGCCTTTTTGACAGGTCAGGAGGTAGAGGTGCCCCCATCTCCACACCCAGACCTGTCAAAAAGCCACAGCTGGTAGGCAAGGGGAGGGGAGACAATCAGAAACGAGCAGCGAAGGGGGAAAACTGCTCCTTTCTGACTACCAGATGGAATTTTTTGACAGATCAGGGTGTGGAGAGGGGCACTGCCCTCACAGCCCACAGCACTCCCTGTCCAAAACACTGCCCCTGTGCTAGCAGGGGTGAAGGGAGCAGGGAGCCAGAGAATTTACTTCTGCCTGACTGCTCCGTTCTCTCTAGCCGCCAGCCTCCCAGCTGGGAATTTTGACAGCTCGAGCTGTCAAAATCAGCTGGGAGGCAGTGGCAAGGAGGCTTTTGAATCCCCCACTAGAGCTATGGTGCTGCGGGGGGGCGGGTTCATTTTGTTTCATAACTAACATTTTTTTTTAAAAAAAATCATTACTTATAATACAAAATGATACACAAGGGGAGATGAAACGGAACAAAACACAGTTTTTCCATTTTGTGCCCATCCCTATTGTAGATATTCAGCCCTGAAGCTGTATAGAGGGCCTTTTCAAACACTGCTGTTTGAACTGAGCTTTAAAATGAATGAGAAGCCAGTACAGCTGTATAACAAGTGGCACAATATGTTTCATCTGAACTGTTTGTTCAAAAGCTAGCAAAAATACACTGGGCCCACTGAACTCTGGAAAACCCCAAAGATGTGCCCAAGTAATGGAAAGCGTGGAAAGATTCAGAGGTATCATCAGGCTCACACTTCCCCATCTGCATCTCACTAGATTACTGCTTAGTCCTATTCCATGCATGGTGGGGGAACCCCTTATTTTGATGCCTCATTTTCCAAAGCAAACATGAGAGGAAGGCCAAGCCGGGGACCCTGAACGTCCTGTGCTACACGTCCTGGTGTGAGTGCCTCACGGTATAAATTTATTTTGACAAAATTATATAAAAGAGTTTAAAACAGCTTTTTCACGCAGTGTTATAATGGGAACCAGCCGCTTGAGTGGAGGGAAAGATGGTTTCTATCAGAAAAAGGGACAGGTTGAATGAAAAACAGGAAAGAGAAGGGAACAGGCCCAGAAGCTTTCTGGAAGAAAGGCTTTAGCTTTTTATTCATCACTCTCCCCATCTTCATGTTTCCAGGGCAACCTCACCACAAATTTAAAAAAAGAGAGATTCTTTCAGCTACTAGGAGCTGTTGACTGGAGCCATGTGTACGTCATGCAAGGGCACCTCTCAGAAAACCTGAGGAGGAAAAAAACCTGCACAGAGAGCTGTGTAGCTGGGCAGGGAGAAACAGTCGCCTCTAGGGCTGAGACTTCCAATAAAATGGCTTCCCTCTTCTTCTACAAGTTACGCTTCTGTCTGTGGCTCCAAGCAGGCTGGAATTGCCATTATAGTGCTATTCATCAGGCCCCTACCAATGGAAAGTTACTTGGAGGAGCAAGGGAAAGAGAAAGAGGACGTTTTTCTAATCCTATTTTTAGACCAGAAGCAACTCTGAAAAAGTCAGAAGTTCATCTTACATTTCCACAGCCTTCCAACCATTTGTTACAGTTCTAGTTTTATGTCTGTGTGTGTGTGTGTGTGTGTGTGTGTGTGTGTGTGTGTGTGTGTGTGTGTGTGTGTGTGTGTGTGTGTGTGCGCGCACACACATGTGCGTGCGCGCACATGAGTATGTATTTGATAAGATAATAATAATAATAATAATAATAATAATAATAATAATAATAATTCATTGTCAAAGTACAACAGATGTACAGTAAGATTAGGTAAGCCTCCCTTATACACCCCCCCCAACACAATGAATCCTACTAACAACCACACAACCTTTCTACACCTTCTGGATATGGAGTTTTCCATTTAAAAGTCTTGACAGCCCACAGGAAGAAACTATTTTTCAGCCTGTTGGTATGGCTAGCTGTACAGTGGCCCCTTGTATAACAAACATCTTGTATAACATAAAATTTGTACAACATAAAAAATCCGGAGATAGGGGAAATTTGCTTAACATAATCGCCTACGGGGAAAATCCATACAACATAAAAATGGGCTTACTCCGTTTTCAATGCATTCCTATGGGAATTTGTATAAAGGAAAATTTGCTTAACACAATTTCATTTGGAACGAATTAATTCCTTTATACAAGGTACCACTGTACTTCTATATCTCCTGCCCAATGGTAGGAGAGTAAAGAAGTGCTGACTGGGTGTGTGTGTCATCCCTGAGAATTTTCCTCGCTCTCCTAAGGCAGGGATTCCTAGCGATGTCATCTAGTGGACTCAGGGGGCGGCCCATGATGTTTTGTGCCGTGCTCACCACCCTCTGTAATATCTTTCTATCCACGTCTGTCAAACCGGCATACCCAACTGTGATGCAATATAAAAAGATGCTTTCTACTGTGGACTGATAAAAGGAGCTCATCAGTTGTTGCCCCACTTTATTCTTTTGCAACACCCTAAGGAAATGGTGTTTCTGTTGGGCCTTTCTGACCACCTGGGTTGTGTAGGTTTTCCAAGTGAGATCTTAACTAAGATAGACTCCCAGGAATTTAAAAGACAAAACCCTCTCTACACCCCCCCCCAACATACAGTATGGCAGGTTCCTCTCTCTTCTTTCGGTCAAACACCATCTCTTTTGTCTTACTAATATTCAGGTGCAAGTTGTTTTCTAGGCACTATGAGCCTTTGTACACGACCCCTAAACGCCGCAGCAAATGGCTGCAAGCTCCGGAGCTGACAATGGTTTCCCCACCAGCTCCCAAGTTTGCAGGAAATTAAGTGTGACCACGCCCACCTAAGCGCGTCCCAGCGCACTTTTCTTGTACCTGCTGGAGGAGGGTGAAAATCGCCAGGTCCGGATTTAATCTGGTCAGTGCGGGGCTCTCCTGGCTTCTGTTTTTTTTTTTTTTGCCTCCCGCCCCTTTAAGAGAAGGGGCAGGAGGAAAAAATGCAAACAAAAGAGAAGGAATCAGTACGATGGAGCTCGGCAGCTTCTCGGAGGTGAGTCTCCATTTCCCCCCCACTTTCTTCCTCCCTCCCCTCAGCAGACAGGTGCGGAGTGGTGGGGAGGAAGGAAGAGCAACCAACCCCTAAGATCTCTGGTCCGAATTTAAGTGGCCAGCAGATCTTAGGGGTCGTGTGAAAAGGCCCAATGATAATCATTTTTGAACTTCCTCCCTGATGCTGTTTTGTCTCCACCTGTAATAAGACCTACTACCATGGTATCCTGTGCAAACTTAATGATCACAGATGGGTCAGACAATACACAATCATATGTGTACAATGAGTACAGGTTCGGACTTAACACACAGCCCTGTGGGGAGCCGGGTGTGAGCTTCAGGGAGGTAGATGTGACAGACCCGATCCTCACTATTTGTGGCCGGTCCCTCTAAAAGTCCTTAATCCAGTCACAGAAGAAGGGAGATGCAAGTCAGTCAACTTTTCAATAAGAATGCTCGGCAGAATAGTATTGAAGGCCGAGCTATAACAAGGAAAAGCATCTTGACATAGTTTCCAGGTTTCTCCAAATGGGTTGCTACAGAATGGAAGGCAGTACTGTAGCTATGGCATTTTCTGTTGACCTGTTTCTCCTGTTGGCAAACTGGTAGTGCCTAACCTTAATCCTAACGCTAACGCTAACGCTAACGCTAACCCTAAAATAGGGAATCTGAAAACCAATCTTTCAATGCACTTCATCACTACAGACATTAATGCTACAGGTCTGTAGTCGTTAGGCACTTAATTGCTCTTTTCTTTGGGATGGTGGCTGCTTTCAGACATGATGGAACACAGGCCGTTTGCAGAAATATGTTAAAAATCCTTGTTAGGATCCCTGCTAATTGATCAGTGCAATTCTTTACCACTTTCTCCTGGGCCTGAAGCGGATTCACAGCCCTCCATGCAGCTCTCCCTTGATGTTCATATAAAACGAGTGGCTGGAAATTAGAAGACTGGCAGGCAGGGGTCTCGTCTTTTTACTTCACAGCAAGCAAAAAAGATGTTCAGCTCCTCTGCCAGCAAGGCATCAGCACTGACCGTGTTCCTCATGTTTTCCTTGTAGTTAGTTAATCCATTTAATCCATTCTGAAGCCTAGGAAAAAGGCAGACACCTGGTTTTTTGCTCAAAACTCTTTAAAAAGTGCACTTTAAAGGTACAGATGCAATTTCACCTGGGATAACTTTTTTACTTATGCATGCTGGAAATTCATTATCTGAGGCAGTCCATAGGGAAAATTCATTATCTGAGGCAGCCCATTGGAAGATTCGTTATCCAAGGCAGCCCATAGAGAAAATTCGTTCTCCAAGGCAGACCTATACCTAGGAATTGCGATTTGTTATCCGAGGCAGCCCATAGGGAAAATACGTTATCAGAAGCAGCCCTATACCCGGAAATTTGCAGTTGTTATCTGAATTATTCGTTATCCGGGGCAGTTGTTATCCGAGGTACCACTGTACTAGCCAGGGCCAACCCTGCTTAGCTTCGGAAATCAGGTGAGATCGGATGTGCTTAGGGGATCTAGGCAGCCATTATTTGTAATAGTTATCCTTTATTTATGCAATAAAGATTCTATTCTGTTCTATTCCCTAACTTCTCAGCAGGAAGCACACAGTTCTGGGGTTGGGGAGCTCATATTCACACAAGTATGCTTTTACTTTCATTATACTTGCTATAATAAACCTAAACAAGGACTTGAACAGAGCAGGTATTTCATTTTTCCTGCCTTACATTTTTCCTTTTTTAAAAAGTTAATAGTAGATTTTCAGAATCTGCCTGAGCTCTGTTTTTATTAACACGCTTTCCATAGAACCAAATCAAGCCTTTCATTTTTGTCAGAGATATTTCTGTAATCCATTGTGCTTTTTCAAAGTCATTTTCTTTTAATTCACAAACAGGTACCTAAGATGTCTCTTGAGCCTATAAAAGTCACTATTCTATCCCTAGTTTCATTTTTATATTAGAAGCCATTCACATGAACTTGATAAAAAAGGAAACAATAATCATGAATTAAAAACTTCTTGTGTGTGTGTGTTGTGTCGTTACAGTTGTGACCGACTCTTCGTGACTCCATGGAGTTTTCTTGGCAGGAATACTGGAGTAGCTTGCCAGTTCCTACTCCAGGCGCCTACAGCACCTGGTATTCCCTGGTGGTCTCCCATCCAAGTACTAACCAGGGCCGACCGTGCTTAGTTTCCGAAATCAGGCAAGATCGGATGTGCTTAGGGCATCTAGTAACACTTTAATTAGACAGATTGTTGGTAATAGCCCAGAACAATAGGCTATTACCATCAATCTTCCTAATTGCCAGCCCTTATTACATGTGGTAACGGTTGGCAATTAAATTAGAGGAATTTCTATACATTTATTTTGGTATTTTTGTATTAATAGTGACTTTTATAACATATAATAAAGGCATGGTTATATAATTATGAGATTCACCATATTGTATATTCTATTGTATATTCTATAAGCTATTCTAAAAGCAGCACACACACACACACACACACACACACACACACACACACAGTAGTTCTACACACATAGGTAAGTCCTACCAAATTGAGTAGAACATCTATTGTAGGCATACAAAATTTAATTCTGTAGAACTGAAATTTTGTTATTTGCTTTCAAAACATAAAATTCTGTTGGTTGGCAGTCTGAATTCTTTGTAAAGAAAAGCTGGAGTTTAAGGTGTGTATAAAGTATGCAGCCTTAGCACAGTCGCATAATTCTGCACATTTTGCCTAACATATAATGTAGCTTTTAATCAATAGCTGAATTTATTAGTTTTTTTCCTTGTCACATTGCGGGGCAAGAACCTGTACAGACCTCTGTAATCCACTATGAATCCTACTGAGCTCATCTATTGCTTAATAGAACTTAAATGAGACTTTCATTTCTGAAAATCAGCTCTACAAAGAAAGAATGTACTTGTGACATGAAAATCAATCACAAAACTAAGCAAACTACTCCACAAATTATGAGAGATGACAAAAAACAGATCCCTCACAGAGTGTAAAGGGGGGGGGGAATTAAAAACGAAATGAAACAAAAAAAATGAAATGATTTGTTCTTTAAAAATTCATTAAAAATGAAACAAAATGAAACAAAATGTCATTTTTGCATTTCGTGCCCATCTCTACTCATGATTAGCAAACAAGAAAGCTTGGATCTGGACAAGGCTTGATGTCATCTAACAGGAACATTCAGCTAGATTTAAGAATGCATAATTTGGAATGGCCCTCAGTATATTTTCTGGTGCAAAATATATTTTATTTTATTTTATTTTTGCTAATACTAGCTATGGTGTGTGTTTGACAATAAACTGCATATGTAAAAAACTGGTGTTGGGTGGTAGCTTAATGCCTACATACAGAGAACACACACCTGGGCATGTGAATACATCATCCAGAATGCTTGAAAGCAAGTTCTGGAGTGCAAAGGACCATCCCTTATTTGCGACTGTAATCTAGGTTCCTCATTCATCCATTTGCTTTGCACAAATGTGGCTATACTGACTGGAAAGAAAGATTGTCCTGACCATGGAGACGGGAGATGGAGTAACGAGTTTGGGATTATAAGAAGGCATAGATATTCATTTAACCGATTGAGATCAGTTTCACACCTTCACACAAAGAAAGAACTGTGAAATAAGATCCAATACCAGCATTATATTAGGAGCTGGAAAAAGATGAAGATGCTGAATAGATAAACCAGCTAGAATAACTTCTTTGTTAATTCATTCCTATGTCAATTTCCTGATTAAAATTATACCTTCTTCTGCTGGTTGCTTTGCAAGGCAAAACCTACAGAGAACTATATATATGACACATACTTTGAAGGGCCAAATTCACTGGTCCATGATAGAATGCCCAGATGGGGAAGTCTTTAGCTTTAGGACTACTGAGGTCTTCATCTCAGGTAGCAGATTCTGAGCTCCATGAAATTTTAATTATTATTTTTTCTTAACATACATGCCAAAATCACTTACAGCCATTTGCCAGTGTCTCAGGCAGCAAAATTCATGCTTCAGAGTTTCTGTTGCATTATGTGTTTTCATCATCACAAGAATTTGGGTCCCACCTGCAGCCAAGCTCTGATACCAGAAAATCAAACTTTCTCACAAATCATGTGAGAAGGTGTCTGATTAGGATTTCTCTCTACCCTGCATCTTGCCATTTGCCATGTTACAAGACCACCTTCACATGAAAGAGAAGTGCAAACTGGTGGAAGAAAACTTCCCTAACATAAGACATGCAATTGACACCACTAAACTGGCAGAAAGCAGCGATGACTTGAAACCCCTTTTAGGGAAAGAAGAAAGTGCCAAAGCAGGACTGCAGCTGAACATAAAGAAGACAAAAACTGATGACTACCAAAGAACCACACAGCTTGAATGTTGGCAATGAAGAAATTCTGTACACCTTAGTTCAATCACCAATCCTAACGGAGACTGCAGCCAAAAAAATCAGAAGACTGAGACTAAGGAATTAGAAAATAACATCCATTGTAAACATGTGGCGACCAAGACGAACACCATCCATGCTCACGTATTTCCGATCACCATGTATGGATGTGAAAGCTGTCAGGTTAAACAAAATGATTTGTTTGAAATGTGATGCTGAGGAAGAACCTATCTCAGTGATGGAGAACCTTTTAGAGACTGTCTGGAAGTTGAGTCATGGCTACTGGACTTCTCTTTTGAGAGATAGAAACGTTTCACTGTTCATCCAACCAGCTTCATCGGTCTGAATACAGCTAGAGCAAGTACTCCATCTTATAGTCAGCTTTGACCTCTTGTCACCCTGGTCTGAATTAGGCTCATAAGATGAACAATGGCCTGAACAGGCTTGTTAGGGAGACAATAGCATCCATAACCTTAAGGTGAACAATGGCCTAAGGTGCTGAAACCCATCAAGAATGGGTCGTTAGCTATGGCCTTGGTGGTGAAGGCTTTTTGATATGTCTAGGTAGTTTGGAAAGCACAGCCTGATAAGTAGCAGATAGACTATGCCGGAGCCCACCACCTCTGTTGAGGGTGGGATTTTCAATGCTAACATGAATGGCTTCTCTTACTCCTCTCTCAAACCACCTCTCTTCTTTGTCTAATATGTGTACATCCTCATCTTTGAAAGCGTGCCCTTTGTCCTTCAGATGGAGGTGTACTGCTGATTCTGGTCCTGAGCTGTTACCCCTCCTATGTTGGGCCATCCTTCTGTTTAATGGCTGTTTAGTTTCTCCAATGTAGAGGTCTGAACACTCCTCACTGCATTGGACTGCATATACTGTATTGCTCCTTTTATGGTTTGGTATCGGATCCTTTGGGTGGACAAGTCCCTGCCTTACTGTGTTTGTGGGTTTGAAATAAACAAGGATGTGGTGTTTGCCAAAAATCCTCTTAACGTTCTCCGACATTCCAGCCATGTAAGGAATGACCAGGTTCTTCCGTCGGGTCTGGGTCTCAGACTGATCCCTTGTTCTTCTGGGATGGCCCACTGCTTTGTTGAAGGCCCACTTTGGATATCCACAGGCCTTAAGTGCTTTCTTCAGGTGCCTGTCTTCCTTCTTCTTGGCTTCTGTGGAGGTGGGGATGCTCTCTGCTCTGTGGCTTAGGGTCCTGATGACTCCTAGTTTGTGCCGTAATGGATGGTGGGAGTCAAACAGTAAGTATTGATCTGTGTGGGTGGGTTTCCTGTAAACTTCTACTCCCAGGCCATGGGTCAGGTCTGATTATGACTGCACAATCCAGGAAAGCCAGCCTGTTGTCTTGGGTGCCTTCCCTAGTGAACCTAATATTAGGGTCCACCGCATTGATGTGATCTGTAAAGGCCTGTACTTCCTGAGTCTTGATTTTCACCCAGGTATCATCTACATACCTGAACCAGTGGGATGGTGTTGTCCCTGGGAAGGTGTTGAGTGCCTTCTTCTCCCCTTCTTCCATGTATAGGTTTGCAACAATTGGTTGCAAGCTGTTGCAAGCTGTTTGGATGAACAGTGAAACGTTTCTATCTCTCAAAAAAGAAGTCCAGTAGCCATGACTCAACTCCCAGAAAAACTCACCTGGATGACTGAGAATCTTCACAGACTTTTAGAGGCCGAGTACCCAAACTGTGCTTCAAAACCCACTAAGTATAGCAATTTAACCTGAATACAGGTGGCTGTGAAGGGGCGATGCCGGGTGCCCACAGAAAGGGCTCCGAGGGCCACCTTTGGCACCCATGCCATAGGTTCGCTAACACTGCCCTATCTGGTGCTTTGCAGATACCCTGGACGGCCAGAAAGACTAAAAAAAAAAGTGGGACCTAGATCAAATGTCAGGAGGCAAAAAAGATGAAGCTGAGGCTGTCATATTTTAGACACCTTGCGAGAAGGCAAGATTCTGTGGAATAGACAGTGATGCTGAGAAAGATGGAAGTGAGCAGGAGAAGAGGAAGACCAAATACAAGATGGATTGAGTCGCTAAAGGAAGCCACAGCTATGAGTCTGCAGGAGCTGACCAGGGAGGGTGCAAGACAATTTGAAGGCCTCTCATGGGTAGGGTTGGCATAAATCAGAAAGCGAGTGACCTGACAGCACATAACAATAACAACAACCAAGAACCACCACCCCCTCGTGCAAGTTGATTTCTTTCCCCAACTTTGGGTATGGATTTTCTTGTGCAAGACCAATTCCATGTGCTTCTAATTAAGATGGCTCGTTTAACTGCTCCGATTATGAACCATGGACGGTTTTCTTTCCCAGCATCTCTTTTTCACTCCCCAATCTATCTTGTGTTGACACACAGTCATGCCAGTTTCACAGCAGCAAAATTTTAGGGAAAGCTTATAAAAGGAAAAGCAAGGGAGTCTTGGGTGAAACAGGAAAACAAACATAGAACATTTAGCTTGTCTGGAGAACTTCCATCAAGGCTGCAGTGCCCAACGCACCTGCACTAACTAACCGAGAGCATAGTAGATGCCGTTGTGCTTTCTCCAGCCTGCCTGAAACACCACAAGTGAGAATCTGTAAATGTAGACAACATCTCTAGGCCTGCCCCGTTTTTTCAGTAATCTTCCTCAATCCTGTCTACCCATACAGAACTTCAAAGCAAGCTGCTCTCTCAATTAGAGCTAGGAAGTCACTTAGTAGAATTAATGAGTACCTGTAATTATTTTCTTCCAGTCACAAAGGTATAATTAAGCGGATCTTGGGAAATGTATTTTAAGACTGCAAGTCCTGGAATTCCCCAGCTAGCAGGGCCATGCTAACAAATGTTGTGCTTCAGCGGAAGATAACTTGACTCTTTTCTGGTTTAATTGTATTTTGGGGGGAGTAATTTTTGCAATTGCACGCGTCTTCTTTTACCAAATTGTAAAGAAGGAATATCTCATGGGTTCACAAATGGCTCATGGTACAGATGCTTTCAGATGTTTCCCGTAACTGAAATAAATTATTATTTTTGAGACATGAGTTACCATATTTTTCCATCTATAAGATGCCCACAGATATAAGACAACTCCCACTTTTCCATCCCAAAATTACAGTTTCACAACCACACAGTTCTCTCCTCAGCTTACTTCCATATATACGACGGCCCTCAATTTTTAGTCTAACAATTTTAGACAAAAATATAGTCTTATACACTGGAAAATACTGCATACTTCAAAAGGGTGTCAGACTCCCACCACCCCAGCCGAACATGGATCTTAAGATGCATGTGAAAAATAACTTGAGGAAAACATTTCAGACGAATGGGTATACTCAGAAAGATTTGTTTAAAGTGTTGCAAGGCAGGGAGAAGGAGAAACTGAAAGACAAGGAGGAAGAGTGGATAAGACATGTTGCAATTTTGCCTTACTGCAGCATTGTAGCTGACCATCTTGAAAGACTGTTAAGGAAGGTAGGGATTAAAACTGTTTTCAGACTCTTTAAAAAGGTTAATCAGGCTATATAGCCTATGAAGGATAGCATTGCTTTACAAGTACCAAGTGTTTATGAGATCCCATGCTCTTGTGGTTTATATTGGACAGAGGAGAAGAAGCACTGAGATTTGATGCAAGAAACATCAGCGCTACAGTAGATTGGGCCAAGAAGAAAAGCCTGCATTAGCCAGATGTGGCTGGGAAACTGGGCATAGCATATGCTTTAATGCAGGCTTGTCCAGACTTTGGCCCTCCAGATGTTTTGGACCACAACTCCCACAGTCCTTTGCCATTGGAAATACAGGCTTGGAATTCTGGGAGTTGTGGTCGAAAACATCTGGAGAGCCAAAGTTTGGACATGCTTGCTTTAATGGAACAAAAAAAAGCTGTTCCAATCTCACTCTTAGAATTTAAGACTGAGAAGGGAGTGTTTAGAGATAGTTTGAGGGAGAATGTAGTGAACTGGCAGGATGGCCAAAAACTTACTACCGTAACTTGTGGCTGCCTGTAATTAACTGCATAAGATCATCAGTAAGGTAATTGAACAAACACCTGCATGTTCTGCTACATCAGGCATGTCCAAACTTTGGCCATCCTGATAGTTTGGACCACAACTCCCAGAATTCCAAGCCTCTATTTCCAGTGGCAAAGGACTGTGGGATTTGTGGTCCTAAACATCTGGAGGGCCAAAGTTTGGACATGCCTGTGCTACATCTAACATGCAATATAGTCAGCTATTGTTATCTCTGATATCCTGAAGATGGCACAATGGGTATACATGCTGAAAGGTTGATATTTTAACTGTATTAAAGCTTTTTATGTTTTTACTTGGAAGCTAAACTCATAACACTTTTTGTAGATCTTTTCAGTCTGTTGACTGATATCGGTTTACCTCTGTTTAAAACTTAGAATGCTCCAAGAAAGTTAGGAAAGTTTTTATTATTTAAGTTATATTTTTAGCAGCCTAATTTTTTTAGTGTTCTTCTGCAGCTTTACTCTAATTACTGATCTTAACAAGTTCATGGCCTGTACCATTCCTGTGCTTCTCTTTGTAGGGAGAAGAGAACATCTCCAGCTCTTGCTTCGAGTTATACAGTCAAACAGTCAATTTGATTTATTTCTACTGACAGCCACATGTACAATAGTCTGTTTACTTGCCTGAAGCATGCAATTGCAATAAACAATGTTGGTTTCAAAGAAGTCTATGAGTAGCTCTCCTGTGTCATTTCAGACTCCTACATAAAGTCTCCAACTATTTTTGTTCTGCTTTTATTTCTTACATTTCGATTTGAGTCACTCATTATTAGCTGCATATCCTGTTTTGGTGTGTGATGAATTTCTTCCTAATGCTTTGCATAAAAGCTTTTATCTTTCTTTTCAGCTGCTGTAGTGGAACATAAACATGAATGGTGGTTTTGTTGTTAGGCTTTGTAGTAGGGGAAACAAGCAATCCTCGGAGCCCATTTGGTCATCTAATTGTCTGTTACCTCTTTACACTGGTCTACGTTGCATGCAGCATGCATTTGCTGGTGCTAGTTTCCAAGGGTGGTCCCTGCATCAGTGGATGCTTAGTTAGGAATATGTAGAGAATACATCTAGAATTCTCTTAAAGCTACCCAGATCGCTCTACCTTTAAAGAGAATAAGAAGAGTCTCCCCAGGCATCAGATTTGGGAGGCACATTTTAAGTTATGTAGTTACAGTGGAACCTTGACTTACATACTGCTTGACTTGCATCACATTTGACTTGCAGCAAGAAGGGGCCTGCTTGACTTGAGTCGCAGGCTTTGACTTACATCTCGGAGCCCCGGTGCAAGGCACCGGAATTGGGCGGCAGCCACAACCCAGCATCGTGGCTGCCGCCTCCAAACTGCTCCTGCCTTCTTCCCTTCCTCGGCAGCGGCAGCTTCAGAGAGGCCAGCTCCGAGCACCTGGAGCTGGTCCTCGGCCTCACCGAAGCCGCCGCTGCTGCTGGTGGAGAAGAAGGGCCGGGAGCTCGGGGCTGGCCTCGTTCGTTAGACAGTCGGCCCAGTCTTTTAAAAAATCTGGCTGCAGAAGTCTGGTCCACAATGGAAGCATTTTAGTTGGGGAGCTGTAAAGTTGTGGGACTCTAATGATAAGCATAGGCCAGCGGGCTTCTGCCACCGCCAAGGAGCTTTGGGGTGGGCTGGCGGGCAAGCCGTCACCACCGCTGGGGAGCTTGGGGGGGGTGCAAGGTCACACAGATCACCTCTTCCAAGGGGCGACCTGTGGCCACGGCTCCCTGTGCTTCCTTTGGTCCCCACCTTCCTCCCTCCCTCCCTCGCTTGGTCCCCACCTCCCTCCCTCCCTCCCTTCCTTGTTCCCCACCTTCCTTCCTTCCTCTCTTGGTTTCCACCTTCCTTCCTCCCTCCCTCCCTTGGTTCCCGCCTTCCTTCCTGCGGGTGGGGTTGCAAGGGGTCAGTAGGTGGGGCTTATGGGTCAGTGGGTGGGGCTTGCAGTGGGGTGGCAGGGTCTGGGAGCAACCGGCCCCTGACACATTCTCAGCCACCAAATCTGGCCCTCCTTACAAAAAGTTTGCGCACCCCTGCCTTTGGCCATCCCTTATAGTTCAAGGCTGCAGGAACATTTCAGACCAACATATAGCTCCTGTAACTAATTTCCTCTTGAAAGCAGAATCCCTTGTGGATTTCTTAGGAGCCTGCAAAGGACCAGCAAAGGAGTTGTGTTTGAAAATCCACATGACCGAGAGATACACGGGGGGGGGGGCACAATTTATTTTATATCAAAAGAAATGGGAGAGGGTTGGTTTAAATTTAAAAGGCCCTCCATGGGCTTCCCAAATCCCTGACTCCAATGGAACCTCTACTACACTGTATCCTCAGCCAGTAAGAATCATGGAACTCTCTATACATGAGCTGGATGCTGGAGCCTGTAGTCACAGACTTGGCACTGGAGAGAGAAAGAGGGAGAGAGAGGTGGACTGGTTAAGCTCTGGCAGGGTGTGTGTGTCAGATTGCCTTCTGTCCAGGAGCAGCTCCTGGTTTCTGGACAGTGGCTGGCTGTGTGCACGCACACAGAAGCCCCATTCATTGGCACAAGGGCTCGGAGCCGGCCCAGGTGCTAAGAGACAAACTCCCCTGTATGAGGTGGGCCAGAACTCCAGCTGGCAGGAATTGCCGGAGGGCTCCCCCCCCCCACTCATGACCAGGAGAGTCTCCGCTCCAGTCCAAAGTTGTGCTTCCCCTCCCCACGGGCTCCCTCTTCCACCTCATCATCACAGAGTGGTGTGTGTGTTTGGGGATGGGGGATGAAGAATATAAAACCTCCCCCTGCCTAGGAGCCTATGCCTCAAGTGGGGGACTCAGCCCGGGAGAAGCGTGGCCTCCTCCGGCTGGACAGCGGTGGGAGGATGCAGCTCTTTTCTCTCGCTCTCGTGGCTCTGGCCCTCTGGCCTACCTCTGGCTGGGCTGCCAGGAAAAAACCCGAAAGCCCAGCAGAGAAGGAGTCGGGTTCCCGGTCCCCTCCTGCTGTGATGGTGCCAGCCCCGCCAGCCAAAGGCCGAAAACAGCTGGCAGCCAGTGAGCTCATCCCGGGAAAAGGTGTGGTGGAAGGTGAGTTGGGCGGGGTGGGGTGGGGGGTGGCAAGATGGGATGTTGGAGCCAGATGGGAAAAGGGGGGGAGGCGAAATAAGAACAGAGTTTGGGAGTGGATTACGGTTCCCAGACTTCCCATTGCCAATACACCAGTACCTCTCCAGGCTGAATGGGAAATTCAGAGCTCTGCAGTGAAATAAAGCATGCAAGGATGCCCATGAGAGAGGCCCTTTGGAGTGAAAACAGATGGGCAGTCCCCTTTCACACAAAAAAGCCAATCGTACAAAAGGGGACAGTCTGTCATCTCTACGGACAACGTCCAGGCAAAGCTGGAAGCTTTTAATTCCTTCCATTAATTCCACTAATGTTGTGTTAATCCCTACCCTGTTCATTCAGTCCTGGCCCTTCCCAACCGGTGTTAAGTATCCACCCCTTCCCTCCCATCTCATACCTCTCTCTAGCCCAGTGATGGCAAACCTTTTAGAGACCGAGTGCCCAAACTGCAATTCAAAACCCACTATTTTTTTTTTTTTTGCAAAGTGCCAATACAGTAATTTAACCTGTCGGGTGCCCACAGAAAGGGCTCCAAGTGCCACCTTTGGCACCCGTGCCATAGGTTCGCCAACACTGCTCTAGCCTAAGAGCTAGGGTCGCCACTTGTCCAGAAAGGAGGACGTTTAATATTAGCCTATTGCCCTCTTTCACCATTTCAAAGAGAAAGGCCGTTTTACTGGGAAAGCCAGAAGAGTGGCTGCTTTTCCTAAGCAGCTGGACTATACAAGCCATCCTTGCAACGCAAGATGTAGGGAAATGGTTGTGTGTGTGTGTGTGTGTGTGTGTGTGTCTGTCCGTCCGTCTGTCTGTCTGTCTGTCTGTCTGCCTGTTATACAGCATGCATTTGAAATGTGTGCCATGGTAAGTATACCCTGGGAAATCTGGGCCTTAAAAAAAGAGTATGGAAGTCACTGGGAGTTGTGGCCGGGTACTTCAGACCAAATAAGATGGGTTTTAGGATCTCAGCCATTGGTATGATGCAAACCAAAGCTTTTGTACACCAGACAAGGAACCATTTTGTCCCAGATTTGTTCCTTGGGCCTGGCATCCTCTGTCAACTGTTTACATGTATGTTTAATGACTGGAGGCAGACTTCTGCTCCAAGTTCCATGCCTGCTTCCGTACTCTCTGGAATTGCACGTTTTCTTGACAATGTTTTTTATGCAGAAGGCAATGTTGACATTAGAATATTGTAGTTGCGTGTTTTCTGTTTCTCCTTCTCTGAGTTTTTCACCTGATCCGATTAGGGGTAAGGGAGGTCTGAGGTGAAGAGGATTTAGTATTCAAAATAAATTTGGGATGCAGAATGTATGGATGGCTGTGGATCAGCCATGAGCCTTGTGCCCTAGGAGCACAGGCACTGATGCTTTTTAGGACTCCTGGTACTTTAATTAAAAGTTTCCTTCTTGTAGGGCACCCTGTATGATTGTTTCACATTTAGCATGACTTTTGAAGTGCTATGAATAGACTCATCACTTGAACTGTTATCCTTAAGCTGCTTACTAGAAAGTGAAACCCAGTAAACCCAGTGCAATTCTATGCATAATATATGCATAGGACTGCATAGATTTTGCTGTTGTAGAATACTGAAGGAACTATTATACTGTATTCACCTGCAGTCCCCCAGCTGTGATCAATAGGGAGCAATAAAACAGGATTTTCATTTAACATTGGCAAGAACTTCCAATGAATGTAACAAACCTCTGAGCAAACATTGCAGAAATATCTTGGCCTTGCGAAAGGGCACTGCTGAATAATATAGGGCTGTGTTCAAGTGCTGTGTGGTACTTCTGTTCTCATTCTGCTTCCAGTTAAATATGGAAAAGCAGTGCCTGAGCAGTGATGAGATGCCTGCAAACACAAAAGCCCCAGAGCGGGCATAATTTTGAAGTCAGCCGCCCATGACCTGCTGCTGTCCAGACACGCTGGTTGGCAACTTCCATCATCCCTATCAACAGAACCCAGTGGGGCTGCTGGCTGGAGATGACCAAAGTTCAAGGCATTTGGTGAATGTGGAGTTTGAAGAAGCTGCACTAATGCAAAGTTTTAAAAGTGTGCTTTCGTATATTTATATCCACTGGGAGAGAAGGATCATGCCTGAGCCACAGAAAACAGTGCATTTATTTATTTATTTATTTATTTATTTATTTATTTATTTATTTATTTATTTATTTACAGTTTTTTTTAGCCGCCCCACTTCCCAGTGGTCTCTGGGTGGCATACAACAATATAGTAAAAAACAATCAAAATAACAAACAGTTTAAAACAATCAATATACAAACAATAAAATCCTGCTGCTCATGTGTCCAGCTAAAAGAACATTGGCTAATTAAAATTCTGATTAAACTGGAAGGTCTTTGCCTGGCACTGAAAAGCCAAAAGTGTCAGCTTCGAGTGAACCTCAGTTAGGAGGGCATTCTAAAGTGGGGGGGGGGCAAACTATCAAGAAGACCCGGCTTCAGCATGCCAAACCCCCCTCACCTTTTTAAGGGATGACACCTTCAGCAGGGCTTCCTGGCCTCATCTTAGAATACAGGCAGGCTCATATGGAAGAAGGTGGTCCTCAAGGTAACTAGGTCCTAAAGCCATTTAGGGCTTTATATGTAAGCAAAAGCACTTTGAGTTGGGCCCGGGTAGCAACTGGCAGCCAGTGTAAATTTTTCAGAACCGGTGCAATATGAGTCTGCACAGTGGCATTACTCACCAGCCGCACAAACTGGTTCTCCACCAGTTGTAATTGCCGGACCATCTTCAAAAGCAGCCCTATGTAAAGCACATTACAACAGTCCAATCTGGTTGTTACCAGTGCATGTGTGACTGTTGCCGGGCTCCGCTCATCCAGGTAAGTGTGAAGTTGATATAATCTTCACAGCTGTAGAAAGGTACCCCTGGCCACTGAGTCCACCTGGGCTTCCAGGGTAAGACCCGGGTCCAGAAGCACCTCCAAGCTGTGGTCCCTGTCCCTTAGGGGAAGTGCAACCCCATCCAGGACAGGGGAAGGCCTTCTAACCTGTCAGGCGGAACACCCACCAAGAGCACTTCTGTCTTGTTTGGATTGAGCTTCAGTTTACTGACCCTCATCCATTCCATTATCGAGCCAAGGCATGAGTTCAGACCACAGACTGCCACATCTGGTTTGGTGGAGAACGAGAGGTAGAGCTGAGTGTCGTCAGCATATTACTGACTCTTCAGCCCAAACTTCCTAACAACCTCCCCCAGCGGTTTCATGTAGATATTTAATAGCATGGGGGATAGTAGAGAGCCCTGGGGAACCCCATGACACAGTCGCCATGGGCCAGAGCAACGATCCCCCAGCACCACCTTCTGGACCTGGTCAGTCATGTAGGAGTGGAACCCCTATAACACAGTGCCTCCCACTCCCATCCTAGCCAATTTGTCCAGAAGGACACCATGGTTGATGGTGTCAAAAGCCACTGAGAGGTCCAGGAGGTTCAACAGGGACGCACTGCTTCGTCTCTTTCCTGGCAAAGGTCGTCATACAGGGCAACTAAGGTGGCCTGTGTCCCATAACCTGGCCTAAAACCCAATTGAAATGGATCTAGATAACCCGTTTCATCCAGGAGAGCCTGGAGCTGCTCAACCACCACACACTCTATAACACTTTGCTCAAATATGGGAGGTTTGCCACTGGGAGGTAATTAACCACCAGCCCTGGGTCCAGGCTAGGCTTTTTAAGGAGTGGCTGAATCACTGCCTCCTTTAACGTGGCAGGGACCACTCCCTCTCTTAGCAAGGAGTTGATGGCCTCCTGGACCCAGGTGTGAACCCCTCTGGCAGATTCCTTTATTAGCCATGATGGGCAAGGGTTGAGTTGTGTTGTGGTGGCATGAACAGATCCAAGCACCCTGTCCACATCCTTGGGTCACAACAACTGAAATTAACCCAATAAATTATGACATAAGCCTGGAGCGCTGGACACAACCATGGACTCAATATCAACAGTAGAGTCTAAGGGTATTTGTACACGACCCCTAAACTCCGCCGCAAATGGCTGCCAGCTCCGGAGCTTACAACTGTTTCCCCACCAGCTCCGGAGTTTGCAGAAAATTAAGTGCGACCACGCCCACCTAAGCGTGTCCCAGCGCACTTTTCATGTACCTGCTCTCCAGTGGTGAAAATCCCTGATGCGGACTTAAGGGATTGAGTGCCTGGCTCTCCTCGCGTCTGTTTGTTGTTGTTGTTTTGCCTGCCGCCCCTTTAAGAGAAGGAATCAGGACGACAATGGGGCTCCGGGCGGCTTCGGAGGTGAGCCTGCAATTTTTCCTCTCTTTTTTTCTCCCTCCCTCACGCAGACAGGAGCAAGGAAGTGCGGAGTGGTGGGGACGCAGGAAGAGCAACGAACCCCCAAGATCTCTGGTCCGAATTTAAGTGGCCAGCGGATCTTAGGGGTCGTGTGAAAAGGCTCTAATTCTCTGCAACTCTGAGTGATTTCTTTCCTTCAAAGTGAGTGGCAAATTTGTCACAGTGAACCACTGAGTGGTCTGGGACCTCCAACGGGTTACCCACTTGAAATAGCTCTGCCAAGTGGAACTCTGAGGAAGCAATACAACTGGAGAAATACAGCCATTTCACCAGCCATATTGCCACAGAATAGGCCCGATAACAGGCTCTAAGCTGTGTTTGGTTAGAGTTGCAGTGATATTTCCTCCATCTGTGCTCAAGCCATCTCCCCACCCATTCTCTGTATACCAAGGAGCCATAATGGCTCTGCAGGCTGGGAAAGGGGGCTTGGGTGCGATCGTGTCAACTGCCTGGGCCTTCTCCTTGTTCCACAAAGCGACCTGGACTTTGTCAAGAGCGCCGACCATATCAACTGGAAACTCCCCCAGAATATTCAGGAATCCTTCAGGATCCATAAGTCTCTGGGGTTGGATCATTTTAATTGATCCCCCCCCCCAGCAGAGGGCAGAGAATCTAAACTTTACCAGGAAAAGGTCTGACCATGACAATGGGGTTGAGGTGAATGCCTCCACATCCGGACCACCATTCCCCTGTGCCGCTGAGAATACTAGGATGAGATTATGGCCTTTCTCATGAGTTGGACCAATGACATATTGATACAGCCCCATGGTTGTCATGGCGGCCATGAAGTCCTGAGCCTCCCTGTCAAGGTGGCCCTGGCATGGAGGTTGAAGTCCCCCAGCACTAATAATCTGGGAGACCTCACCACCAGGTCTGAGATCACCTCTGTCAGTCAGCTCAGGCAGGGAGACTGTTGGTAAGAAGCATGGTGGGCTGTACACCAACAGAATCCCAAATCTGTCTCATGAGCCCAACACACAATACAGGTCCTCAAGACCTCATCCCAAGGGGACAGGGGTCCTGCCCAGGGAGAGGGAATCCTTATAGACTATCACCATCACCCCTCCCAAGCCCTCTGAGTAACCTTGGTGCTGGACCAAATACCCAGGGGGGCACATCTGGGACAGAGAAACTCCTCCTTCTTCTCCCACCCAGGTCTCACTAATGCATGCCATGTCGGCACCATCATCCAGAATTAAACCGTGTATGAGGGTGGTCTTATTTTTTGCCGACCACCAGCACCATGTGGCCCAGGGACTGGCTGATAGGCTGATATGGTCACCTGGTACCGATTGGCTCAGGATAGAGCTAGAAAGGAAGATCCTGAGGCAATCATCATCATTATTGCCTGAATCCACACATCAAACATGTCTCTCCAGTTTCTTTTGTTGATCTCAGATTGTGGTGTTTTTTTTTAGGGTGGTGGTGGTTCCAGACGATATACATTCTAACTCACATTCTCCCTCCCAAAGTGTGCTGAAACTGAAACAAATCCTGTCATTGGCTAAACAAAACATACCAATACCACAAACTCATGCCAAATACATAGGCAAATGTTTCCCCCCATAGCCTCAAAATGTTTTCTAGGCAGATGAAAAGCTCACACATTTTATACATTTTATACACTATGTATGTATGGATGGATGGCCCTATCTATCTATCTATCTATCTATCTATCTATCTATCTATCTATCTATCTATCTATCTATCTATCTATCTATCTATCT
>JAHTLZ010003468.1:860649-872246 GCA_023846285.1 Phrynocephalus versicolor | reverse complement strand
TAGATAGATAGATAGATAGATAGATAGATAGATAGATAGATAGATAGATAGATAGATAGATAGATAGATAGATAGATAGATAGATAGATACCTTGGTTTATGACCCTAATCTGTTCCGGAAGCATGCTCATCAACCAAAATACTTGTTCAATGGTACCTCAGGTTATGATGTTGGTCCCTTCCCCATGATGCTTTCTAACCCAGAAATTACATTAACTGGATCCAAATGGGGTGCAATGCATCCTGGAAAATGAAGTCCTCCAGAAAATATGCATAAATGATTTTTTTTTTTTGCGTAAAAATTGTGTAACCCTTTTTTAACCTTAAAAATGCATAAACAGATAAATTGTTTTTGAAGGACTTTGTTACATAACCCAAAAATTACAGAACCTGGGTTGTTTGTAACCCAGGGTACCATTGTAGATATAAAAGCAAATTTCCCCATAGGAAATAATGGAAACTTAGATTATTTCTTCTGGGGCCCTTCAATCATGTAAGTTTCCATTATTTCCTATGGGGAAATAAGAGGTCAGTGGCCCAGCAGCTCGGCAAAGGGTCAGCTGGCGGTCTCTGCGTCCAGGAGCTGGCAGTGGCAGAAGAAGGGTTGGTGGTCTAGTGCACGTTTTGCAAGATGAGCTCGTTCACCAGAACAAAAATGTTCTGAAATTTTTGCTTGTCTTGCAAAACGCTCATAGACCGGGGCACTTGTAAACCGAGGTAGTACTGTAAATACGTTGTTTTCATTAGAGATAGAAAAACAACAGCTCATGTTGTCTGGAATAAAATTCCAGATTTTATTGCAGCTATGATTTTTTTTCAAACAAAACAAAACAAGACAAGCAAAGAACATGTGCCCCAAACCCAGGTCTAATTGTTCAGGAAAAAAGTCTGTTTTGTTGCTAGTTGAAGGGAAATTAAGGGCAAATGGAGCAGTGTGGTTGGTGCTTAAAATGTTCCTTATCTGTAGTGCTATCTCTTTTAATTCTCACTTGAGTGATCTTCTTATTCACAGTGATCAACAGTTTTTCCCCCTCCCATGAGAAGGGTCCAGACAGGTCTTGGGATCACTCCCATTTGTCCTCCTTTTGATTAATGATAATCCCCTTCCTAGTTCCACAACTAGTTTTGTACCGTGACAGCGTTGGTCGCGATCACGTGGTTTTGTCCCTGTTTCAGTGTTCCCATGGTCGTGATAACTTGTCTTATGGCAAGTGTTACCTCATAGTCTTGTACCATGACAAACACTGAATGTGTCTAGCTTCCTTTTTCCTTTTTGGGGGAGCTTAAAAATTCTTGTTCGCTATTTCGCTTCTGAAAAGTCAAAATCTTTGCAGGCAGGGAAGGAGTCTGCGGCTCCTCTGGCTAGCTTTCACTTTCTCCACGTGGCCACATTGGAATGCTCCGAGTGATAACCTTTGGGCTTTCTGCTTTTGCTTGCTAATTAATTGCCTGTCTGGTGTTCCTCTTGCCTGGCTTTGAAGTTTGGTTTGTTTTATTGGTATTTAATGGAGGAGGGCAAGGGGGTGGTGATCATCTGGTGTGCGTGGGCACTTTGAACATAACACCCAACTCAGTATCTGGGACACAGTTTTCTGAGAGAAATGAATGTTTTGTTGTGTGACAGTTGTTACCTCACGGTGTCTTGTCTTAGAACAGAAACCAGGAACAAACCGCGACAAGGAAATACCCTGTCCCAGCGCCAGGTACAGATTTGTCTCGTTTAGCATCTGTTCCGGGGGCGTGGTCGAGACAAATTTCAGCTGTTACATGACGGACGTGAAGTAAGATTTTTTTTTGCACCACTCTGAAGCGCAACACTTAGAGAGACAAAACGGACATGAAGTAACAACCTAAGTGACATAATAGAACACCAATTGATCAAACATTGAAACTGAAATAGTGAAACGTTTTGTATACTTTCCTTCAATTTTCATTCCAAATGGAGACTGCCTCCAAGAAATCAGAAGAAGACTAAGATGCGGAAGGTCAGCAATGAAAGAATTAGAAAGATCATCAAGTGTAAAGTTGTGTCACTGGGAATCAAGACCAAGGCCATCACTCTTATATTTCCAGTTACCATGTGCAGATGTAAACCCTAAATAGTAAAGAAAACTGACAATTGTTTTGTTTGAAATGTGGTGCTGGAGGATAGCTTTGCATTTAGCCAAATGTCCAGAAAGATGAAAAACTGATTAAATCAAGCCAAAACAATCTGTGGAGGCAACAGTGTTGAAACGGAAGCTGTCCTACTTGGGGCACATCATAAGAAGGCAGGATTCTCTGGAAAAGATAAAAAAATGCTGAGAGAGGTGGAAGGCAACAGGAGAAGAGGATTTGGATTGACTCCTAAAAGGAAGCCCCAGGCTTAAGTTTTCTAGATCTGAACAGGCTTGTTAAGAGGAGATTTTGGCAGTCGCTCATTCATGAGGTCACAATAAGCCAGAGGTTATTCGATGGCATTTGGCAATGACACAAACAACATATATATCCCACTTTTCCTCCATAAACTGTGAATGAGGTCCATCTTACTACCTGCTTCTCCTCATAATAACCCTAATGGGCAGATTAAACTAAGGAACAGCACCTGGCTCAGGTGATGCAGAGTCATGTACCTCTGGTTTGGCATTCAAACCACTGCACTGCTTTGTCTGACATTTCAAACACTATGTTGCTTTTCAATAAGCAGTCTGCTGCCGATTTATGAATTGCAGATACAGTACATGTTTCTTGTGCAAGCTAAAACATTACACACATCAAGATGCAGAGAAGAATAAAGTTACATAATAGGATGTGCAGTTCTGTCAAGTTAACTTGTGTTGCTAACAGCATCCACATGTCTAAGTATCACCAGTCCATTGCACACCAGACATATTGAAAGCAGACAATGGTAGAAAACAGGGTGCTGAGCACAAAGCATTCCCTAGGTTGCCACAAAAGTAAATCTAGTTGAATGGACACCTCTCTTGTTCATTCAAGGTCCATAAGCACCACCTAACTCAACCCAAAGCTGCTCTTCTATGGAAAGGAGGTGAAACCATGTCCCATGCAGTGGACACACGATGCCCTTTTCATGCTAACCAAATAAAGTTGAGGTTTCCAGTCAATCCAGATGTGAGTTTTGCTGGGGCGGGGGAGGCCTCCCAGGGGCTGAGAATTCCTTGGCAAAAATTCAATGGATTTCAAACTGTTTTGGTTAATCACAAGGCAGACGATGGGGATTGGCTGTCACAGCGCTACTCTTCCCGGAGCCTCCTTGGCCGTGTTCACAGCCACTTGTAGTCTCCGTGGCTCCCATCATGCAGTAAGGATGCCAAAGCTAGGGTGGCATGGATCAGCTGGGAGCTGCATTGGCAGAGCCTCAGGTCTCTGTCCTCTTCCTTGTCTGAATGGCTTGGACAGGAGGAGGTGGTTCCTTTTGTCCTCAGTCTCTGTTTGCACCTCTCCAGAGACCCAGAAGATGGGGTCAGTACTTGACTGTCTCCTCCCACGTCTCCCTTTATTCTGAGGTGGGTGACCAGTGATGATGACTTAAAGCCAGTGATGGTGAACCTTTGCCACTCCAGATGTTTTGGACCACACTCCCAGAATTCCGAGCCTAGATTGCCAATGACAAAGGACTGTGGGAGTTGTGGTCCAAAACATCTGGAGTACCAAAGGTTCACCACCACTGCCCTAAGCCATTGCTCCCACCCTCTTTTCCCCCACCATCATGCCCTCCTCTTGGAGCAGTGCATCCCCTCCACCCAGGGGTCTGGGTGATTTGCTGTCTCCCAAGCTCACCTAGACTTGTGGGACAAACTGCTAGAAGCACTTGGGGCAATTCCCTTCACATCAGACATCTGGAAGTATGGGTTATTCTAGCCTCACTCAGTGCCTATGGCAGGGTTGCCTTCCCTATGCTTCTGGGCTGTGGTTTCACCACTTCCTCACCAATGACTGTGTTGACTGCTGAGGATGATCAGAGCAGTAGGCCAAAAAAAAAAAAAATCTGGAGAGCCACTGTTATCCCCTCCTGCTCTGCAAATGTAATGTGTGTGGGTTGGTTCCTGAGTAGCTTGTTAAACAGCTGATAAATGGCTTGTAAACAGGAAGCTGAAAATTCACATTGGGCTTACTGTGAGCAAATTCTTCACAGAGGCCCTTTGTTTCTGCTTGTCTCTCTAGAGAATCTTATAGCCAGGAAGAGAGGGAAATGTGAAAATTGTGCTGATTTGCATAGAACATTATTATTTGCAGAATTCAGATGTTTGGTTTTTATTTGTTTCTTGCTCAGAATCATTAGTTGCTCTTTTACAGATGGTGGACATTTTTATAATGAAGTTGCCAATTCTTTTTTTTTTAATGGACCTTGCTCTTTTCTTTCACACCAAACCAACTGGGAGAAGTACAACAGGTGACGTTACCCACACTGTATTGCCAAATCCTGCATGTCAAGCAGCAAATCAAGGTCAAAAGAGCAGGGTTGGTAAAGGGCAGGAGAGCAATGGAGGTTTGAACTTTATATAACCAGTATTTAAACATGTGTTTATGACACTGTAGAGCAGCCAGTATTTGAATTATGAAGGCAAAGGGGACTGCAGCTTGTGTATATTTTGTGAGGGCTTCCAGACTCTGGTTTATTGGGAAACAATAGGGGATGGAAGCATGATTACATAAAACTCGGAAGTCAGGGAATGAAGACTGCGTATTTCATTAAGTTTTCCCTCTATCTGGGTTAGTGAAAGTGAAATAAGAAGGTGCCAAATAGAATTACAATTGAACATTAAGAAGACAAACATCATAACTACAGAAGAATTGCACAACTTTAATGTTAGGAGTGAGACAGAATGGTTTTCTATAGGCAAAGAGGTCAGATAAGGGTGCATTTTATCCCCTTATTTGTTCGGTCTGTATGCAAAACATGTAACTCACAGAGCCAGACTTGATTCAGATGAAGGAGGAGCGCAAATTGTTGGAAGGAACATCAAGAATTTTAGATATACACGACTCCAATTTACTGGCAAAAAGCAGCAATGACATGAAACAACTTTTAGGGGAAGTGAAAAGCGAAAATGCCAAAAGTGGGCTTGCAGTTCAACTTGAAGACAAATTGCATGATGGCTAGAGAAGATCTACACAACTTTAACACTGGCAATGAAGAAACTGAAATAGTGAAGGATTTGGCATATCTTGCTGCAATCATCGATCCAAATGGAGACTGTCGCCAAAAGGGAAGAAATGAAGGAACTAGAGAAGCTCATCATGTTTAAACATGTATGTCACCGGAGACCAAGGTGAAGATCATCCATGTGATTGTATTGCCGCCAATCACCATGTATGAAAGCTGGACAGTAAAGAAAGAGGACAAGAAAAAAATGTTTGAAACATGGTGCTGGAGGATAGCTTTGTGGATACCCCGTACTGTCACAAAAATGAACAAGTGCGTCCCAGGTCAATTCAAGCCTCTCTTGAGGCAGAAGTGTTGAAAGTGAGGCTGTCTTATAGTTTGGCACAAGAAGGCAGGATGCTCTGTGAAAGCAGGAGGAAAGGAGGCAGACCAAATACGAGATGTTATTGACTGACTGGTTGGTTGGTTGGTTGGTCGCTTGCTTGCTTGTTTGCTTGTTTGCTTGCTTTAGAAGGAGCCTCATGGCACGTTGGTTAAACTGCAGCCCAGCAGTCCTGTCACTGCTCACAACATGATCCTAATTGCCACACATAGCCACCTTGAGGGCAACTCAGACCTCCATCCTTCCATTCACTTCCTATATAATTGTAAAATATACAGAGTGTGCTTTAAGCACTATTGGAATGTATGTAAAGAGCCCATTTCTTTCTTTCTTTCCTTTCTTTCTTTCTTTCTTTCTTTCTTTCTTTCTTTCTTTCTTTCTTTCAACAAGCAAAGGCTCACAACCCCCTACCCAACTTTGTTCAAATGTTGAAATTAACACCATTTGAGAGCAAAATGTACTTAAAGGCTGCTTTATTGTATATCTCTTTCTTGAATATTTTCTTGAATACTGTATTGATGGGGCCTGGCATGCCACAACTGGTCGTTCATCCCAGACTCCTTGTTGTTACTATTTTGGCTTCCTTCCTCGTAGCCACCTTTAACATAGCGGATTGAGGAGAGCTCAGTAGTACATGGGACGGCAGCTGCCTGCCAGCATCCCACAGCCAACATGGCCATGTCACGGGTTGGATTCAGGGAATCTATAATTTTAGAATGATAATTTTCCCAACCTCTGCACTGTGGTTGCTGACTTACAGGACCAATTCCCTCACTCTGTTGAACAGCAAGGCTGGTCTTCTTGACCTCTGTCTTGTCTGCAGAATTCTAGTACTGGATTGACTCCTGGGAGGTTATTTCATTCTATATTTTTTCCACCTCATAGATCAAAGGAGTTGTTGGCACTGCAGTCCTAAAGGTGTGCTTATGAATGGATTTGTCTTCTCTGCTCCCCTCTGCTCAGGCCTGTTCAAGCTGCTTACCCTAGAGTTGGAAGGAAACCAGCTGCATGATGGGAACGTGCTCCCTACCACTTTCAACCCCCTAAGTGGACTTACCTACCTGCGAATGGACCACAACCGTTTCCGGGCCATCCCTTCCGGTTTGCCTGCCTCCTTGCGGGTGAGCACAGCTGTGGTGATGGTTCATGATGTGCATTTGGGGGTGAACATTAGAGCAGAGACCAGGGCTGACCAACACTCCCCACAGATCCACTGTGGGAACTGTGGAGCCAATATGTTGCAATTAAAAAAAACCCAATATGTTATTATTAAGAATGGAGAAAGGGATCACTATCTGATAAGGAAAATAGTAAATTGGGGGGAACAACACCCCCTCCCCCAAATCAAGTCCAAGATATCTACCGCACAACCTACTTGCTGAGGCCTACGGGGCGGGGGGTCTGTCAGTGTCGTGACCAGGAAGGGCTTGTCCTTGGAAGTTTGCCAGGTCTAAGACTCGACACTGAAACTTTCCTTCCACACAACTGAGGTGTCTCAGTTTCCTATTAAAAACCCTCTTATTTTTCGCAAAGTGCCAATACGGCCATTTGAAATACAATGGTAACCCGGGTTACAAATGCTTCGGGTGCCATGCTTCCTTCGGGAGAGCGAGGATTGAAGAGCAGGGGAGCTACCCTTTGAGAAAGCCATGCAGGCTTTTGAATTTCCTGCAAACACAGCACCCTCGCTGTGGGCCGCGGGAAAAGCTCTTCGATCCTCGCTTTCCCGGAGGATTAGCATGGGGAGCTACACTTTAGGAAGGTGAGGATCGAAGAGCAGGCTTTTGAATTTCCTGCTCTTCCATCCTCACTTTCCTGCTCTTTGATCCTCCCTGGGCATCCTAAAAGAGAAAGGTCTCTTTTGGGATGCCCAGAGCGGCATGGCTGGAGAGTAACCTGGGGCTATGAAGGAGCCCACCAGCCGCTGCCTCCCCTTTGCCCGGCTCTCTGCATGGAGCACAGTGGCAGGCTCTAAGCAGAAGGGAAAGTGCTGTGGCTGTGAGGGAGCGATGTCGTGTGCACACAGAAAGGGCTCTGCACGCCACCTTTGGCACCTGTGCCATAGATTCGCCAACACTGAATTAGAGCAAGGCCAGAACTGTGTGTTTCCATCTGTGTTGCATCTGTGGCATACTTTTAGCAGTGAAGTTTAGGAAGTTAGCTTAGGTGGTTCATTCTGCATGCTAGATCCCTGCAACCGGTGTGCAATAAGAAATATGTCTGTCAGTTTCTCGACTTGCAGCAATTTGTCACTCATGGTTAGACCCATGGTTCTCAACCTGTGGGTCCCCAGATGTTCCTGGACTGCAACTCCCAGAAGTCTTCATCACTTGCTGAGCTGGCCAGGATTTCTGGGAGTTGCAGTCCAGGAACATCTGGGGACCCACGGGTTGAGAACCACTGGACCATTAGACCACCAGCAGGACACCAATGGGCACAACGTACAGGATTCTAAACCAATAAGTATTTCTAAATGTGCACCTCTAAAGTAGCACGTGGCAACTTGATGCACATCTGACGCCTCTCTTTTTTTAAAAAAAAATGCTATATTCCCTCTTTGTGACCAACTCGAGTAAGAACAACAGAGGGCCCTTGGCCTTGTGTCCTCCTTAGGAGCTTCCCAGAGGCTCCTGCTGGGCTCACGCTGGGAAAGAGGATGCTGGAATCGAGAGACCTTTGCTCTTGTGCAGCAGGGTGCTCCTTAGATTTTTCCGCATTCTAGTCTTACATGACACCTTCAACTCCTTCCAAAAATGACTTTGGCTCCCAGCTCATTTCACGGGAGAGGAGGGTGAGCAGTGCTGAACCTGTGGGCACCCTACATCCCCAAACAATCCTGTCTGATAGCACTGAGCAGAACTTAGACCAAGGCAGAAATTCAAGAAAGGAGTAGCTGGAGGCAACCAACTATCGGGCATGGGACATCTTGAGAAACTGTTAAGGAGCCCCGTGCCACAGTAGTTAAATGCCTATACTGCAGGTAAAACTGTGCTCATGAGCTGGGGTTCAATCCCAGGTAGCAGGCTCAAGGTTGACTCAGCCTTCCATCTTTCCAAGGTCGGTAAAACGAGTACCCAGCTCACGGGAAGGGAGGGGCAATGTGTAGCCTGCATACTGCAATTAAAAACTGTAGACCGCCTAGAGACTACTTGAAGTGGTATGGGGTGGTATATAAGCAGAACACTTTTTGCTTTTGCTTTGCATTAAATCTGACACACTCCCTCCCCTCCCCCTTTGCAGGAGCTGCACCTAGATTCCAACCGCATTGAGGAAGTCACGGAGAGTGTTCTGAACAAAACCGTCAACCTCACAGTGCTGGTACTGAGCAACAACAAGCTGCAGGAAGATCGTATTGCTCCACGTGCCTGGATAGACCACCCGTGAGTCATCCTAGCTTCAACACTGTGGTGGGGGTGGGGGTGGAGCCACAGATGGGGTCCTCCTAGCTAGCATTGCCAGCTTGGATGTCCTGTTATGGCTTCAAGAGGGACGTGACAAGAAGCAGAAATTTAGAAGAGCATTTTTCTTCTTTCTCAGAACGTAGAAACAATGACAGGGAAAAGCGGGTGTTCTGTGATGAATTCCTGACCGCTCCCCAGCTGTTAAAGGCCTGAGAACACTATCAGAGGGGGAAGTGCCCTTCTGACAAAAGTCAACACATGCCCTAGTTTAAAAGTGAGAAACCCTTTATACAACACGCTCCTTATTTCAGTGTGTTTTAAAAAAATAATAATTTTGGTGTGACAGTGGGAGAGGCCTGGAGAGGTTACAGAAACGGATAGAAAGCAGGCTGGAAGCTATGGGTTTCATGTTTCTAGTTTTGGACTTTTCTATTGGGGGGTGTGTGAGTCTAACAGGGGCTCCTGACAAGGCCTGTGTCTCTTTCTCTTCCAGGATGCTGGAGGCACTGGATCTGTCTCACAACCAGCTAGTGCACGTGCCCTCGTTCCTGCCCCGACACTTGAAGCAGCTGACCTTGCACCACAACTGCATAGAACGCATCCCAGGCTACGTCTTTGCCCACATGAAGCCCGGCCTGGAATTCCTGCATCTCTCGCACAACATGTTGCGGGACGACGGAATCCATCCGGTCTCCTTCCTGGGGCTCCACCACTCTCTGGCGGAACTGCTCCTGGATAACAACCGGCTCCAGTCCATACCCCGCGGCATCTTGAACTTGAAGGGGCTACAGGTTCTGCGTCTGAGCCACAACCGCATCAGGTGAAAGGTGTTCCCTTGCAGAACGTGGCAGAATTAGATGTTTAGGTGGCGGCGGCGCCTTCCTTATTGGCTGGGCTGCCTGGGAAGCTCTGAACGTTTGTAGTCTGAACGTGTAATTTGTCCAAGTTGTGTTTCGTCATCTTCTCTGGAGGAGGAATGACCATAGCTGTGTGGCTGGGCACGTGCCTTGCTTTTCATTCTGGGTCTCTGTATTGTACATATATTTATTCCCTATCTTCTAAAATGATACCCTAGGAATACTGCTGGCCTGCTCTAAAGTAAGTTACAAAGACTTCTGTTATAGAATTTGTTACTATCGGGCTACACAACTCCTATCTATGAAGCTCAAACTCCTCCTTCTGTCTTCTTGGCAGGCAGGTCCCCCTGAACTCTGTCTGTGACACCCGAGCGACAGAGGACTCCAACATTGTGTCCATGCACCTGGAGAACAACTTGATTGACCGCCACCGCATCCCCCCAACAGCCTTCTCCTGTATCAAAGCCTATCACAGTGTGGTGCTGCGGCCGCAACAGAACGAAGAGGAGGACTATTAAAGGAGGGGCACTCCTTGATAGCACCCCCAACAACTGGGAGATGGCCGCCAACAGTGAAGTCAGATGGTGTGTCCCCTTCTGGAGCTGGGGAAGAGGCTCTTCAGTTGCTCTTCTGGTTGTTACACTGCGGTAGGCGCAAGAAACAATGCGCCTGCCCAAACTCCTCCTTTTCATTAAGTCTTGTTTCACGCTTCCTATGTCTTTGAGATGCACAAGTGTCAGAGCAGCCCTGTAAATGGTTGGGGGTTGGGGTTGTAATGAGAGAGCAATATGATTTGGTTCTATCCCATCTGTTTCGAAATACAATATAGAACAGTGGTGGCGAGCCATCGGAACTCCAGATGTTTTGGACCACAACTCCCAGAATTCCAAGCCTAGCCGGCCAGTGACAAAGGCCTGTGGGAGTTGTGGTCCAAAACATCTGGAGTGCCGAAGGTTCGCCACTACTGGTATAGAAGATGAACATGGGACAGAAGGCGAGCACCAAACTGAACAATGCCGCCCTATAAGCGATATCAGTCTTATCCCTATAGGGAAAAGTATGTCTTTAAGCCCATCTGTACCTTCTTGTCCCACCAAAACAAAACACATCATTCTGCCTCCTTTGCCAGCTTCAGTCCAATACTAAACCACTGCGTCAGCATTTTCATGAGCGGGTGGGAATAGATACTAGCTAGCAGCGGCTATTGATCCTGGACTTTTACCAAGTATCATTGTTGTTGGTGCATGCCATCAAGTTAATTCCGACTTATGGTGACCCAGTAAATGAGAGCTCTCCAGGCTGTCCTGTCCTCAACAGCCCAGCCTAGCTCTTGCAGACTCAAGCCTGTGGCTTCCTTGATGGAATCAAACCACCTCCTGTTTCAGTGGTTCTCAACCTGTGGGTCCCCAGATGTTCCTTGGACTGCAACTCCCCGAAGTCTTCGATCACTAGCTGAGCCGGCCAGGATTTCTGGGAGTTGCAGTCCAGGAACATCTGGGGACCCACCGGTTGAGAACCACTGTCCTAAGTGGTCTTCCTCTTCTCATGCAGCCTTCTGACTTTCCCAGCATCATTGTCTTTTCCCAGAGAATCTTGCCATCTCCTAATATGCCCAAAGTAGGACAACCTCAGTTTCATCATTTGTCTCCAGAAAGTGTTCAGGATTGATTTGATTCAAGACTCACTCGTTTAGCTATCTGGCATTACAGGGGATCTCCAGAGCTCTCCTCCAGCACCACATTTCAAATGAGTCATGTTTTTTTTCTTACAGCTTCCTTACTGTCCAGTGTCCACACCTGCACATAGCTACTAGCAATGCGATAGTGAGAACCAGTAGTTCTCAACCTGTG
>JAHTLZ010003468.1:793502-827418 GCA_023846285.1 Phrynocephalus versicolor | reverse complement strand
AAAATAAAATAAAATAAAATCAACGGAGACATTTTGTTGCAAGAAAAACCCACTGCTGCTACTGTAAAAATTCAAGCAGTTAAAATAGCTAATTTTCGCATGTTTCTGTGGTGCTTTGGTGGGTTTTTGGACCACGATTTTTTAAAAAATATTGCGGTCGCCATTTTGGATCCCCCCGCACCGCATGGCAAATGGATTACGCCGAGGATGCCCCCCCCCCACCCTGGTACAGCAGCCCAGGACGCGGGGGGAGGCTGGAGTGGGGACCCCCCCCCCAGAAACCACCCCTCGGGTACGTGCCCTCAGGCAGGCATATTTTCGCCTGCTTTTTTGGCCGTGAATTGGGCTTTTAAAAACTTTTTTTCTGTGCTGCTTGGCATCGCGCGATCGCGCGATGCCAGGAACAACAACACAACAAATCAGACCCAATTTGTCGTTTATCGGTTCGAGTTCGAGTTCTGGCGGAGTAATTGTCGTTACCGTTTCTGTTGCGTAACAGAAACGAGTAACGGAAACGGAAACGAGAATTTCGCCAAGTCGTGCCCATCTCTACCTCAGAGATGGCTTGCATGAGAACATATACAGTACATTCATAACTTGCAAGTTAGGAAAACTGAGGACTGCCACCATTCCCTTTCCTTGTAATCATGCTTTCTTTTCCTCCCCTCAAAATTCTTCAGCCATTTTGTCTGAGTAATCGCCTCAAAATAATGAGGGACTACCTACTATGTGACTTTTATAGGATTACCATGCATGATTGCAGTGACTGATTTCATAAGAACACCAGTGTTTAACGTGTTACTTTCTACCCCTCATAATGGATTTTTCTTTCTTTCTGTGTGCTCTTTGTAGCTTTAATATTACCTTCAGTCTTTGCGTTTATAACCACTTATAACTTTGTGTTTATATATCTCCTTTTGTTATTGCATTGACATAGCTATCAATTGTTAATTTTAATGTTGCCTTCTAATGTTGCAAGATACCCCTCAATTCCCTGTATCCCAAACTGAATGTGTCTTAATTGTAATGGACTGTATATTGTTTCTCGTTTCTGTAAGCTGCCTTGGGTCCTTTTCTAAGGAGAACGGTGGTGTAAAAATACTCAAAAATAAATAAATAAATAAATTTAAATGTTCTAAGATGCCTCTTCTAAATCCCTGTTCTTAAGTTGAATATGTCTTAAATGTTCTGGGCGAAAGGTGGGGTAAACATATTTTAAATAAAATAAAATAAATAAAATAATAAATCTGAGGTGTCATTACATTCTGAGGTAAGTCATGTTGATGAGCCCCCTCAGTAATGATTGCACAGCACATGCAGCTTGGAGAGAGGTCCCTAATGAACTCCTCTCTAGAAAGCTTGCCCTGAGTCCATTGGATGCCTTCATATGTGGTTTTGCTCCATGTATATCTCAGTAACAGCACTACATTCTTGGCATTCCCAGAATGCACAACCCAATTCCTCCCCTTCCCCCCTTTTCCTTGCTAATTAGCTTCATCAAGCTCCTCCGAAGAGTTTGTTCTCAATTTCCCTCTTCAGTCTCTCTCTCTCTCTCTCTCTCTCTCTGTGTGTGTGTCTCCCACCCGCCTTTTTGGCACAGATAAAAGAGTTGTTTCTTGGGCAAGTTAACACAGGTTTGCTCCAAGAAAAGGGAGTGGAGAGATAGCTGTCATTTTGTAGAGAATCTCTGTTAAAAGCACATCCGTGGAGAGAGAGAAAAAGAGATTTCTAGCGCTTAATTTCTGCTTTGGATGTGTGAATGAAGAACCTGGTGGAACAGTCAAGGAACCAGTTTACTCCAGCATTCTCTCTGCTAGAGTAGCTAAGAAGATACTTCTGGGAAACTTCCAAGTAGGACATAAAACCAATGTCCCCCCCCTTACTCCCTGTGATATACTGCCACTGAACCTGGAGGTTCCACAGAGCCATCAACAGTCCAAGATGTATATAAATGAGAAAAAAGATTCTCAATTTCAGTTTGCTCACCAAGACTGGAGCCTGGAGTTCCCTTATCATAGCAAGCACTAAGGAAAAATGTTTGAAATATATCCCCATGTTATATGTTGCTTATTGGCTTCAGACAGACAACATTGGCCACTGCAAGAAACAGCACCCTGGATTAGTCTCATCCAGCGTGGCACTTCTTATGATTTTAATTTATTCTTTTCACATTTTCCTATACAAATATTCATGTTACACTTTCCAAGACTGACAGTAGGACCAAATATATTTGTCTCATCAATCCCTATATTTCCATGGCTCATGTGCTGGTGAAGCCACAAGCATACAAAATAGTCCCCCCCCCCCATGTATATGTGTGCGCAAAGTTTAAAATAATTAGTTTTTATGAATGCACATTTTCTAAATATTCTATATTCATGATGTATGTAGTCATAAAAACTGTGACTACAAACACATTTCAGCCGAGGGGGAACACATAAAATTGCACATGGCAGGAAAAATATGTACTCACACATAAACACATTTCTGTGCACAAAAAGGAGGGAAAAGGTCTTACAGGCTGATATGAATAAGAATGCCAATAGGATTCTAAGAAGTTCAACAACTATACAATAGACACATTTTTATACCAATACCCTTCAGTTTCATACATAACCGAGTGGTCTAGTACAAATAGAACCAGCAGAATCTAGATGCTGGAACCAAAGCAGGGATGATAAGGTCATTAACTAGTTTCCTCACTCTTCCTCTGCAAACTTCCCCATAGGTGCGGAGGCTATTTCCAGACAACAGTACAGTCTTCGGAGCTTAGTCCATTGGCTTGATCGTAAATGAACCTTTGAGACCCACTTACCTTATAAAAGACTTGCTCATGGTGGGAACCAGAGTGCTGGAACTGGCTTGTTGACATGGGCTTACACAGCTGCCTGAACTTTTGGACACTGCTTGGGATGTGTGGATAATGTCAGGATGAGCACCTGCACTCAGAAACTGGCAACGTGATACTCTTCGGATACTGTATTTCAAAATACATTTTTTTGTAATCCCCAGCCTGCCTGGCCAATGAGAAAGGATGACGGGAAATCAAATCAGCTGGTAGACACCCAATTGACTGCTTCTTTCCCCACATCAAAAGGTATCACTGTACAGTATATTGTCCCATACATCTTTGCCTACTCCAGCTGTGTTTTCTTAACTTCCTACACCCACACTAGTTCAAATTCTACAAAGGCTCAAATACTGATCTTTATTATCCATGACCCAAGTATTTTTTATTTTTATTACATGGAGTGAGAGCAAGTGTTGGAAACAGATCGCTTTGATGGAGCCTGTAATGATCCATAAAGGAATTCTGATCAGTTATGTTTCCCTCAAAGTATGCAGTGATTAAGCTCAGTCAATTCCTAATTTCTTTTACCATTCTATTCAGAGCGCCTCACACGCCCAGCTTATCTGCAGAACCAGCAAAGCAGTGAAACTATCTACAGGTCCACTATCAAAACAAGATAGAGGTCTCAGGAAATGCTGCACAATGATGCATTTTAATCTTGGACTGCAACTCCCAGAAGCCTCTGGACATCATGATAATAGACGTTACTGGGCAAGGTCATTTTGGGAGTTTTAGTCCAGAAGGTAACTTTTTCAAGTTCCATTCGCTGCACAACACAAACTGATTTGTGACTTCTGTGCATGTATGTACGCAAGTGCATGCATATATATGCAAATAGGATCATGTACGTGCAAGGTTGGATCAAAGCCGTTTGCTGCCAAAGTGATTTTAGAGTAAGAAGCATAATGATAAATGAAGTTCACATGAAGGATTCTGGCACCCATATGGTTTTTGCATGTGCAATAGAAATGTTATTGATTTATCCTCACATAAAGCCAGGCAGACAGCCATGCCTCTGAATAACTATCTGTAAGGGATAAAAATGCTTATGTGATCTTTCAGGGTTAATTCTCTCATTATGCAAATCTAAGCAGCTGCTTTTAGTGACAAATACACTTTGCAAATGTAAAAAGACTTACAGTATATATCTTCTACATTAGATGGGGTAAATCAGCTTTCCCTAAAGTGGCACCCTTTGCTTGGGCAATAATGAGAATTGCAACCAGAGGACAATCAGGGTGAGGGAGACTAGAATAGGCAATCAGGTGATGTGCAGTTGGACAATAGTTTTAAACCGTTGGTGCTAATGCCTACCACTGGAAGAAGTTGGCATGCTTGGGGGTAAGTGAGGTAAAATTGACAGCATGTCAGCCTTGGCACCTAGAGATGTTGCCTCAAAGGGCTTCCTGGAAGTCATACATACCCTGTGATTGTTTTTATAACACTTAATGGTTTAAATGTGTTGATTTGTCCTTCTTTCTTTCCGGATGGACTACAACTCCCAGCACCTGAAGCATTGGCCCTGCCATCTGCAGTCCACTGGAACTGCAGAACTCCCAAATACCTGTAGGGCAAGATGTTGGGGAAGGCAAGATAGATTCAGATCGTCTGTTTTTTGGTCTACCTGTGCCTTTGCTTTTCATCCTACAGAAGTGGAGTATCTGGCCCTTGAAAAGCTATGAAGCCCCAAACACTTGGAAGGCTAAAGGTTCCTGACACCTTGTATATGGCAAGCCACAGGGAAGACTAGTTGGATACCCCATGAGCTGCCCAGTGTTGACTCACAAGTCAGCAGCTACTGCAAGAGGTAGTTTCCGGACATACAATGGGGCACGCACCCCCCACTGAAAAGAATGGGAGCCCCACAAGAGCATCCCACTGAGCTAGAACACTGCCTGTGCTCTTGCAAAGGATGATCAGAAGGAGCAGAATGACGACAATTAGTTTTCAGAATGTGGCAACTTGCAGTTATAACTTGTGTGGCTACTTTCGCATACGTTCACTTTGGAACAAACTGCCGAGTGAGATTCTCCTTGCACAGTCCCTGCCCACCTTTAGAAAAACACTTAAGACCCTGCTTTTCAAAGAAGCATTGGGTGACCCTTAGGTTTTGTTTTGTTTTGTTTTGTTTTGCTCTGTTCCGCCAACTTGCTGAGTATTATTTTTTCTTTTAATTGATTAAAGCGTTTGTTTTTTTAAAAAATGTTTTATGTGATTGTTGTACATTGCCCAGATTTCCTTCGGGAAGATGGGTGGTATATAAATAAATAAATAGATAGATAGATAGATAAAAGGGAAAATGTTAAAGCCTTAGTCATTTCTCTGCCTACCTTGCTCAGTATGCAGTTAAAAGTGATTTTAGATTAGCTGGACTCTTGGGCGGTTACTTCACGTTCGTTTTGTGATAACGTTGTTCGCAGTCACATGGTCTTGTCCCGGTTCTGTCCCTGTTTCCATTTACCCACGGGCGTGATTGATGGTATCGTGACAATTGTTACTTCACATCTTGTTTCATGACAATATCTGTACTTCCCTGCCTTCGTTTTCCCTTTTTTTTTTGTCCAACCTTCCATTTTTCGATATTTCGATTCTCCGCAACTTTGCCTTTCATGGGTTAAGCAGCAAAATTCGAGGCTTTATGCCTTCTTGTCTCTCTGCGATGCATTGTTTATGCCATTGGGATTGTACTGGAGAATGCAACTTTGCACTCCTGCTACTAGATGGAGAATGTGTATGTTGCGTGACGAGCCTTGTCTCGAAACAGGTACTGAGACAAGAGAATTCCCGAGGTGAGGGAGAGGTATGGCTCATCATGCTCAAATCCCAGTTCAGGGGGTGTGGTAGGGACGAGATCCCGCCGTCACACAATGGACATGGAGTAACATTTTCTTGTACCGGTCCCAAGTGTGACCGCGAACCGCGATGGGAGGGACGTGAAGTAACTGTCTTGGTGGGATTTTACAAGCGCCTTCATATTTCATTCTCTTTTCCTCCCGCCTGGGAGATAGCTCTCCAGAGGTTATGAAACTATTCCACACTTAAATCAATCTGTTCTCAGTCTGTTTAATTTAATAATCCATCTTTTAAAAAATAAATTCTCCCACCAGATCTATCAATCTTCCCTTCTCCACTTCCCAGACTTTTCTTTCTCCCGGCTCCCTTTCTGCCCATTGTTTGTTCAAAGGCCTAAAACTCGCATACCCATTCCTTACCAAAAAGATGGCTTCCTTCTCTTTCATGTTTATCATTGGCCAGTTCCTCCCAGGCAGGGAAAACAAATATTTTGCATGGCCTTCAACCAACACAAAAGCCATCCTCTCTGGCGCCACAAAGTCAGAGGGTTTTGAACTGTTGTTTTCCCACTCGTCCCAACCATATTGTTATCCTAACCCCCCACCCCCACCCTTTTTCTGGGTGGTGGTGGGGAGAGGGGCTATTCTGTTTTCTCACTATCCTCTTAAATCGCATGCTCTTGTGACATCTAGAAGAATGATCAAGAAAACTCTGCCATTTTGGGCAAGGAGTGGGTGTGTGGTTGAAAACCTCCATCCTTGTGGTTGAGTGTTTCTCCCCCCCCCCCACCACTTTTTTCTTCTTCTTGGCAGGTGGCTGATGTAAACCACATGACAGTTCAGGCCCTGAAGTAGTTTTTTCCCCCTTACTCTTTTCTTTCTTTCTGGAGTGTGTGTGTGTGTGTGTGTAGAGTGAGGGCTGTATCTCATTGAAACCAGCTTGCTTACAAGGGAAGTCAACCCCTCTCGGTTCCCTCTAGGAGAGTACAGCCTCCTCCAGCCCCGTGAAGGACTTGACACACACACAGCTCCGGTCTTCTGGCAGGCGGAGGGAAAAAAACAGGAGTAAGGGAATAGGGGGGAGAAAAAGAAGGCGAGGAGGAGGAGGAGGAGGAGGAGGAAAGGAGTTCTAAAGGCAGCAAAAGGAACATCATAACTTGGTTGGAGAAGAAAAGCCTGCCCAAGAGTGGGATATCCAGGACCAAATTCTCACCCAAAGGTACATTTTTTCTTTCTGCATTTGTCTTTTAGTGTATGCTACTAACCCTCAGCCTTGTTGCCAAAGTGTGTGTATGTATATCTTCATAGTGGGTGGGTTAAGACCACACACTAGTGCTCCCAGGTGTGGAAATAGAAGCCTGAGATGTTGGTTCCTAGACTCTTACCTTTCAATAATTTTTACTGCCAGAATGTCCGAGTTCTAACCCTAAGATCTTATCCACCCCCTCTCCAGCTTTCCTACTAAACCCATTGAAGTAAAAAGTAATAAAACTCTTTATAGTATCCCTTCTAGTCCCATTGATTGCAACTTCGTTTTCAACCTGGGCTCCTCGAAACCACAATCAACTCCTGGAGACTTTCTGGCAAAGAAATATTGGATGCTTTTTCTGTTTTTAGGTTTGTAGTTTGGGCCATTATCTGAAGTCTTGATAGACAGTTTAAAAAAAAAAAAACCCCGTGAATCTGTGTTTGCATGTGTGTGTAAATTTTATTGCAATGGAATTGTTATCTGCGGCTGTCACTTCCCTGCATCCTCCTCCCTCTTCCTACAATCTGATGAGAATCAGGCTGTTAACAACTGGCTCTTAAACTCCCTTGTTCTCAGGTTTTGGTTTATTCCTTTCATCTGCTTGGCAGCTGCCTAACACTTGAGAACGAGACTGGGTTTCTTGGTTTTCTTTTCTGGAAGAAACTCCAAGGTTCCCAGGATGGATTGCTATTGCTGGCTTTACTCCCCTTGCAATGGAATTTTATAGACTAGTATAAAGTTAGGGCCATATTCTGATCTCAGCCATAATTATTATGATGTGTGTTTTTTTTTGGGGGGGGGAGGTGTTTTTGCACCATTACCACAACTTTCTCAAAACTTGAGGGGAGGAGGTGTTTCTTTTATTTTTTTGGAGGCATCCTTCACTCACTCTGTTTTCTCCACCACGTAAATGCCAGAAAAAAGACCTTATCATAAAGCAATATGGGGTGGTTAACTCAAGACTTGCATTGTGTGTGTCTTAGGATCAGGGAGAGAAGAGGGATCTGAAGTGAGGAATCCAATTTGCGGGGTGGGGTGGGGTGGAGGGCAGAAGCTCCGCCAAAATAAAGAGAAACCTGATGTGGTTTTGTGCCACCTATTGGAGGGAGGATGGGGAATGCACCTCAATATTGCATTACAGCAAGATGCATGTTGGGTACGTGCCAGTAGGTGCCCAAGGAAAGTTAGTACATGCTCTTTGTGTACTGTCCCTTTCTAAAGAGGCTTCTCAGTGGCCAATACATAAGATTTTCATAAGAAGGCTGATTATAATTTTTGGCAACAGTTCTTGGAACCTCTGTTATTCAGGGTGACCAGAGGCCAGTTTTGTAGAGGTTTTGAGGAGCTGTAATTTAAAGGAGTAACTTTTTCAGCATTGGGTAGAGATCGGAAAAATGCCTAGCTCAGCTTTCTGTCATCAAGAAATCAAATGTCTAGGGGGAGCCTCCAAGTGGGCCAGAAAGCCAGTCGTGTCCCATAGACGTTTGTCTCTAGCATCTCATATGCAGGATATACCGGTACTTAAAATAAATAAATAAAGGTTCTGCTTAAACTCCCATTCTTAGTGACCTCTAATCAATCCAGATCTTCTTCTGTGCAAAGCTATATAAGACAACACTGCACCTTGCAAGAAAACATTCCTTCAGTGAATCATGGGTTACTTTAAAAAAAACCCAGTTTTTCTTTTGTTTAGTCTGTTCCGGGTCCACTGACTATCTGTTTTATTGTCCTCTGACTCACTACTGGTCCTCTTTTTCTCCATCCCGAATCGCTAGATGCCACGTCTTTTCAAATGTGTTTGAAAGATTCTGGGTAGCTTGTCTATTCTGTCAGTCCGGCTGATGGTTAGGGAGACTCCACACATCCTCTCCCAGGCAGTTAAGAACAGAATGGGGGGGTATGTACCCCATTGCACCACTAATCACAATCCTCTGCTCACTGAAATCCTTGTCCCTCACCTATTTAGTCCTGTGGACAGAGAGGCTGCTCCCTATGCTCTAACAGTCCAGCATTCAGTTTTTCAGTCCAAGCACGGACGTTGGTTATGGATGGGGTAGGCCACTCTGATGCCTTCTGTTCTGTTTGCCCAGAGTGAGCAAAGAAAAATTAAGACCAGCACACTGGAAGACTTTTTCTTTCATAGCCAGCATAAATGTTTGCAAACCGGGATGCTGGCAAATCCAGCAAATGTCTCTAGGAGCATCCTATTCCCACCCTTGGAAGCAATTAGACAGGGAGGCCTCAAGAGGGACAGGAAACCACAATGGCTGCCAGTTGAAGGAAAGCCTCCTGCACTAGTTTAAAAGAGCCGTGCAAAAAGAAAGATGATAGATGTTAGAGAAAGAGAAGGAGAGGGTGTATCGGCAGTGTTTAGACAGGGGGAGAGGTATCCAATAAATGGTATTTGATTCCGACCCATTGACATCTGCCGTGGGGAATAGCAAGCACTGATTTTTGCAAGGGCTGAAAGTTGAAATGGATCAACAGGAAGAGCAAGCAAGACCCCAAAGTTGTGCCTTTTTCCATCTCTGAAGAGAAAGGGGCTTGCCAGACATGAGCACAGTCGGCTGGGTGGGGGAGACAGTAGACACGTACAGGCACATGCCTGTTAAAGTCCATATCCTTGTGCCAGCCCCTGCCCTTCCTTGGCACACAGGATGCTGAGCTGGCAGGCATGGCCCACTGCCTGCCACAGAATTACCAGCTTGGCCGCACATAGGCACAGATGCCAAACCCACACGGGCTCCTCCCAGGCATGGCACGTGGCATTCAGGCAACATTGGCTCCACCTTCTCCTCCTCTTCCTCCATCACAGTTATCCCACCTCTGTGAGCCTGTGCTTAGCTCAAAGGCTCATTAATCTCTCCTTAGTTTATTTGGTACTTTGTTGGGCGAAAACCCTGCCCTGGCCTCCATTCTCCCGATGTGCATCCATTCCCGCCTTATTGGGCTGAGAGCCAAGTTGATCATTACCATCAAAGCTCTTAAATGTAAGCTGGGATACCTGGGTAGCAGGTATCCCAGGTTACAAACTGTACAGGAAGGACAGAAAGGGGCAAACGGGAGGTGGTGTAGCCTTGTATGTCAAAGTGATTAAATCGAACAAATTGGAATATCTAGATTTGGAGTTATCATTAGAAACTCTGGGAGTAAAAGTATCAGGTCAGGTCCAAGAGGACTCCAATGTGGCTTATAGGAGCTGTTTGGGAAGTGATCAAAAGCAAGAAAAGCTCATTTAGAAGATGGAAGGCTTGTCCGAATGAGGACAACAGGCAGAAACAAAAAATCTGGCAAAACAAATGCAGGGCAACAATCAGGAGAGCAAAGCAAGACTTTGAGGAGCGTATAGCTAAAAACTCTCAAAGCAATAAAAAGGAATTCTTTAAGTACATTAGAAGTAAGAACCCAACTAGGAAGGCCATTGGACCATTAGACGACAATGGAAGGCAATGGATTATTAAAGAGGAAATAGAGACTGCAAAGAGACTCAATGAATTCTTTGCTTTAGTATTCAATGAAGAAGACAGAGACCACATGCCCCAAATAGAGCCTATCTTCATGTGTCCCAGATAAAGTGATGGAAACCATCATAAAAGATAAAAATAATAGGCACATAGAATAGAAGGCGCAGCTGAAGGAGAGCCAACATGGCTTTTGCAAGGGTAAATCATGCCTAACTAATCTGTTGGATTTTTTTGAGAATGTCACCAATCATGTGGATAAGGGAGATCCAGTTGACATTGTTTATCTGGCCTTTCAGAAGGCTTTTGACAAGGTCCCACATCAAAGGCTCTTGAATAAACTTGCCAGTAATGCAATAAAGGGACAGGCCTTGTCCTGGATCAGCAACTGGCTAAGGGACAGGAAATAGAGAGTAGCACTAAATGGATACTTCTCCAAGTGGAGGGAGGTAAAGAGTGGGGTTCCCCAAGGTTCAGTACTGGGACCCCTGCTTTTCAACCTCTTCATAAATGATCTAGAAGGAGGAGTAAATAGCAAAGTAGCCAGATTTGCTGACAACACTAAATTATACAGGGTAGTTAAAAACTGGATCTCTTGACACTGGGGAGTGGGCAAACCAGTGGCAAATGGGCTTCAACATTAGTAAGTGCAGAGTGATGCACGTTGGGGACCCCCCCCCCCAAAAAAAACCAATTACATTTATAAACTGATGGGGTCTGAACTCTCTGCAACAAACCAGAAAAGGGACCTGCATGTCCTGGTGAACAGCTCAATGAAGGTGCCAACCCAGTGTGCCGCAGTGGTGAAAAAAGCAAACTCAATACTAGGGATCATTAGGGAGGGTATGGAAAATAAGTCAGCAATTGTCATTTTGCCTCTAAATGAATCTATGGTGAGGCGCCATCTGGAGTATTGTGTACAGTTCTGGTCACCATACCTCCAGAAGGATATTATAGAAATGGAAAAAGTGCAGAGGAGAGCAACCAGAATGATTAGGGGACTGGAACACCTTCCTTACCGTCTGAGGCTGCAACGGCTGAGCCTCTTCACTCCTGAACGATGGTGTCTAAGAGGTGACCTGATTGAGGTTTATAAAATCATACATGGTGTGGACAAAGTAGATAAGGAAAAGCTGTTTTCCCTATTGCACAACACTAGAACTAGGGGGCACTCCATGAAACGTTTGGGTGCTAGATCTCAAACAAATAAGAGAAAGTACTTTTTCACCCAGAGGATCACTGGTCTGTGGAACTCCCTGCCAGAAGAAGTGGTGACTTCTGTCAGCCTTGACAGCTTTAAGAAAGGATTAAACAAGTTTATGGAGAACAAGGACATCAGTAGCTATTACTATGGATGCCGAAGGACAACCTCTGGGTTGGAGAGATAGGCAGGATATCTCTCAATACCATTTGCAAGGAATCATAAGCAGGTGAAGACATCTGCTTAGGAATACCCTGAAGCAAATGTTGAGCCACTGTGTGAGATAGAATGCTGGACTGGATGGGCTGTGGCCTGCTCCAGTAAGGCTGTTCTTATGTTATCATCTTCAGGAGTACAATGGGATCTACAGATCTGGGAGAAGAATGATGCTTGAGAGCTCTTTTTCTCCTCATTTTCCTGGAAGTTGGTTCTTTCCTTTTAGTCTGATTCATCATGACTAAACAGGATGCCTGCTTCCTACTTCAATGCCCTCATGACGACTCTAGCCTTTTAGTACTTTGTGTCAAAACAAAGGGTCCCTACAATCCATGCCAGGAAATAATGAATTGGGAAAGTATAGCTATGTAATCATAATATGTCTTGGGATATTCAATGCACTTTTCAAGGTTTACATGGTAACTTAAAACAACCTTACAAGTTAGGTTAGTATTGTTGTCCCAGTTTTGTAGTTGCTGTGGGGACAGGGCTAAGTCCTGGACTTGAGTAAGTTGCCTTTTTTTATTACTCTAACTCACAGGACATATGCCAGACCCCTTTGCCTGTGGACCTTGAAGATCCTCTAGAGCAGTGGTTCTCATCCTATGGCTACCCAGATGTCACTGGACTGCAACTCCCAGAAGCCTTCATCACTAGCTGAGCTAGCCAGGATTTCTAGGAGTTGCAGTCTGAGAACATCTAGGCCAGTGTTGGCGAACCTATGGCACGGGTGCCAAAGGTGGCACCTGGAGCCCTTTCTGTGGGCACCCGACATCGCCCCTTCACGGCCACCTGTATTCAGGTTAAATGGCTGTATTGGCACTTTGCAAAAAAATTAGTGGGTTTTGAATCACAGTTTGGGCACTCGGTCTCTAAAAGGTTTGCCATCACTGATCTAGGCATAGGCACCCACAGGTTGAGAACCCCTGCTCTAGAGTCTAGAGCAGTGGTTCTCAACCTGTGGGTCCCCAGATGTTCCTGGACTAAAACTCCCAGAAACCCCTTCCAGCACAGTGAGTGGTGGAGGCTTCTGGGAGTTGCAGTCCAGGAACCTCTGGGGACCTACAGGTTGAGAACCACTGGTAGAGCTTTCAGGGAAAATTTTGGGGAGGCCCTTCTTAGTTCAAGGAGAGAGGAAGAAAGAAAAACAATGGAACATCATAATGTTAGTGTCAATTTTAACTGGTGCTTATCCTGATGGTTACCTCCTGTACTGATTTCTGTTACAGTTGTCTGCTTTTTTGTAATTATATATTACTTACTGTTTATTGGTGTAAAATGCTCAGAATAATGGTTTCCATTAGATAGATGGTACAAAAATCTATAAAAAGCTAAATAAACTCCCTAAGAGTTGTCATTCAAAAAGCAGCCTTGGTTAATCTCTAGGTATGTGTGAGTGATAAAAGCAGGAGAGGGATCTGAACGGAAAGAGTTTCTGGCTGTATCTGATGATGATTTTGGTTCCCCCCCCCCCGATGTTTAAATGACACAAGGTTTAAATCAGTACCAAAAATGGATAAGAATGAGAAAAACAATGAGTTTTCAAATTTTTAAAAACTACCACCTTTTTAATTTTTAATTATTATTTTGCATTGTTCTATGCGTAGTTCAGGTGGCAAGAGTTTCTTAGGTCAACAAAACAGAACTCCATCTGAAAAAAATCATTTTCAAAGAGTTTAAAGGGTTTCCTCACAGTATGTGAAAAAGAACGACTCTTTTATGAAGTAGATTAGCAGTGGGATGAGTCTCTGCTGAAACATTTTTCAGATTGGAAAAATTTCAATGGTAGCATTAATTTATCTCAAAACCAACAACAACCTAGAAGAAAAATACTTCCTCGGTCTTTTTGAAATAATTTTGAATCATTTCCTTAGGGAAAAGCTGGTCCTTTTTTTTTTTTAATTAAAGAGGAGTGGAATTTTAGGAAAAAGTGAAGACATGTCTGGGTAAGAAACACACTCATCTGCATCAAGCAGCACCAGTGGTCACAAAGAGGAAAAGAGCAATTCTACTTCTTGATGACTCAATAATAATAACGTTTGGACTACAGCATTCAAAGGGGTCCTATGGATCACTCTTAAGGAATCATGGTGGGGAATTGAACTCTCAAACTTTTGCCTCCACAGCCAGAGACCTAAGCACTGAGCTGTCTAGCAGTCATGATGAGGCTCGAACAACAATTATCTCGGAGGTTCTGGTGGCGTCATTAATTTCTTTTTTTAACTACATATTTCACTGCAAGCACAATCCTACACATGGTTGCCTTGAGTATTAAGATCCACTGAGTAGATGAAACTTATTAGTAAGCATTCAAAGGACTATACCTGGCATTATCTCACTGGGATCTATAGTGTCCCTCACTACTGTAAGCTGCCGTGGATCCTTCTCCAAGGAGAAAGGTGGGGTAAAAATACTCAAAAATACAAATAAATAAACCAATAAATACTGGTGGAAGTGGAAGGTGGGCTAAGAGGAATTTGCTGTGACTACTGTCTTTGCACCTTATGTGAGCCATACTGTGGGTTTTAAAATGGCACCAATCCTCCCCCCCCCCTTTTAAACAACTGCATTAGGGCTTCCATTCCAGCTGGCTAGAAGCCTTCCCACTTGGGGTCAGGGCAGCAAGAGTTCTTACCCATTTGACATGTGGTGAAAACGGAGCCACTGAAGCAGCTCCTCATTCATGCAAGAACAGCCTTGCCACCCAGCCAGGGGAGGGAGGCTTCCTGGCTACCTCAGTGCTGCTTGGCTAGTGATGCTGTTCTTTTGGGGGTGGGGGTGGGGTGTGGGGTGGGGAAGCTTCTTGCGAGGCTCACTTCATGTTGGGTGGGTGAGGGTTTCAGCTGCTGCCCTATCCCAGTGCTTTCAGGAGCCAGGCAGCCTCCTAGCCCTGGCCAGCTAGTGACTACAGGCCCTGCTTCACAGTGAGGGATCACATTAAAACAGGATGTGTGTTGGAGGCAGATTCAAACCACGTTGAGGACACCCCAGAGGAACAACCTTTGCTGTGGATTATGGCAAATGTGTCGTGCCTGACTCCAAGCCAGGAAACTTATTTAGCACTCAGCCTTGTGGTTAAACGGCTGCACTGCAGCTGTAACTGTGCTCGTGACCTGGGGTTCAATCCCAGTAGCAGGCTCAAGGTTCACTCAGCCTTCCATCCTACCGAGGTCAGTAAAATGAGTACCTAGGTCCCAGGGGTGGGGTAAGAGCAATGTGTAGCTCACATAATTACTTGTAAACCACCCAGAGAGTGCTTTAAGTGCTACGGGGGAGGTATATAAGCAGTACACTTTGCTTTGCTTTTTGCCAAACACGCCAGAAAGGTACGGACAGGAGATGCAGTATGGAATTGAACTGGTTTATCAGGTTAGATAATTGTGCCTGTCAATATCTTGGTGTACCAAAGTGCAAGCTAATTTATTTATCCCACAAATGACTCAGCACTCCTGTATTCCCCATGCTAGTGCTTTCAGGGGACACTTCCTACTAAGTTTTTTTTTTTTTTACTTCATGATCTGCGAAATGGGATACTCTGAGGATTCTGGAGGATCTTCAAGCAGGCGTGGAAATGACTCAACCTACCCCCTTCAAAAAACACATGTGAACTGAGTATGCCTTCTACAATCCTTGCCCGCAGCTGCAAAATGCAGAGGATGTTGGGTCATGGAAAGCACCCTGTCATTCAAGGGAGCCTTGCTGACCTTTACTGAGGAAATTCTGATAGGCTTCTTAGGAAGAGTGAGGTTCTCTAGCCTAGAACGTCATATGACATTGTTGGCGAACCTATGGCACGGGTGCCAAAGGTGGCCCTCGGAGCCCTTTCTGTGGACACCCGGCATCGTCCCTTCACAGCCACCTGTATTCAGGTTAAATTGCTGTATTGGCACTTTGCGAAAAATTAGTGGATTTTGAATCACAATTTGGGCACTCAGTCTCTAAAAGGTTCGCCATCATTGTCATAGGATATCATGCCTACTTTTTTCCAAAACAATATAGGCTGGGGTACTCAGGACTGGCTGGGTGTCAGGAGTAAGGATTCAAAGCAAAAGCAAAAGTGTTCTGCTTATATACCGCCCCATAGCACTTCAAGCACTCTCTGGGCAGTTTACAGTTTATTTATGCAGGCTACCCATTGTGCCCCCCTCCCAGCAAGCTGGACACTCATTTTACCGACCTCGGAAGGATGGAAGGCTGAGTGACCCATGAGCCGGCTACCTGGGATTGAACCCCAGGTCGTGAGCACAGTTTTAGCTGCAGTGCAGCAGTTTAATCACTGCGCCACGAGGCTCTTAATACACACTAATTCACATTTTGATATCTGAGATTGAGTGGGGAGATGCCGTTTGATGAGCTAGAAGATGAATGGCTCGGAGTCTGGACTCCTCCACTGAGTTCATGAAAAGCAAAATCTGGCTCAGCTGCCACAGGGGAGGGACCAGTAATGAAGAAAAAGTTGTGTGAAACTTTGGAGTGACATTTGGGGAGACTGTGCCAGGATGTCGGCATAATCTGGACAAACCCAAGGCTTTGTGTTGCTGGAAATCCAAATCCCGCCCACCATAAGGATGCAGAGAGTAATTTCCATGATCTTTTAAGAAATAGTCCAGAGTACATCTCTTTAAAAGGCATGTGTGGGGAGCAGGGGAAAAGCCCACCTCTCAAGTATCATGAATGAGGTTTTAGCAGGAGAACTTTCCTCTAGATTCTGTACTTAGAATAAGTCTTTTTGTCTAAAAAGCCCATGGGTGGTACTGTACTTTGTATCATCAGAATACACTGTATGGTTCAGAGCTGGGAAAAAGGTACTTTTAAAAACTTCTGTTCATGCCTGGTGTGATATTCATTTCTTAAAAGTACAGTAATACCTCAGATAAAGAATGCCTCGGATAACAATTTTTTTGGATAACAAATGGAAATTTCCAGGTATAGGGCTACCTCAGATAGCAAATGTTGCCTATGGGCTGCCTCAGATAACAAATGTTTCATAATGCCTCACAAAAAATGTGCACCCTGCATGCATTGTAGGATGCATAGTTTATGGAGGGGGTGGGAGGTGTTAGAGTGTTTCCCCCCCCATGGTGTTTTGGAGCCATTCTGGACATGTTTTGCTGAGGGATTTGGACCTTTCAAACTTGGTAAGATAGGGAGCTAGCTTTTATTAATCATTGCACTGCTTTTCTTTGCATTTTTGGCTGGAAGAGGCTGGTGTAGTCTTGCTGGTTTCATTTCTCCGTGTTTGCAATCTTTTCTCATTGCTCTGCAGGAAAAAAATGGAATGGATTTTTCTTTCTGCTTATGTTTGATTGTTTGCATTTTTCCCCCATTGCACTTTGGGTGGGAACAGGCTCAGGTAGTCTTGCTGGTTTCTCTTGTCCATATTTGGATTGCCCCATGGGGGGTTGTTCTGGAGGGTGTTCCAGCATTGCAAGCCTTTAAAGTGCATTTTATAAAGAGGTCTGGACACCCCCCCCCAGTATTTTTGCCTTTTTTCAGCACTCCGGAATGGATTAATCGGTTTCCCATTCATTTCAATGGGAAACCACATTTCGGATAACAAATTTTTCGGGTAACAAATTGCCTCTGTGAACAAATTAAATTCATTACCAGAAGTACCACTGTATTTTTCCCAAACTGCAGGGCAGGTAGTCTGTCTTCCCCCCCTCCCCACAGGTTTTCTCTGATAAAACGTGCACGAGAAGGAGCGGTAAAATATAGCAGGTTTACAAAGAGAAACTGTCTCCTACCTTGCAACATCCACCCTCTCTAACAAGGGAGAGCAACTGCACAATAAGTGCCTTGTCCACTAGCATCTCCAGGTTGACATTTCTTCCCATCAAATTCCTTCAAGCATTCCTCCATCTTACTTTTAAAGTATGCTAAAAGTAAAACAAACATGGAGGAGGAAAGCCCTAGGGAAGCTTATGTATTTCCCCTTGCCAATGCTGAAAACATTTTTCAGATCAAATATTCAAAATGTGAATCAACTCTGGAAAAGCACTGATGCGCTGAAATCTTGTTTATGCCGCTCCTCAGGGCAAGGCTGCAGTTAGTTGTAATTAGTTGTGCCTAATAAAACAAATGAACATATGATAACAATCACAAAATACAAAGCCATTTAACCCTCAAGGCAGCTGAGCTGTTGCAAACAGGTTCTGTTTTGATCACAGACCTTTCTTTTTATTCCTCTAAAGTCCTAAATAACAGTAATTAAAATTTTGCAGGGGAAAAGCAAGATAATTGCAATTTTAGTAACCAAAGTTGCTTTATAAAAAAGTCTATTGCTAATATTAAGCTGCTTCATGATACTGGAAGTTTCAGAGAGGGTAGCTGGAAATTGACAGCTTAAGGCTTACTTTCTGGCCCTTTCCCATCAGTTACACATCCCGGAAATGGACCAGACTAGAGCTAACTACCCACACCTAAACAGTAGTAGCCCCTGTCAGGCATTCAGAAGGGTGTGAGTAAGGGCACTCCGGGGACAGATTGGTTCCCTCTAGCAATTATGTCTTCTAACAACAGCATCCACCGACCAGCATGACTATTGGTAACCCAAAACTCATAACTTCTGAGGCTTTGTTTTTTAATACAGTATTTGTGGCTAAACAGGAGGTAACATGGCTCCAGCACCAGAAGATGGTTGGTTCTTCTCATATGGCAAGCTTGCTCTAAATTGCCAGGGATATACAAACCTATTTAATTTCAGCAGCTGAATAATTACACTTGTCTGTTCTTTGTGTTACCATCTTCACCCCAGGACTGAGTTCAAGGGAAACTTCTGTGTGTGTGCAGGATAAGCCAGCATTGCCTAGAAGATATAATTAAAACAATAATTTCCTAATATTCCTAGTGCAGTGCTGTTAACCAATTACATTATCAGGCTAGTACTGGGGGATCCACGCTGAAGACAACTGGGTGGCCTGGGGCCAATTAATCTTTAGCTCCATTTCCTGGGACTTTATGGACTTAGATGTTAGTTGAATCAGTTCTGGATTGTAGCTCCAGTTTTAAAAGATATACTGTACGTACTGTATAAGATGTGGAACCTAGTTCAGGGATAGAGTTCAGCACCCTGGATAGCTCCTTTCAGATTTCAGGCTAAAATCTGGGGTGGTTTCACAGCTGCACTGCAATCAGTCACCAGGCACTTTCCCTCATGTGAGCCAGGGAGAGGTCAGACCCTTCTGTCCATTGTGGGAATCTAGATGTGGAGACTTGTGGCATTTCAGGTATTGCTGGTCTGTGACTCCCATTGGCCCTAGCCATCAGTGATGCTGAGAGCTGCAGTCCAATAATATCTGAGCAACTTCCACTTACCCAAGATCAGCACAAAGCAGAGTTTATGGCCAGAAATGGATTACAAGAGCAGAGCTTCAAATAGAATAGAATATATAATATCGAATCAGACTGAAATCTCCCATGGTGTCCCTGCATAAACTTAAGCCTACAAAACTGTTTTAAATTATTTCAACTCTTTGGAAAGATGTTCAACCTTAGATTCTAATAAAACTTCTCGGATTTGTGGAAAACATGGAAGCTGGGGATGTTTGTATGGTCAAGTATTTTCTTAAAATGCATAAATAAAGCAAGTCATATTTTTATTGGACATCTCTCATTCTTTTCATTCAGGTTTGTGTGAGAAAATATCCTAAAAAATTGGGTTCCATGTGAATTGGAAGGGGAGAATGGCAGTCAATTTTGGATTTTCCAGACCCAAACTTCTTGGCCAAATCCAGCAATATGTGCTCTATTATTCCCTCTCCTACCTTGCCAACACCTACACAGGCATACATGCACACATACCTGTGTACGAAGGCACACACTCACACCAAGCTCAAACTGTTGGACAGTCATACTCATATTTTGTACTGCCTAGTACTACAGGAGCAAACCCAGATGCCAAGGAAGGAGAGATTTTTCCACCAGCCCAGCGTCTGCTCCAAAACTGGAACAGAGAACTGGGTGTGACCCAGCCTTTAATCGCAAACACTCGGATCTTGGGATATAAAGGCTGCTATTGTGGGCTCCAGGGGAGCTGTGGGTTTGGAAGGGATGTGAAGCGCTTCGGCAGAGATGCTAACCTCCTGTAATTGTTGGCTGCAGCCCGTGCGGAGAGCAGCTTTTACTGGAAGCAGCTCCTCTCTCTTACAAGGATGTGTATCATACATATCCTGGGTTGGTGGGGAAGGGGAAAGGCAGACAGGCAGATGGTGAGAATGACTGACTCTGTTGGGTAAAGTTGCCATGTTATTTTCTGGCTATGCTCCTGTACCATGCAACAACAGCTTCACGATAAAAAAAAAAAATCCCTAAACTAAGCAGCTGTAACTTCTTCCTGCATGGAGATAAAATGACGGGGGAAAGCTTAGCTGCCTACTTTCTGTATGACAGGTTACTGTAAAAAGCACAGCAGTCCAGCCAGTAAAAATAGGTTTAAGGAAGATGAAAGAAAGTTCCAGAATGAGCACTTAAAAGGGACTGAGCCCAACACATTTCATACTAGATTCTTCCTCAGGGACATTCTGGGTATTTGCATGTGCAGACATTTTTCTAAAACACGCTTGAATTTAAGCCCTCTCACATGCTTTAAAAAAAATACACTACTGTACATGATATAACTGTAATAAATAAATAAAAACAGTGAAGTCAATGTAGTCATAGTCTAGAACAGTGATGGTGGACCTTTTAGAGACCGAGTGCCCAAACTGCGATTCAAAACCCACTAATTTTTCGCAAACTGCCAATACACCAATTTAACCTGAATACAGGTGGCTGTGAAGGGGCAATGTCGGGTGCCCAGAGAAAGGGCTCTGAGTGCCACCTTTGGCACCTGTGCCATAGGTTCACCAACACTGGTCTAGAATATATTACAGTAATACCTGGGGCAGAACGGAAATGATGCCATTCCTGCACAGACAGGATGTTGGTTGGTGGTGGTGGTGGTGGTGGTGGTGGGGAAAAATGAAGTCACAAGTGGGTTCCAATTAATTTCATTGTAAATCTTGCCATCTGATGCAATCTGACCTCATGGTCAAGGTTACCGACCAAGTTCACCCAAGCTGAAACCAACTTGTGAGGCTGTTGCATTCTCATGGTAACTATGCTCAACTCAAGTATCATCTTAAGTTCAGCTTAAGATACTGTGGGCATACAGTGCAGTTTGTATGTGTGTCTTTATGTGTGAGAGCAACACCTTAGGATGTTTAAAGATTCAAACCTATGACATTTTATTTTGCTTGTTTGCCTAAGCTACAGTACTGATGTCCTTTCCTCATGCTGACCAGGCAATACTGGGAATTGTACTGGGGCGGGGCTGGGGATACATATCTCTGATCTCTTCTTCAGTACTTGTACTGAACCTTCTTATCTCGGAGTGTGGGTAATCTGTCCTAGGGCTAGTACAGTGGTGGTGAACCTTTGGCACTCGAGATGTTTTGAACCACAACTCCCAGAATTCCAAGCCTGTATTGTCAGTGACAAAGGACTGGGAATTGTGGTCCAAAAACATCTGGAGTGCCAAAGGTTCACCATCACTGGCCTAGTAGTACTGGGCAGAAGAGAAGACAGGGAGAAGTAAACGCAGTAGAGGGAAGAATAAAGATGACTGTGAGCAAGGTAGCAGACTCTCAGTAAGGCAAGTATGATTCGAGAAGCATGCAAGTTTCTTTGCTATGGAAGAAAGAGAGGGACAAACAGTTACTTAAAACCAACGGGCTGCTAGAACTTGAGACCCTGAACACCAAGAGAGGGCGGGGAGGAAAGCAATACCCAACTATGGGTGGTGTGTGTGGAATCTAAACCTTCAGTACATTGTTTCCCCCCCCCCCCCAACCCGTGTGTTTTCTGATGATCCCAAAGAAGGATCATCAGCCGACATGGCTTCCATCCCACAATGGCTTTAGAACAATGGCAGTTTCATACAGGGTCCTGGGCATTTCTGGGAAAGGTTATTCTGTAAAAATATTATGTGATGCATTATTTCAGGGAATCATGCAGAGAAAATGACATTTGGTGGGCCAGGTGCAAACATGCCTTGCTTACCACCACCAGGTATAATGATTTGCCTGTGGTTCATTGTGGTGCCTGGATCTGGCCAGTTTGCTGAAAACAAACAAACAAAAAAAACCCTACATCTGTGACCTGTAATGGGGAAAATGCTTCCGTGCTAGATGTATGTATGTGTTGGAACTGAGAGTGTTACTTTTTGTGCTCACTCAGTTCACCTATAAAGGTGCTCGTCAGTTCTATGAGCCCCCACCAGGAACCTAAAGTAGAATACACCAAAGGAACAAATTAATAAGTTAGGTTGTTGACTGGTTGGACTTGTCAAAATCAGCTGGGTGTGGGGTTGTGGAGAGCAGCCTTTAGCTGTCCTTGACTGAAGGAGAAGCCCGGGCACTTTGCAAGGGAAGCACTTACTTCCAGGTATGTGCTTTCCTGGAGGTAATTTCTTCCCTTCCAAGGTGCCCAGGCGGGGCGAAGAGATCCCTGGGGCAGATGCATGATTGCCCCACCCAGGCGGTTTGGAAAGGAGGAGTGCCTCCTTTCCAAGCCACTCAGGCTGCGGAGAGATGCATCCTTCCCAGGGATCTCCTGGGGTGGATGCATGTTCACCCAGCCCAGGTGGTTTGGAAAGGAGGTGTGCCTCCTTTCCAAATGGCCTGGGCTGCAGGAAGCTGCATCTTCCCCAGGGATCTCCTGGGGAGGATGCATGTTTGCCCAGCCTGGCTGGTTTGGAAAGAAGACACACCGCCTTTCCAAACAGCCCGGGCTGAGATCTCCTGGCGTGGATGCATGTTCGTCCAGTCTGGGTGGTTTGTTGAAGCAACCTAAGTCGAGCTAACACTGTAAAGGGAAATGATACATGCTTCTTTAAATATGTTCGAAGTAGAAAACCTGCTAGAGAACCAGTTGGCCCTCTGGATGGCGAGGGAGTTAAAGGGGGACTTGGAACTTGCAGAGAAATTAAATGATGACAGAAGACCTTGGGTAAATTCGGCTGCCCGGACAGCCCCTCTTGGCTAAAGAGTTAAATCATATACAGGTTAAAAGATTGAATGTTTTAGGTTTAATTGATAAATTGAAGATCAACAAGTCACTGGGACCAGATGGCATTCACCCAAGGATTATTAAGGAACTGAGAAATGAAATTGTAGACCCCTTCACGGTATTTCCTGACAACTAGACCTGGCTTGACCCATCCGATCCACCTTGGCCCTCTCACTCCGTGTCGCCACTCTGAAGGAGGCCCGTAAGGTGGCCACTCATAAATGGGCCTTCTCGGTGGCTGCCCCGCAGTCTGGAACTCTCTGCCGAGCGAGATACGGCAGGCACCCTCGTTGGCGTCCTTTAGAAAAGCACTGAAGACCTGGTTATTCAAGGACGTCTTCCGTAATTGCTAGGGGAGTACCTTTTTCCCCCCTCCCCGCCTCTTGCCAATATTGTTTTTTATCTGTTATAATTGCTATTGTTTTTAATTTTGTCTAAACCACCCTGAGTTCCCCTTGGGAAATAGGCCGCGGTATTCAAGTTTGAAAATAAAATAAAATAAATAAATAAATAATATGCAACTTGTCTCTTAAAATGGCCACTGTGCTGGGGGACTGGAGGACAGTGGATGTCACACCAACTTTTTAAAAAGGAAGGAGGGGGGGCTCGGGAAACTATAGGCCGGTTAGCCTTATGCCTGTATCAGGGAAGATGGTGGAAAGCCTCATCCAAGAGAAAATCTTAAAACACTTAGAACAACAAGCCTTGCTGAGGGAAAATCAGCAAAGCTTCTGTAAGGGTAAGTCTTGCCTGACAAACCTTTTAGAATTCTTTGAAAAGGTCAACGGGCATGTGGATTTTGGTGAAGTGGTGAATATTTTCTATCTTGATTTTCAGAAGGCTTTTGACACAGTCCCTCACCAAAGACTGCTGAGAAAATTGCATAAAATAGTAAGGCTGCACCTGGAGTATTGTGTACATTTCTGGTAACCGCATCTCAAAAAAGACATACTAGAACTGGAAAAGGTGCAGAAGAGAGTTACTAGAATGATTACTGGGCTCTGGCACCTCCCTTATGAGGAAAGGCTACAGCATTTGGGGCTCTTTAGTTTGGAAAAAAGGTGCCTGATGGGGGATACGATTGAGACATACAAAATAATGAAGGGCATGAGTAAAGTGGATAGAGGGACACTCTTCTCCCTCTCACAAAATACCAGAACTAGGGGACATCCACTCAAATTGAGGGTTGGGAGAGTGAGAACAGACAAAATAAAATATTTTTTCACCCAGCGTGTTGTTAGTCTGTAGAACTCCCTGCCACAGGATGTGGTGATGGTATCTAGCCTGGATGCCTTCAAAAGGGGATTGGACAGATTCTGGGAGGAAAAAGTTACAAACGATGATGGGGATGTGTAATCTCCAGGCTTAAAAAATTGTAGTTCCAAGACTAGATGCAGGGGAGTGGTATCAGGAGACAGATATCTAGTACTATGCGCTGAAAAGTAATGTAATGATTAGGGACAAAGTCAGGTCTATTGATATAGAAGTTCATATTCTTCTCCAAGTTACTTTTATATGCATTTTTAAAGGAAGCATTCTGAGAGAACAGAATGTTCTGTGCTATTCTTTTATCAATCCTAAAATCCTCTCCCCAAGTAACAAAGTACTGTAATTAGCAAAGAAACAAGTAATATGGATTACTTTTATGATAATTAATAATCAACATGTTCTGTGAGTAACTAATAACCAGTTTTGGAGATGGAAAATCCAGGGAGAACCCGTATCTTAACAGTGGATACAGTGGTAGTGTTGGACTGAGAGCTATAAAGCCATGAATTACTGACTGAGCTTGCACAAGTCATTTCCTCTGAAGTCTGACCCAGTGCACGTCATAAGGTTGTGACTTTATTTATGTTTTGCATAAATGGCATTTATGTTGGGGAGGTAATAACCATATAGACTGTCCTGAGCTGCTGCTGGTGGTAGATTGGGAATAGAAATGCAACCTAAATAAAGAAATTTAAGATAATGGCAGGCTCTGCCACTCCACGATTCAGACTCTACTGCCTTGACCAAGAGATGTGTCTTTAAAACAAAAATGGTCCTTTACAGCTACTTGGTATAGCTATTATACCGACATCACAAACCAGTGAACTTTTTAAAAAAATAGCATGGTTTATCTGGAAGTTGAGTCGGACCGATGAAGCTGTTTGGATGAACAGCGAAACGTTTCTATCTCTCAAAAAAGAAGTCCAGTAGCCATGACTCAACTTCCAGATAAACTCACCTGGATGACTGAGAATCTTCACAGACATAAAGCATGGTTTATAACTGCTCTGTTTACTGCTCAATATATATTTAACCCGACTGAGTATCTCAGCCATTTAGGTATCTGACTGTAGAGTTTGAGATAAGGAGTTTGATTCTTCATGGTTTCTCCTGGGAGAAGATCTAACCTGTGTGGCTTTGGGCAAGCTGCACAATTCCAGAGCATCCCTAATTGATGCGGTATATAAACATACTGTAAATTGGTACGGTATGTAAACAAACAAACAGACAGACAGACAAACCTCTTCTGTTTATCAGAATTGACTTGACAGCACATTATCATTTTATTAAAGTATAATTGAGGGCTTACTTCTCAGTAGTCATGTCTACAACAGTGGCACTGTAGACTAACGTGTAAATTCTCACATTTCTGGCTACTATGGTTCTCCGTCTGTCTACGTTCTAATTCTGCCTGGTTTTGTTGAAGGGAGGAGGAAGAGGAAATGCTTCCATCCCTGTGGTGGAGGAGCATACAGCTGGAGCGTGGGATGTGATTCAAGCCTCTGCAAAGAAGAGACCCCAAAAAGGAGGGTCTAGGCAGGAAACTATTTTATATGAATCGATAGGATCACATCGACTTCGTGTTTATAACTACTTAAAACCTTATGTGTTTACATTGACAACTACTGTGTTTCCCCGAAAATAAGACACTGTCTTGTATTTATTTTTTCTCAAGAAGACACACTAGGGATTATTTTCAGGGGATGTCTTACTTTATTAAGTATAATAATGCTTGAATGTCAGCCCTGCACACAACCATAGCCACGCCCATCACTAGGTCAGGGTAGGGCTTATATTTAACAAATGCATAGAAATCCTGCTGGGGCTTATTTTTTGGGGAGGTCTTATTTTCGTGGAAACAGGGTATTTTTTCGATGTTAGTTTCCATCACTCATAACTTTTACATGGAATTTTACTCTCTTTTTAACTGTGTGTTTTCTTGTAGCTTTAATTTAATGTTGTCTATTAATGCTGTAAGATGTCCCTCAATTTCCTGTTCTCAATACCTGAACATGTCTTAATTGTACTGGACTGTATATTATATCTCATTACTGTAAGCTGCCTTGGGTCTTTTTCCAAGGAGAAAGGCGGGGTAAAAAAAAAACCTGTACTCTAAAATAAATAAATAAATAAAAGCCAGGAACCTGGATCCCGCTGGTTTTAGGAAATCTACATGGAGGGCAGCTGAGGGCAGTGGCAGGAGAGGAGTTCACCTCCTCCCTGGGTGTAAATACAGAATGGCCCAGGGCACTATAGTGGATAGTAGGAGCAAGATTCTTACCTGAGCATTTGTGCTTATATGGATTTTAGAGTCTTGATGGACAATTGTTGGAAATATTAAACCAGAAGTATTCCTTTACCCCGTGTACATTCTTAGACATTCCTTTGCTTTTTTTAAAAAAAAATCTTATGTTTTGCCTCCTTTAAGGGCTTGTCTACACAGGCATTTTCCAGGTCTAAGGGTAACCCCATGTGTACTCCAATATCCAAACATTCTTGCTTAAACTACTTACTTGGTACCTGCAGTCTTTGTCTGCCTTTTGGGTTCTTTATTTGCACCCTAATATATGTGTTATTTGTGTTGTTAGTTTGCTTTGCTTTGCTCTTATTGCCATGAGTTTTACAGCACTATATTTTAATCTTCTGTTGTCTGGTCACATGTTTCAGTCCTCTATGTACCATTGACATCCATGTCCTTTGGATCATGGTTTATTATGCTATAAGTGAGACATGGCATGGGAATGTTTAACCCATCTTGGTCTTTGCCTCTCTTGTGCCCCACAGACGTCACTGGCAGGTTCTGACCTTTGCCCTTCGTACCATGTCTTTCAAGAATATTGGAGATATTTTGTAAAAAATATGCTACATTTCATATGCTTTTGTTTTGGTTGATCCGTTTGGTTTTGAGGGGGAAGTGCGATCATTGACAGTGTCACATCTCAGTGTTGGGCAGCAGAGATTCACTCCACTACTAATCTCTTTTGGAAATCAGATGTTTATAATAACAACCCTTGAGAATTATTGGGCATCATTAAGAATGACCCTATATTGTTCTCTGTCCTGGACCGGCAGGAGGGTGGTTGTTTTGATGGGTTATTGCTAACATTGAAAGCTTTCTGCCCAGGAAGTTCTTAACATCTGGATTTTGCTGTTTGATGTGAATTAGCACCCATCTCATTATGAACTTTTAAAAAAATTGAGAATTGGGAAATTGCTTACTCTCCCAAGTGTTTGACACTTGTTTGAGGAAGAAGGAAACTGGGGTATACATGTGTGCTACAGAGAAATAACATGTGAAAAGGGCAGCGGAATAGATGGATGGATGCAGATTATGATAGAACCATGATCATAAGACCATGGTGTTGGCTCCCAGACCTCAGAACAGCCCAGAATGAAAGACATTTTAAGTGCGGACTTGAGAATTTGATTTGATCTGTGTTAAAGATCTTGCTGACTTTTATGTTCACACAATAAATTCCAAAGGGAGCATTTATTTTTCCCTCACTTGTTTTATTTTCTTAAGTAGTGAGTTAGAATAAATAGCTGCCAGAGAGGTGTTTGATTTAGCACACTCTCTTCTTAATCAATATAAGGCCATTGTGAACCTTACAAGCAGTTTTAAAAGGTGGCTTCTCCATGCATACCCGATTTAAGAACACAAACTGAAAATATGTAGCCCAGGCATGTCCAAACTTTGGCCCTCCAGATGTTTTGGACCACAACCCCCACAGTCCTTTGCCACTGGAAATACAGGATTGGCATTCTGGGAGTTGTGGTCCAAAACATCTGGAGGGCCGGTTTGGACGTGTCTGATGTAGCCTCTTCATTAAAGAAGATATGCATTCCAATTATCCAGTAGAAACACAGAAAATGTCTCAAAAACCACATGAGATGACTCGGCTAAAATTAAAATACTACGGATTGTGGTTTTGTTGATAAATATAGATAGGTCCTCGGGCTCATTCCACTTGTCTAAAAAGATACCCTCTTTGTCCATCCTCTATCAAATCCATAGCTTTGCCCTCTGCTGCTGGAGCTTCTAATCTACTTGTTTCCACAGATGATCCATTTGCATTGGTGATGTATTGTAATCATTTGAATGAATACAAAAAAGTGTGTATCTATATTAATACAGGAAAAAGAAAGAGAGGATTGTTCTTGCCACGTGATTCTTGATTACAGTTTATTGAAATTCTTATGTAACAGTGCCTTCTGCAGGAGAGATGCATCCACAAGCTGCAAACAAGGCAGTTTAGCTAATTTCCTTCTCTCTCCTGTGTTTCCAGTTAACATGAACAGACTGTGGGAAACCTAAATTCCCCTGTGCGACTTCACATTGAGTGAATTCACACTTCTCTTGTAGCTTGTCACAATCAAAAATTCTTGCAGGAGTCTATACTGGCAGTTTTCTATTCATAACTCAATTTTTTTGTAACTCAGGGCATTCGTAACTCAAGGTACCACTGTATTGTCATTAAACTATTGCATACTCTTTTTTCAATTGCATTAAGAAAAGCATGGCTTTTTTTTTTCTTTTTTGGAGAACTTGCTGGTTGTCATTTGAAAATATAACACAGACTTATCAGAAATTGGACCAAAATCTCTCACTTCAGCATTTTGGGGAAGGATCTATTCATCACCCACATACAGAGCAAATACTTCAAAATACTAAATTTCCATACAGTTCCAATCACAACATGTATGCTTGTAAACAAGGTTACGCAATCTTCCATTAAAACACCAGACAGCATGAACCAAAATCTCAAGAGAGAGTAAGATTTCCTCAAGGGGAACTTGTTTAAGATGATTAAATAACACACCAGGCTATTCTGATACTTAAATCATGTTGTACCAGGGCAAAATCCAAGCTAAAGTCAAAGATGATAAATTGCAGTGACTAAATAATTCTTTCAGTCTGTTTTTGAATTCTGGTTTGGCTGTGGATCTCTTGACTCTATTTTTTAAAAAAATAATATTTTGATAAGAAGCCATAAAAATGCCCAAGCCATTCTTTTAAGTACCCTGGTTGACTATATTGAATTGAATTTTCCTTAGAGTTACTTCAGACATTTACATTTTATATAGTCCAGAACAAAAAAGGGGAAAGGGAAGGGCTGGTCGGTCCCGAAGCTTAACCAATTAGGTATTGTCTTTTATCTGGCCAGTAAAAAAATAAAATGACTGTAATAACCTTTTTTTTCTTAGTGGTCCAATAAAAGCTATCACCTTCTCTTGCACGTAAGACATTTGGTTCCCTGAAGAAGAGCACAAGAGGACCACACAAACATTACTTGTCTTCATTTATACCCTAAAACCCTGCTGCCTAAACCATTGTTTTTCCCATTGTTGGCCCTGAATTTCCTCAGCCAGAGCACAGGTTTGATTATATCTCCTTTGTTTCCAAAGAAATAAAAGAAAATAAATGAAAAGTCATTAGTAGGAGCTGCATTTTGTCATATTGCCTTCCAAAATTCTAGCACTCCTGCAGAGTCCTCTGTATGAGAGAAATTGTTTTGTACAGAGAAGGGGTCAGTCCTGTTTCCAACTGGTGTCTGAAGTGCCACAGGTTGCTAAACACATCACTTCTACTTTTTTCTGTTCTTTTTGCCTTTACCTTTGGCAACAAATGGTACAAGATTGGGGAGATTTAACTCTGAGCTTGGTGGCAATGTATCAGAAATAATGATGTTTTATATAATGTAACAAAAAGAAAGAAGTGAGTACTGGCAAGTTTCCGGGGTATTTGAGGTAGGAGTAGAGCTGCTTTAGAGGCCCGCATGCTGAGATGTCATATAAACAACAAAGAAAGGAAATATTCTTACTAGATAGAAAGGTATTAAAAGTTTAAATTGTTGAGGCCCAATGGAGTCTGAGGGAGCAGCTGTAGTTACCTGCAACACCTGTGCCATGTTTGTCATCCTGCCAATGCACATGGAGAATGACACTTGCAGCAACTGCAAGCTGGTTGCACTACTAGAAGAGAAGGTCCAGCAGCTGGAGGCCCACATATCTAACTAGCAACAAATTAAGGAGTTTGAACTCTTCTTGGACAGAGCAGAGCAGACTATCCTGGACAAAAAAAGTGATAGGGCACAGTTCTGAGGAAGAAGTCACTCCACCAACTCAGGAGGTAGATGCATGGAGGAATGTGACCTGAAGAAGTAAAAGGGCAAGGGATTGCTCTGAGAGTCTGAAATGGCAGAATCAATTTGAGGCTCTTTCCCTCATCACACCTCATGAGGAATGCACAGAGGAACAACTGGTTCCACCTGAGGATCTCTCCCTCATCACTCTTGATGAGATACAGGAAGACAAACAACAGGAACAAACTGAGGACCTCTCCCTTAAGATACTTGAATAGGTGCATGTAGATGAACAGGTTGCAGGAGAGAGGCTCCTTGTACTAGGTGATTCAATTATTAGAAATACAGAGGGATGGATTTTTGATGCGCATGATAAATGTATGGTGACTTGTCTGCCAGGTGCAATGGTTGGAGACATCATGAGAATTGTAGATAGTTTGTTAGAGAGAACTGGAAAGGATCCAGTGGTCATGGTACACGTTGGTATCAATGGTGTTGGGAAGGCAAAGCAGTCAGTCCTGGAAGCCAAATTCAGGTTGTTAGGAAGAAAATTGAAGTTCTGAACTTCCAAGGTAGCATTTTCAGAAGTGCTGCCTGTTCCTCATGCACCATCCACCACACAGGCAGAGCTCAGAAGCCACAATGTGTGGATGAGGCAATAGTGTTGAGAGCAGGGCTTCAGATTTGTCAGGAACTGGAGAACATTTTGGGACAAGTCAAACCGGTTCAGGAGGGACAGGTTGCACTTGAACCATGATGGGACCAGATTGCTGGCACTCAATTCAAAAAGGCTGCACAGCAACTTTTAGACTGATAACTGGGGGAAAGCTGACAGGAATGAGTGGCATCCGGTTCAGAATGCTTCATCCCTGTGGAACAAGGATGGAGAGCATAGAGAACCACAAAGTGATAACATAATAGGTATTAGTAATGGGAGAATAATGGGATGTGGTAGCTTGTCTACCAGAATTAAAAGTTGTGTGTGGGGGGGGACGAAGAAGCAGCCACTCTTGGGGGCCCCTCTGTACAGGTGCTTCTACACAAATGCTTGAAGCCTCTGTGCAAAGATGGGAGAACTTGAACATTAGGTAGCTAGGGATAACATTGATATAATAGCCATAACAACAAACCTGCTGGAATGCGGAGAACCAGTGAGATACCGCAATCCCAGGCTACAAACTCTATAGAACGGATAGAGAGGGGTGGATTGGATGTAAAGTGGCCATCTATGTCAAAGAAGGGATAAAATCCAGCAGAATGGAGATTGATGGTGGGCCTGACTCCACCATAGAATCACTGTGGGTTAGACTATGAGGTCCAAGGAGCGATATGATAGTGGGGGTGTGCTATTGTCTACCAGATCAAAAACTTGAGGTGGACCTTGAAATGAGCAGACAAATCATGGAGGTGTCTAAGAGAGACAGGATAGTAATCATGGGGGACTTCCATTATCCCCACATTGACGGTCGATGCGAGCTTGGGGAGAGAAAGAAACTGTATTTCTTGACTTGCTGAATGACTGCGCCTTAGAGCAACTTGTCATGGAGCCCACATGAGAACAGGCAACTCTGGATATATTACTGTGTGATACTCAGGATCTGGTCATATGAATGTCACTGAGCCTCTGGGGAACACTGACCATGCTGCAATCTCCCTTGCCATGTATGTTGGGGGGAGAGAGTCAAGTAAATCTGACACAAAAACCCTTGATTTCTGAATGGCGGACTTCCCTCAGATGAGGAAACTAGTTAGAAATTGAAAAGGAAGGTAAAAAGAATCCAGTCTCTTCAGAGTACATGAAGCCTGTTTAAAACAACAGTAGTAGAGGCCCAGCACAAGTGCATACCACAAATAAAGAAGAGCAAATCTAAGTCCAAAAGGGTGCCGGCATGGTTAACGGGTGGAGTTAGAGAGGGAGGCTCTAAAGCGAAAGGAGAGGTCTTTACGTAAATGGAAATCCTCCCAAATGAGGAAAATAAAAAGGAACACAAACCTGGCAAAAGAAATGTAAGAAGATGACAAGAGACGTAAAGAAAGGCTTTGAGGAACGTATGGCTAGCAGTATAAAGAGAAATAATAAAAGCTTCTTTAAATATGTTAGAAGTAGAAAACCTGCCAGAGAACCACTTGGTTCTCTGGATGGTGAGGGAGGAAAAAGGGAGGTAAAGGAGGACTTGGAAATTGCAGAGAAATTAAATAAGTTATTTGCATCTGTCTTCACGAGAGAACATGTTGGGCAGATTCCGCTGCTCGAACGGCCCCTCTTGAGGAAAGAATTAAATCAAATACAGGTTAAAAGAGGAAGTTTTAGGTTTAATTGATAAATTGAAGATCAACAAATCACCGACCCAGATGGCATTCACCCAAGGGTTATTAAGGAACTGAGAAATGAAATTGCGGATCTCTTAATAGTAATATACAACTTGTTTCTTAAAATGGCCACAGTGCCGGAGGACAGGAGGACAGCGGATGTTAACACCAGCTTTTAAAAAAGGAAGGAGGGGGACCTGGGAAACTACAGGCTGGTTAGCCTTACATCTGTCCTAAGGAAGATGGTAGAAAGCCTCATCCAAAGGAAAAATCTTAAAACACATAAAAGAACAAACCTTGCTGAGGGAAAATCAGTATGGCTTCTGTAAGGGTAAGTCTTGCCTGACAAACCTTTTAGAATTCTTTGAAAAGGTCAACAGGTATGTGGATTTGGGAAAAGTCCCCCTCCCCACACCAAACAACGATCACAGTATACTGGATTTACTATTATTAAGAAGGCAACAATGGATGTTCAAGTGATGTGTCAAATCTTACATGCAATTTAGCCCTTAAACACAGGCCTGCCGCATCATTGCCAGGGAGGCTTTTGCTGTAAAAAAATAATAATGGAGCCACGAACTCTCTCATCTAGTTTGCACATCAGCCTATCAAAATGGATTGTACCTTAGATCAAACAACATACTACAAGAAAGTATGAGGCACCTGTTGCCACAACTCCCTGTTAGTGCAGAACTGGAAAAAAATCCATCTCATTAACGTTCATCATTGTCTAGAAAGGACAGCCAACGAAGCAGATCAGAGGGTAGAGAAATGGCAATGTGACAAAGTTACTCTATACATTTTTTCCTAAGAATATATTCCTGGAGAGAAGCTGAAGGGGATGTGGATTGGCAGTCCTCTAACTTGGGGCCTACTTGTAACTCAGAGTACTGTGCACAACTGTACCCATTTCAGAAGAGAATTCTGAAGGCCAAACTTGTATTAATTTGAACTAGAGCCAAACCAGAGCAACCTTAATCATAGCTAAACCTCAACTGGAAGAGAATGAAAAATAATGAGATGGTTTGATTTCCTTGTGGTAAAGTTTGAAAATTAAATCCAAGAGGCTGGGACAAGCATCTGTGCCTTGGGTGACATGCCTCCTGGATCTTTAAGAGATGCGCAGAACAGGAAGACTTAAGAGGAGATAGAGTTTTGTATGCTGGAGTGTGAACTTCTGTCTTCTGCACAGCCTTAAGGGCATAGGGCCATTGTCCTCCTGTGCAGCTGGCCATACCCTCCTCATGTGCTATGTCTATGAGCTGAAGTCTAACATTTGGATTTGTGAACCAGGGGTTTAACCTTACAACTTGTGTTCAGGATTGGGGCACAATCCAAAGGATAGAGTGCCTCAAAACGCTAAACAACCAGACAACCCAAACTGCAAGCACACACACACACACACACACACACACACACACACACACACACACAC
>JAHTLZ010003468.1:745939-781596 GCA_023846285.1 Phrynocephalus versicolor | reverse complement strand
ACAAGTTGTTTTTGTCTTTATTCTAGCCTCCGGAATGGATTACTCCGTTCCCAATGTATTCTTATGGGAAACCGCATTTCATAAGACAAAATTTTCTTAAAACAAATTGACATGTAGAAGGAATTAGATTTGTTTTAAGAGGGACCACTGTACTGATATGCACTGGGTTGTCCTAGTATAGCCTGCCCATGTGCATCTGGAAAGACTCCTTAGCATCTCACTCCCAACACAGGTTTCCCAGATTTTGCCTGACTTCCGCAACTTCTCTGCACCTGCTTCACCCTCTCTTCCCATCCTGCCTGGTTTACAGGGGGTGGATGTTGAACAGCTCATAAGGAACTGTCCTCACATGAAAGAAATCCCCAAAGTGTATGGCTCATCTTGAACAATGCAGTACTAGGGTCCACACAGGGAAATCCTGTGTTGGAACAAATCAGAGCAAAGCTGAACTAAAATACACCACCCACCCATAGAGGAACAAACGTTTTCAGGAAATCAGGGAATTTTTCTTACTTTGCCTCTGTTGATACTAACTACAGCTCTGCATTATTTAGATATCTGGATGCTGTACCAATATCATGGGTGGAAGGAAAGTAGAATAAATGCTCCAAGTGGGTTAACTCTATAACTGGTTAAAGATAAAGTTTCAAGAAGTGGAGCAGAAACCTTGAGGTTACTCACACCACGTTTGCTCGTGGACAGCAAACTGCTCCAGGCATGTGCCTCGTAGGATCAGAGATTGCTATACTGTGATGAGATGTACTGTCTTTTTTAAGTACAACAATTATTTCCATCAATTCCTATGCAGTTTCAGCTTACAGTGCTGTTATGAAATGTCATGAACAGCTCTGGTCGGGACTTGCAAACTAAAGACTGTGGGTTCCTTTATTGAGTCAAGCTGTCTTATGTCCGTTCTTCCTCTTTTCCTATGTCCTTTCAATTTTCCCAGCGTTGTTAACCTTTCTAATGAGCCTTGCTTCCTGCCCATGTGATCAAAGTATGATAGCTTCTGTTTAGTCATTTTTCACTTCCAGAAAGAATTTAGGCTTATTTGAATCAACCATCTGTATACGTTTTATGAAAGTCAGATTTTATGTGTGGGCCTTTTCACACGACCCCTAAACTCCGCGGCAAATGGCTCCCAGCTCCGGAGCATAAAATTGTTTCCCCACCAGCTCCGGAGTTTACAGAAAATTAAGTGCGACCACGCCCACCTAAGCGCGTCCCAGCACACTTTTCAGGTAACTGCTCTCTGGGGGTGAAAATCCCTGATGCGAATGTAAAGGAGTGAGTGTCGGGCTCTCCTCGCTTCTGTTTGTTGTTGTTTTTGCCCCCCGCCCCTTTAAGAGACAGGAATCAGGACGACGACGGGACTCAGGGCGGCTTCGACCAGCGGAGATGAGCCGGCATTTTTTTCTCCTTTTTTTTCTCCCTCCCCTCACGCAGACAGGAGCAAGGAAGTGCGGAGGAGGTGGGAACACAGGAAGAGCAACGAACCCCCAAGATCTCTGGTCCGAATTTAAGTGGCCAGCGGATCTTAGGGCTCGTGTGAATAGGGTCTAAGTCCCTTTTTCGGGGTGACCTCTACTGATTAGTGCAATGCTGGACGAGATGCTGCCAGTGGAGGGTTCCGCACTTCTCGTGAAGGTCCCTTATTCACCACTGTTGCTACTACTGCCTCCTTGAATGTTGTCTCTTCCAACAGATACCACCTTCCAGAGGAAGAGGACAAGGGGTGCAAGGATTAGATAATCTCTTTCCATTTTTCCCTAATTGATCACTTGCTCAAGTGTGGTCCTGTGAATAGGCAGCAACAAGTGGAGGAAGTAGTGTTCCATTAGAGCTGTACATGGAGAGCACGCATCCCACAATTGTACCTCCCCAGGTACCACCAGAGGAAACACTGTTTGTAGGAATTCTCCTCCTCCTCCTCCTCCTCCTCCTCCTTTTTCTTCTTCTTCTTCTTCAGCTTTTTGTCAGGCAGATATGCCGTGCAGGGAGACACCTGCTCCTTGAGGTTCCAGCTGTCTCTGCCTGGGGCACTTGGGAGCAAATGAACATAGTGTGCTCCTCTGACTGAATAATGAGCAGCAACGCCACTGGAGGAAAAGGTGGCATGGAAGTTTAACTTAGTAATAGATAAATACATCATTCTGCTCACTCACAGAGCAAATTGCCCTCCAAAAAACCTTTCTCTCTCCTCTCTTAGCCCGGCAGCTGCCACTATGGAATACCTCTTCTTGCTGATTCCCCTCCTGGGCCTCGTGAGCAGCGAGATGCCCTTCGTGCAGAGAGGCTTCTGGGACTTTTCCATGGATGATCCCAATGTCCAGGAAGAGGAAGAAGCTTCGGGGATCTTCCCTACTTCAGGAGGGGCTGAGACTGACGTGACCATTCCCTTCTACCCAGGCCTCTGTCCATTCGGCTGCCACTGCAACCTAAGGGTGGTGCAGTGTTCTGACCTAGGTGAGTCAATGTGTGTGTGTGTCTGTTGATGTCTATGGCGAGTGCTTCTCCGCTATAAGGCTCTATCACTCTCACCTCGACTACAGCAGGGAATTCTAAAGACCTCACCAAACTGCATCTGCCATTCAAGGATTCTATCTTGTTTTAAACAAAATCAAAGTGACATCATTACGTTATGTGTATATACAGACTTGAATGCCAGAATTCAGATCTGTGAAGGAGATATCGTCTGAGCCAGGGGTAATCAGGAGTGTCTTTTTTCTTAACATGGCAATACAATAGGACCCCCATATCTACTGATTCAGTTATCCACAGTTGGCAGAGGAAAACAATTAAATAATTCAGCAGCCACAAAGCAAGCTGTAAAGCAGCAAGCTGTTGTCACAAACAGCAGCTTTAAAGCAAGCTGTTGTCACAAATAGCATCTTTAAAGCTAGCTACTGTCGCAAACAGCGGCCATAAAGCAAGCTACTGTCTCAAAACAGCAGTCATAAAGCAAGCTACTGTCAGGAAACAGCAGTTTGGGGGTGGGTGGGCAGGCGTTTTCTCTTATCCATGGTTGACATCATCCATGGGAAGGCCTGGAACAAATTCCCAGCGGATACCGGGGTCCTACTGTACCTAGAATCATAGGATTGGAAGGGACCAACCCCATGCCGGACATGCCAAGGGTCCTTCAGCTCCCATGAGACCTCCTGCCCGTGATAGACAGCAAGACACTTTGCAGGCTGCCACCCAAGTGGGTACAACAGCCAGTGGTCAGAGGGAAGAGATGGGGCCAAGAGCACGGTAGGCATTTGCCCATTCTCTCCCTACCCCTCACCCCAAGCAGTGATATACCAACTGGAGGAACTGGTGAAACACCCGGGTTTTTGTTAAAATGTTAGGTAAAAGCATTACTAAAAACAGATATGGAACTGTCCACTTTTAAAACCTCTTGTACACAGCCAGACACTCAGGAAAAGCCTTCCTGGAGAGAAAGGTTGTGGCAGGACCCCACAGATGAGGCCAGCCGGGCCTCTGGTGGGAGGGAGTCCCAGTGCATGGGAGCAGAGGTAGAGAAGGTCGTCTCCTGTGTGCCCACCAAACACACCTCCAAGGGTGGTGGGACTGAGAGAAAAGCCTCCCTTGATGCTATCAAAACTCGAGCAAGCTCATCAAGGTGGATGCAGTCCTTGAAATAGCTTGGTCCCAAACCATTGAGGGCTTTATAGGTTAAAACCCTGCACTTTGAAGCATGCCCTGAAATGGATCAGCAGCCGGTGGAACTGTTGTAATAACAGAGCAAGTTCTACAGTCCCTGTCATTAGCCCAAGTTAACAACCTGGCTGCAGTGTTTTTAGGCCCACAGGAGTTTTCAAGCACTTCCCAAAGGCGGCCCCACATAGTATGCATTACAGTAGTCAAGCTGGGATGTAACTAAGGCATATGTCACCATAGCCAGGCCAGGTCTCTTGTAGGCATTTTTTTAAGCTATTCCCATTTTCAAAATGTGTGCGTTGTCTTGCATGTGCTTTGTTTCTTTGAAATGCTCCCTGAACTCCCCCAGGGGATTAGATTTTCGGGGCAACGTTTGTTTTGTCTTGTGGTAGATCTTGAGAAGTGAAAGACAGCAGCTTCCACTGAGACTGCTGGCACGAATGAAATTCTTCCTTTCTCTGTTTTTTGCTCGCTCTCTCCCCCCCCTCCCCCAAGCTGGAGTTATTCAAAATATTTTTTTCCACACAGGACGGTACTTGCCGTTGTATATCTTGGGCTGATGCGTTCTTTGGGCCCACTATTAGGCAGAGTGAAGTGTTTGCCTCTCAGGCAGCACAAAGTGCTGGGGCCGCAAAGTCAAAGTACAGAGTTTTGTGTGCCAGGAGGCCTGCCTTGTTGTCCCCGCTCAATGGCCCTACTGATCTCATGTGAGAACTGCCCCCCCCCCATGGGTTCAGGATGCCTTCCATGGCTCAGCTGCTCACTAGCAGCAGATACCCTGCATGCGACTGACTGAGTGGCTATATTTGGCATCCCCTGTGAAGACGGCTTGCACATTACTACGGGACAGACAGTAGAGGAAGGCTAGTTGTGCCTTGGCTTCTGTATACCTGTATCACAGCTCCTAATTTAATGCACTCCTACTTGCACTGCCCTACAGCATTAGCACACGGGAGTATGGAAACCCATAGCATGGCAGCATAGCACTACACAGGAGTGCTGTGGTAGGATTATCATAGAAAAGGGTGCAAAGGAGGGTGGGGGAGAGAGAAGAGATGGCAGCAGTTAATTCTGCCCTCTAAAATTATCACCTGAGAGGCTGGGGGGTGGGTGGGTTCTGGATTCACTGACAGGCCTTTATTGCCCTCTGTTGGTGGTTATGACAAAGAGCAGTTAAAGAGGCCGAAGGCTGGGTTCCATATAAACTGAAGGGTTGTTTTAAAAGGTTGCTTTTTAATACTCTTTTAAATCCACTGGAAACCTCCATTTGGGGCTCTTTAGTCTGGAAAAAAGGCACCTGAGAGGGGGATATGATTGAGACGTACAGAATTATGCAGGCCATGAGTAAAGTGGATAGAGGGACGCTCTTCTTCCTCTCACAAAATACCAGAACTAGGGGACATCCACTCAAATTGAGGGCTGGGAGAGTGAGAACGAAGAAAATATATTTTTTCACCCAACATGTTGTTAGTCTGTGGAACTCCCTGCCGCAATATGTGGTGATGGCATCTGGCTTGGATGCCTTCAAAGGGGGATTGGACAGATTTTTGGAGAAGAAGTCCATCACAGGTTACAAACCATGATGGAGATGTGTAATCTCCAGGCTTAAAACCAGGGTACTTCAAGGACCAGATGCAGGGGAGTGGTATGAAGAGACAGATATCTAGTCTCGTACGCTCCTGGACGCATTTGGTGGGGCCACAGTGAGATATACTGTAGGAAGCTGGACTAGATGGGCCTTTGGCCTGATCCAGCATGGCTCTTCTTAGGTTCCTATGTTCTTATTGCTGTCTGGTTATACCCTGATCTGCCTTTCGTTTCAATACGGCACCTGGAAAGGAAATGTAAGCATTCTGGAACAGCGGAAATGGGGCATTCTTGCCCCACTGAGCTGGGAAATTCACTGGGTGGCTTATATGAATATAAGAGAGTGAAAACAAAGAAGAGCCATGAACATTGTACTGGATTCACTAGAGGACAACTGGAATATAAATAGAACAAATAAAGATGAGTAATAAATGAGTGAGCGACACTTTCTGGAGCCCCCTTTCTTTGACAGAACTGATGCCGGAAATTTTGTCCTTTTGTACCTGATTGCTCTAGCCACAATTCTAGCTCACATTTGCCAGCTGCCAGGTACTCCACCTGGAGTATTGTGTGCAATTCTGGTCTCCGCATCTCACAAAAGACATAGTGGAACTGGAAAAGGTGCAGAAGAGAGCGACTAAAATGATTACTGGGCTGGGGCACCTCCCTTATGAGGAAAGGCTAAAACATTTGGGGCTCTTTAGTCTGGAAAAAAGGTTCCTGAGGGGGGATATGATTGAGACTTACAAAATAATGCAGGGCATGAGTAAAGTGGACAGAGGGACACTCTTCTCCCTCTCACAAAATACCAGAACTAGGGGACATCCACTCAAATTGAGGGCTGGGCGAGTAAGAACAGACAAAAGAAAATATTTTTTCACCCAGCATATTGTTAGTCTGTGGAACTCCCTGCCACAGGATGTGGCGATGGCATCTGGCCTGGATGCCTTCAAAAGGGAATTGGACAGATTCCTGGAGGAAACGTCCATCACAGGTTACAAACCATGAGGGAGATGTATCATCTCCAAGCTTAAAAGCGGGCTACCTGAAGGACCAGATGCAGGGGATTGGTATCAGGAGACAGATATCTAGTCTCGTGCGCTCCCAAACGCATCTGGTGGGGCCACTGTGAGATACAGGAAGCTGGACTAGATGGGCCTTTGGCCTGATCCAGCATGGCTCTTCCTTAGGTTCTTATGTTCTTATGTACTAGGACAGTAATGGCGAACCTATGGCACAGGTGCCAAAGGTGGCACTCGGAGCCCTTTCTGTGGGCACCCGACATTGCCCCTTCATAGCCACCTGTATACAGGTTAAATTACTGTATTGGCACTTTGCAAAAAAATTAGTGGGTTTTGAATTGCAATTTGGGCACTCGGTCTCTAAAAGCTTCGCCATCACTGTACTAGGACTTCACCAGCCTTCACCTGCCTTACTCTCTACATTTGCCTGCTTTATCCAGGTCTCAAGGAAGTGCCCAAAGAGGTCTCACCAGACACTTCCCTGCTGGATCTGCAGAACAACCAGATTACTGAACTGCGCAAAGATGACTTTAAGGGGCTCCATCACCTGTATGTACGTATTGTAGAAATCCCTCCTCCCTTTCTCCTTTGGATCTCTGATGTCAAAAAGACCAGACAGCTAGTAGTCCTGATAGCTTTCACCCCGGGCTATACCTTTGGAAAAAAGAAACAAAAACATAAGTGGACTGCATTGCTTCCCCCCCCCCCATTACTACCTGCACCCCTCACTGCAACACACATCTGGTTTTGGGCAGCTGGGTTTTTGATTCAGGCTGCCTGTTTTTCTAGAACCATATTAAGTCCTGTGTTCTCTGTCTTCAGCATGGCTTCCTGGGTTAGAGATCTCTCTGCAATCCCCATTCCCCAAAATTAGGACTGTGCGGCCCTCCAGATGTTGTGGGAGGCCATTTCTAAAACAGCTACAGACAAACTTTTCCCACGATGAGAGATGGTGGGATTAGTAGTTCATTAATACCTGGAGAACTTGTTCTTGTCCCTAAAGCCTCTCTCTTAAATGACATTTCAGCAAGGAGCACCCCTTTCCATTTCCTGCTCCTGACTTTCTCTGCAATAGCACCCTCTGCTGACAAAATTAGAATGTGAAGGCTTTTTTAAAAAACTTGTTAGGATCCTGCTGAGTGCAACCACACTGGCCCTTTTGGTGCAGGCTGGTATAATCTAAATAGGGTCACTTGAGGCTGCGGGGGGGGGGGGGGGATGATGTGCCATTCACTGCAGTTGTCTAGGCATATCAACCACAAGAGATCCCCTGTTTTCCCCCACTGTCAATTGAACAATTCCCCTGCTCCTTTGGGGAGGGGCGCGGAAACTGAAATTATTATTTTTGCCTGGTGCTACTGCTGAACCATCACTGATGCACCAAATCACTTAGAATACATTTTTTTAAAATAATTGCTTGAGTGTAACTGGCAAATTAAAAACTCCCTCTAGCCAAGGTTTGTTTCAGTAAAAGATAAAGGGATTCAGCACAACAGCCAAAATACAGCAAAGTAAAAAAAAAAATCACTTCTTCTGCATAAGAGCTGGTCAAGTGTTCACTATGCTGATATTCCAGCTTGCTTATTAAGCCACTTCACGATGCCAGGAGTAGACAGTGGAAAGTGTTTTGGGGGGAGTGTCAAGGCTTGGTTTTATTCATTTCCCAACGATCACACATCCTGTGATGGAACTCAACTAGAATATACCAATCCATAAATTAGAAGCCCCCGACAGGGGCTCAAGAAGTTGCAGGATGGGGAGCACACTGGGATGCTGAAGTGATGACATTGTGTAGTAACTGGGAACAAAAGCAAACCAATCTGCCCTTGAAATGCACCAAAGAGTGGGACAAATGCCCAACTGTTATAAAAGCAGCAAAAGGATGGCAGCTCACATCTTGAGTAAGCAAGTATCTCTATTGACATTTTGGGGTGAGGTGTCCCCTCTATTCTGTTTCTGTCCTTGGGATATATTTTAAACAAGTGTTCTACTTATACCACTTCAAGTAGTTTTTGGGAGGTTTACAGTTTAATAGCTTTAATTTTATTTATTTATTTATTTATTTATTTATTTATTTATTTATTTATTTATTCAACTTATATGTCACCCACTACCCAAAGGTCTCTGGTAGGCTTACAATCAAAAGAATTAAAATAGTTTAAAATAGTTAAAAATAGAATATCCATAAATAATCAAAGCAATAATAAAAACCTTACACTAAAAACATTACACTAAAATTTAAGTTCTAATACACTTTAAATTTTCATGAACAGCAAGAGGCTGAACCTTTAATGGGCAAGGCTTGTTGCTTACTGCGAATATATAACTGCCCAACACACATTCCACTCTCTTTCTGGCATGGTAGGCTCTCTGCTTCTTACCACCTGGCCTGCTCATGAGAGAGTGCTGTAGCAGCCTGGATATTGCAAGCTCCTTCCAGTTACTACATGTGTGCACTGTATATATAAGCTCCCTTACCTTGTCTTCATGTGATTTCTATGTTTGTGGCCACAGGCCCTGGTACTGGTGAACAATAAGATCTCCAAGATCCACCCAAAGGCCTTCAGCCCCCTGCACAAGCTCCAGAAACTCTACATCTCCAAGAACAACCTGGTAGAAATCCCTTCAAACCTCCCCAAGTCCCTGGTTGAACTCCGCATCCATGACAACAAAATCAAGAAGATCTCCAAGGATGTCTTCAGCGGGCTGAACAACATGAATTGTATTGGTGAGGCACACCAGGCATTCTGGCTGACTCGTGCATGCGCTGCCATCTTTACGGTCATGCTTGCTATGTTGTCCCATTCTGTGAATTGTCTCAGGAGGATAGGAAGCTCGCATTCCCATCAGTCACCTGCCACCATGGCTTGCTGCCTTGGGGCAAAACCCATCAGACATTTTTAAACCCGCTCTACACAAGTGCTGCTTCCAATGGTAGATCAATCAAATCCACAGAAACATGATGTGTGCCCCTAAGATTAAAAATGTATTCCAGAAGAGAGAACTTGGAATGAAGCAATGGGGGGGGCATGGGATGGGGACCTCTTTATGGTCTTCCTATGCAAAATTTGTAGTTGTAGCTATTGTGACTTGCATTCACGGATGCAAGTCACAGTAGCTAAATCTGTGTGTAAGTATCCATACTATTTATTTATTTTTATTTATAAAAGCATTTCAAACTTTCTCCATAGCAGTCAACCTCAGTGCAGAGTAAATTCAATCAATAAAGTTGCTTTGAAAAATAGAAAACATTTAAATTATTTTAAAAATTGTTTCAAAAGCTTTTGAAATATTTTTTAAAACGGTCTAAACAGCAGCCCGCAAACCAGAAGCCTTCACCAGTAACTGTACTGGTTAGGGGTTTCTGGAAGCTGCAGCCCGAAGAACAGCTGGCTTGGGAAGCATTGCTGTATAAACAAAGACACAATCCCACCAGACACCAAATACTTGAGTAAATGCCCCAGATTTTAACTTGGCAGTGGCACAAAAATAAGGTTCACACCAGTTTGGTTTCCAAGGGGAGGGAATTTTACAATAGGAGTGCCACTGCTGTTAGCACTTCTTTCCACCTGACCAACTGAAAGATAAAAAGGATGGAAGCATACCCAAGGCATAAGTTACAAATGGCCCGTGTTGGCAGACTGGGATGAAGGTGGGTCCGGTTCCAGTAAGACGACTGGGCTCTGCTGGTCTGTATGACACAATATTTTGTCTCCACAGAGATGGGTGGGAACCCTTTGGAAAACAGTGGATTTGAACCTGGTGCTTTTGATGGCCTAAAGCTGAACTATTTGAGGATCTCAGAAGCAAAGCTTACTGGTATACCCAAAGGTAATGTATACCCCTCTCCCTGCTATACTGTATTTTCCCCTTTGGCAACATTTCTCTTGATGCCGTCTTCTAGTAGCCATTAGCCGCAAAAACAGCATGCAGCTACGGTTCTCTGGTTTGATATGGGGCTGCCTTCAGTCACCGCCAGCATGCTTATTCCAGACTTAAAATGTGTTGTATCCAGGGTTGTAGTAGAGCAGTGGTTCTCAACCTGTGGGTCCCCAGATGTTCCTGGACTGCAACTCCCAGAAATCCTGGCCAGGTCAGCTAGTAACAAAGACTTCTGGGAGTTGCAGTCCAGGGGCATCTGGGGACCCACAGGTTGAGAACCACTGTAGAAGAAGCCTGGGGTCAAAGGGGGGGAAGCAGGGAGGGTGTTGTTCTTTGCCAACCCTACAGGCAACCATACTCTGAGTGTACGTCTAGTCCTCATAGCAGCTGGGGAAAAGAGTGAATTCTCCTCCATCAGTGTATTGTAATCCACCCCTGTTGTAATGCCAAGTATTTTGGGTTTAGAATGAGCAAAAAGCTTTACAAAAGACCTAGCCTCCCCATCCCCCCACCCCAATTAAAACAATTAAATCTTGTTCTGATGCTATAGATCAAGACAGATGCTAGATTATTGGACTTCCTTTGGGATGTGTGGCCAAGGGAAGCTGTTGCGACGATTGCTTTCATTTTCAAAATTTCACCACCACCACCACCACCCTGGCCAAGGCTTCTATCAATGCTCAGAGAAGGAGGAACAAAGAAGTGGATGGAAACGTCTGGATCCTCTGAAGGCCATGGAAGAAGGGGCAGGAGGGCACTGGATCAGAGCAGGCCCAAGAGGGGGCAGGCACGGCCTCCTGGTGTTTGTGTACATGAGCAGGGCTAAGAGCCATAGGGACTGACTAGCAGAGGGAGATGAGGCAGCATCTCATGCTGTGAAGAAGAGGGCAGTGCCACAGAAGGGCAGCATGGAAGACATCTCAAGGGGGTAGCAAGGGGGCAATGCCCCCGCCCCCAAATCTGGCTTTGTAGGATGGCTTTCATGGGCTTCATACGTGGCGTGACAGCAGGGAGAGTTATGGAGGGGAAGGCGGCTGTTAAAAAACTGATGGCGATGACTTTTGTCATATTCCACCTTCTGCAAAAGGAGACAGGGCTGCCTTTTCTAAAGGACTCCTCAAGTTAAAAAAAAACCCACTCCCTTTCCATGGGTTCTGTCTCCATTCCAAGTTCCACAAAGATGCCTTTTTGCTCTTTGGGTTGGCTTTGAAGAGGGCTAGCTATTGTTGCACAGTTTTGTTCCACCGTTGCTGCACCGTTTCCTAGGCTGCACTCTGTTAAAAAAAAACAAAAAACTGGCACATTTACAGTCACTTTAAATGTTGTGAGCAATGCAAATATTTGGTGAACAGCTGATATGAAGTGTCTTTACACACCTTGTCCCTCAACCAGATCTGCCTGAAACCCTCAACGAACTACATCTGGACCACAACAAGATCCAGGCTATCGAATTAGAGGATCTGATCCATTACTCCAAAGTTTACAGGTAGTGTACACTGGCGCCTCGCTCTGCGGTCGTGAATGGCGATCTTGGGGCACTCCCGGAACTTCCGGGAAAACCATGGGAGAAGGCTGGTGGCAAAGCGACCTTGAGGTTTTCTTTACAGTATGTTTCTTTCCCCTTTAGGCCTTCCCCTAAATCCCTTTACAACTCTTATATAAGGGCCAAACCAACAACAACAACAACAACAACAACATGCTGTCAAGTCAGTTCTGACTTGTAGTGACCCTTTCTAGGGCTTTCCAGGTAGAAAATACTCAGGCGTGGTCTTCTATATCCTTCTTCTGGGAGTTTCCCAAGGCCACACAGGCAGGAGTCTTCTTTCAGGAGGCACAGCAGGGATTTGAACTCCCAACCCTTGACTCCACAGCCAGATACCTAAACCACTGAGCTACGGACCCGAGCAGTCAATGGAAATGGCCGTGCCCTGAAAAGAATTTTAGTCCAAAAGACACAAATATGCATGATGACTCCAAGGTGAGGGGGATGGGGAGGAAAGACAAGCTGTAACTTCATTGTGGCCTCATTACAAAAAAATAATTAGCGGGTTGTTTCCAAACAAGCATGCTTTGTTTTTGTGATTGTTCAGACTTTCTTTGCAAGTCTGATCACTCAGGCTGGAAGGTTCACCCGAATCTGGACACTAATTCGATTTTGATTACTGTGGCATGTTTGTCGCCTGTGAAATATATATTGGCACTGAGTTAACTTGATACTTCCAAGTTCTGCCTCTTCTAGAATTTTACGGAGGCCATTATTTTTTGAGATTACTAGGCTGTTTTACATGAGGACGAGATAGGCTAGTGGGAATAAAGACTGATGTTATCTAAATGAAGGCAATAAAAATAGTATGGTTGTTTATACTGTGGGGGAATGTGATTGATTGTTTTATACTGTGGGGGAATGATTAAGCTAAAGGTTTTCCAACATTTTTCTTTTGTGTGCTTGGAGAGCACCTCTGCCAGTTATCTCCATAAGAATCCTCAATAGAGGGCGCTATTTGCTCATATAAGGCTTATTTGTCAAGTTTGAGGGGACAGAATTGATAGAGGTGTAAAGGACAAAGGCAGTTACTTCGCATCCATTTGGTCTCTGTGTTGCGCTTAGGAGCGGTACAAAAAATGTTACTTCACATCCTTCGCACAACTACTGAAATTTGACTAGCCCATGCCCCCTTAATGGGTGCTAAGTGTGACAGTACTGTATCTGGTGCTGGGGTAGGGTTTTCCCTTGTTACTTTTTGTTCCCGCTTTCTGCTCTGAGACAAGACACTGTGTAGTAATGACTGTCACACAACAAAACATTCGTTTCTCTCAGAAAACTGTGTTTGGGTTTGGGTTTGGGTTTGATTTTTTAGAAGCAAGATATTGAAAAAGAATTTTTAAGTCCCCCAAAAAGGAAAAAGGAAGCCAGACAAATCCAATGTTTGTCACGGTACAAGAACGTGAGGTAATACTTGTCATGAGACAAGTTATCACAACCATGGGAACACTGAAACAGTGTACGCTGTCACGGCACAAAACTAGTGGCAGAACAAAGGAGGATGTGAAGTAACTGCCAAAGAGTCCCACAGGACACACTACGAAAGATGGGCAGTGTCTGAATTTGTAAGATACTGGATTGTTTTAGGTGACACATCCCCTGGGCATTCATAGAATTACAGTCCTCAAGACCTGCTTGTCTGGAAGTCATAACCTTAAACTGTACTGGCAGATCCTTTTGCTGCCCTGAGAATTAACCTTTTATTCCAAGCACGTAAATAAGCCGACACAGATCAGTAGTCTGCAAAAGATTTTACAAGCCAGCTAAAAAAGAACTCTTGGGCAGTGTCTCCATGCTGCTACAGAGGAAGGCAAACCCCTCTCTGGGGGAGAGGTGGTAGCACTCGGGCTACTCTGTTTCAGTACAGAGCCACAGCCAGCCGTTTTGGCCACCATAGCAAACAGGGCCTTCTCCCGCCCACTCTGCCCCCGAGCCATAGGCATGACTTCATCCACCCACCCATTTGTACCCACCCATTGCAAAAGGTGGTATTCTCCCACTTCAAAAAAAAAAAAACAGAACACTTCTAGTTATGTTGCCACTTATTTCCTGCAACCCAGCATGATGAGCTCTAGATGTCAGTGCCCTCTAAATGTTTGTGTCCAGGGGCAAAGGCCCACTTGCTCTACCCTACTGATGCCCCTATTTCAGCAGGCTAATCAAAGGGGGGGAAAGTATCATACAAAACAGAATTGGAGAGGAAGGAGATTGAGCCATCCCCCCTCTTGCTTTACTAGCCTGCTGGGTTTTCGTGCTGGTTTGCGAAGGAAGAAACTTCCCTTTCTCTCCGGGCAGAATGGAGATGCAGCAGAGGGGACATAGGAGATACAAGGCGAACTATCCTCCCTCGACTAGGCCGTCTCGTCACTGCTCTAAAATCCCTGTTCATCCACAGCTATCAGACGTCTTGCAAAATACAAGGCGAACCTGTTCTCACAGCGAGGAGCATTTGCAGACCTTATACTGCCTTACATTGCTAGACATAAAACATTTTTTTTTCGATTTTAGAATTGCTGCAACTGCAAGCACCCTCGAGAATATTTTGTTTTAATCTGTACACGGGGATTATTAGGGACACAGTAGCATGCATGGCTCTCTTACTTTGCTATACAGCAGGGCTGTTCAACTTTGAACAGGCCAAGGTCTACTTTTTCTGGCCCAAAGTGCCTGAGGGCTACTAACTAAAACCTCTACTTACAAATTTTATCCATTCTGAGCACATGCTCATAAGTAAAAGCTTTTGTAAGTAGAGCAGCAGTTTCCTATAGGAGTGCATGGAAAACCAATTAATTTGTTCTGGAGGGAACAGATTTCATTGTGCCATGGCCCTTGAACTGCCCTGCTCGGCTGAGACAGTGGGCTGGCAGACACAGAACTTTGCTGGGGCAGTGGTGGACCTTGGGATGGTGGAGGGAGGGATGGAGAACATATCCCCTCACTATTTTTATTGATGGCCGGCGGGCTACTTTTGAACACTTCGCGGGCTACCAGTAGCCCGCGGTCTACCTGTTGGGCAGGGCTGCTATACAGTATTACTGTATATATTCGAATATAAGTCTAGTTTTTTTCAGCCCTAATTTTGGGCTGAAAAAGGGGGCCCTCGACTTATATTCGGGTCAATACTTTTAGACACTGAGCCAAGTGCTTGGGTCGGTGGCTAAAAGTCATTTTAAACATCATGCACCGCTTCTCCTGACCCCCCCCCCCTCCACGTTGTGGGGGAGCGGCACACGATGTTTAAAATGACTTTTAGCCACTGAGGCAAGCGCAAGGTGGCTAAAAGTCATTTTAAACATCACACACTGCTCCCCCAGCTCACAAAGGAGGAGCTGCCAGGCCCAGCTGCATACCCTCCCCCCGACTTATACTCGAGTCAATAAGTTCCCCGAGTTTCCCCAGGGTTAAATTGGGGGCCTCGACTTATACTGAAGTATATACGGGTAGTCTTCATCTGGTGGGTTAGAGCCCTTGCCATCCAGATCCAAAACTAGAGGTAGAATTGTAACTCAAGAAGAAAGGTTACTTGTACAAGGCCATCAGAACGGGACCTTCTGTTATCCAGAATAGTACAGTGTTTCACAGGGAAAAAAACAAGAGGAAATAGGTGTGGAGCCAAGAAATAAAGGACACAAATTTAAAGACTAGCATCTAGTCATAGAACGCATAATATCATACACGTAGCACATTTTGAGGGAACTCAACATTTGCAGAACATTTAAATATTTCGAAAATGCCTTCAGTCGGAAGGCTGCAAAGAACATTGAGCAGGGGGGGCTGGATTCAGTGGCTGTATATTGGCACCTTCCAACTCAGTTAATCTACATTTTAGGTTTAAAATACCAAGTACAATGGTACCTTGTATAAAGGAATTAATTTGTTCTAAATGAAAATTTGTTAAGCAATTTTTCCTTTATACAAATTTCCCATAGGAATGCATTGAAAACAGAGTAATCCCTAATGGCAACCGTTTTTATGTTGTATGGATTCGTCCCAGAGACGATTCTGTTAAGCAAATTTCCCCTATCTTTGGAAATGTTTTATGTTGTACAAATTTTATGTTATACAAACCGTTTGTTATATGAGGGTCCACTGTATTCTATGAACATTAACTTTTCCAACTATCTGTAGGGGTTCAGCCTTAGAAAAGAATGAGGAGGAGCGCAGCTATGGCTGTGTGTAATTTCTTGACTGCAGGTAGCCCTGCTACCTGGAGAAATCTGGGAGCAGGAGTCCAAAAAAGTCCAAACAGGGACATATCTAACTGAAACCAAGATAATGACAATGAGGCAGACCGAAAGCCCACGGCTGTCTTCCCCCTCCCACCCCTGTTCCCCGACTGCCACCCAACTTGAAGATTTAAGTTCTAGAAAGCTAACATTTTCTCTAATGGACTAAACAGGGCAAAAAGATGGATGTGGCATCCGTCAAAATAAAGGTGCATGAAAAGCTAAGTCCATTGAGACTTTGGTTTGAAACTGGCTTAAACTGATAGGCCAGGCAGGCATCCTCAGAACCATATATAAATGTGATCTTACCTATCTGGCTGCAGAGCGAGAGGTTAAGGGTTCAGTTCCCCACTGTGCCTCCTCCTAACAAGAAGAACCAGCCCGTGTGGCCTTGGGCAAGCTGCACAGTCCTGGGGCATCCCCGGAAGAAGGGAAAGAGAAAACCACTTCTGAGGAATTTCTCTACCTAGAAAATCCTGGGAAGAGCCGTTATAAAGCAGAATTGACTTGATGATATGGAAAAATAAATTCTTAAATAATCTTGCCATTTCCATTTAAATACAGTGGACCCTTGTATAACAAATAGCTTGTATAACATAAAATTTGTACAACATAAAATTCCAGAGATAGGGGGAATTTGCTTAACATAATCTTCTATGGGGAAAATCCATACAACATAAAAATGGGATCACTCTGTTTTCAATGCATTCCTATGGGAATTTGTATAAAGGAAAATTTGCTTAACATAATTTCATTTGGAACGAATTAATTCCTTTATACAAGGTACCACTGTACATGTTTTAGCCTCTAGAGGTAGAAAGAGCCGTGTGTGTGTGTGTGTGTGTGTGTGTGTGTGTGTGTGCGCGCGCGCGCGCGCGCTTGCGTAAAAGCTTTTTGTGACTCTTCCAATTGAAGGTAATTTCTTCCCTGGAAGGTCCTAATTTAGAAAGGGTGCATGAAAGAGGATCCACTACCCCCTCCAATACTCCGTACTTCGACATCCACATCGTGAAAGAGGGAAAAAACATTCAAACCAAATCAGTGAAACAAACAAAAAGAAAATCTGGTTCCCTTGTTCAATGTGGAATCCCTCCAGCTTTTGATTCCCACCTGTTGGCTTCTTTTTTGGAGCCAAACAAGGCACAATATGGAAGATCCATGAATAGGACCTACTGGGTACAAAAAAAAAAAACCCCTCTTCTTCTATGGGTCTATGAAGTTGGCTAGCATTGCTTTGTTGATCCGTACTGGTGCAGCTGCTTGTATGGTCGAACCCTCCTTGGCCGTGGCCCTGGTCATGATGCTGAGCAGGGCCTCCTCTTCAGAGTTCACCACTGCCCCACTGACCCCACGTCCTTCCCTATTTTCTCCTTTTATCCCCTCCCCATCTGCTTCTCCAAAGACTGGGGCTGGGACACAACAACATCCGGATGATCGAGAACGGCAGCCTGGCCTTCATGCCGATCCTACGCGAGTTGCATTTGGATCACAACAAACTGTCACGGGTTCCTCCTGGGCTGCCTGACCTCAAGTTTCTGCAGGTACCTTGGGGTTCTGGGGTGGTCCATCATAGCTGCCGACCAAGCCACAGGAGAGACTCTTTTGTACACATAGCTGAGAAATGGTCAGTCTTGGGCATTCTGGATCCAGGGTGTGGCCTAGCAGTTTAGAGGATCAGACAATGACCTCAGAGATCCTGGTTCAAGTCCGCATCAGGCCATGCAACACACTGGATCACCTGATGGGTCACTGCCTCTCAGCTTGATGTACCCACTTTACAGAATTGTACAAATTCTGGGACTTGGACTATAATTCTTAGACCCTTCCACCACCCCACCACCCCCAGTGTAGGCCAATGGCTACACTGGTTGGGAGAGTTGGTAGTCTAAAGACAAAAATAACTATTTCCAAGCTCGGCTCTATTTTCAGCATAAAGTGAGACCAATAGCCATGGATGCCTTAATTGGAAGAAGGGTGGAATGTAAAAGTTAATTAACAAATAGTAAACAGATGGGAAATGGATAGGATGCTGCAGCCAAGGAGGTGTTTCTAAATCAGACCCACCATCTTGGCTCTTGGTCTTGGGTACAACTGGATCCGGAACCAAGACAATCCATTTATCGAAAAAGATCTCTCCTGTCAAGCTCTCCAATTGTTGTGTGGTCTTCACATTCCAGCTCTAACCAAGCCTCCTTTTCTCTCTCCTCCCCCACAAAATGCAGGTGGTGTACCTTCATTCCAACAACATTACTCACATTGGTGTGAACGACTTCTGTCCAGTGGGCTTTGGGGTGAAGCGTGCCTCGTACCACGGCATCAGCCTCTTTGGCAACCCAGTGCCTTACTGGGAGGTCCAACCAGCCACTTTCCGCTGCGCCACTGACCGCCTGGCTATCCAATTTGGCAACTACAAAAAATAGATTATAAGAGGAGGGTCCGGGGAGCAAGGGAGGGGGGGAGGGGGGATGAAAAGACAAAAGAAAAGCCATTGGGGCAATGGGGGTTGGGTGGGGGTGAGAGGTGTGTGTGTGTGGGGAAACGGAAGGAAGGACTATTCTAGGAAGGAGGAAATCTGTTGGGAGGACTTAACAGGCAGAGGCCCAGGAGCTGGCAGAAGGCTGGCTGATGCCCAGGGAAGCAAAAGGGACGTGGAAGAAACATACCCAGCAAAGTCATGGAGATCAACAGGTACGGAGTCATTTCAACACTCCAATGTCAGCCTGCCTACAACAGCCCCGCCTTTGAAATGACCAGCATATGATCGGCCAGGAGGCACCAGTTCATTTGTGTCTATGGGCATGTGGGAGCAACTGCCGCCTCAGAGGGTACGGGGCAGGGTGTCTGATCTGGGTGCCCTTGAATGGTGCTGCTTGTGGCAACCTCTTCAGCTAAAGGCGTGAGAGGGGCCTACAGGGACCCCATGGAGCAGGAGGTGAGAGCCCCCATGGAACAACACTCATTCCTGATTGCTCCCCATTATTAGATCAAGGGTGAGCAACTTGTGATTCTCCAGAGGTACTAGATGGCCGCTTCCACCAACCCTTGCCACAGAAGAGCCAATGATGGGACATGCTGAGCATCGCCGCCTCCATCTGTACTTTAAACACTTTGACAACAAGAGTTGCAAATCTATTCTATCCTACACCCAACATCCATATCCCCATCTGGGGCTGCACATATTAAATGGCACCCTTGGAACATTATTCCCCCTCCCCACAACACACACATGATACAAGATGTTCCCAAGCCTAACATTTAATGCTAAAGCCATTTGGAATTTTATTGGTGGTGCTCAGTAGGCTTGGAGAGGGAGCCTGTTAAGATGGGAGAGCACCTATGGAGAGGCGAGAAAGCCACCCAGTCCACCAAAAAGGAGACCTTGGCCTGTTGAGAATACTCTCGTATTTTGGATGACCGTTTCCAGACTTCCACAGGCAGCCAATGGCCACTCTGGCTGGGGAGTCTGGGAACTGTAGTCCAAAAATGACATTTCCAAGCTGTGTTTAGGGCAGGGGGAATGAAGAATGAAGTGCTGGTAGGTGGAGCAAGTAAACATCATAAGCCAAATGAGGGGAAATGTATAAGTGTATTCCTGCATGGAATGGGGGGTTGGGGTTGGTGGCCTTATAGGTCCCTTCCAACTCTACTATGCTGTGATTCTATGTAAAAATGTCCTTGCTGGTTAACTTTTGAGGCGTGGCGGCCCCAGACTTCATTCCAGAGCACGAAACCCACAGCAGGCCACTAACCACTGTAGGGAATTATTTTTGCTCCACATAAGAGTCAGGAGGAAGGGAGATGAATGAAGGAGATGTCCGGCATGGGGTGGGAGCAAACATTTCCACAGACATGAGCAAAATGATTTGTAGAAGAAACTGGTCCTAAGGTGAAGTTAAAGCCCCACCAATGAAGGATCCTATGTCACGCCTAACTATTTGCATGGCTGTGTAGGTCGGTTCATGATCCAGGAAAAAGTCACGCCTGCGTCCAAAGAAGGCTGAAACTGCAGGTGAATATTTTAGAGGAATGGAGCTCTGGGCCCTCTCCTTTTCTGTAGTCCCAAAATGGATGGTGGAATCCTCTCTTTCACTAGAGGAGTGCAATTTCGGTTCCACTTTCTTCCCCAGCGCACTACAGTCCCAACGCTGTGCACAGCCGCTTTGTACCTGTTAATACAATGCCCCAAAAGCTGTGAGGCTTCACCCAGTTGCGGATATATGCATAAGCAACACTACCATGCCTTCAGTTGCATGAGGTTAGGATTTCTTATGTGGTCAGCAGGTGCCACAAAGGCTTCACACAATTATTTGATGCAAGACTTTCTGGTCCAACAGGAGGACACAAATTGGGGAGGGGGGGAGTTGCCCAGGTATGGATGGACAAATAGTTGACCCAGCCCCTTGTGTATAATGTTTAATGTACACATTGTTTGCATTCTCTAGTGACCTATTTAGAAAAATAAAAACCAGTTGCAGTGGAAGATTGCACAGTACCCGCTTTCTGCAGCATCTTGCGGCTGCAACCTTTGTGTGGTTGTGAATTTGACTTCCATGCCTTTGGCTTTCTGTCACAATGTAGGGATTGTCTTCCTAAGACTTTGCTCTCCTTTAATAAAAACAACAAAGATATTTCTTTGGGTTTTATAAAAAAAAAGGTTCTTTTAAACAATGTGCAATATTAACTTCTGTAAAGGGGGTCCAATAAAGTTAGTGGTCATTGCCAACCTCCAGCTGCCGTAAATCATTTTGGATGGGTGAATAAGGCATCTTGGAAACAGGTTCTCCGCTGGCATAGGAACAGACTGGAGGACCAATGGTTGATTTTTACATTCCACTATTTGCATGTATGACTAAGCCTTTTAAAAAATGTGTAAAATTATAAAGTACATAAACTCAGAAGACATGAGATGAGTTCCTTCTGTTATATTCTACACGAGTTTGTTGTGTAATGTGTGAAACAGCCTTTCGGGCCACTGAGAACACTGCTGAACAAGATTTACATTGTGCACGTAACACCCTTGTGTGACATCCGAAGTAATGAAAGTCACTGCACATAAATATGATGCTACATTAACACTAGCCAACACTTCCTGGTGCCAGTACGAAGATGTGGTGAGGACTGCCTCAAGCATGCCAACACACATTTTGCAGACTTGCCTGATCAAACAACAATTAACTCTTACTCAACATACTGTAGAAAGCAGCAAATTGGGGCTGGGTATCATGGGGCAGAATCTTCTTGTGTAAATCATGCCAACGTAGAAGAAATGATCGCTCCAGCAATAGATTACTTCTATTCATCCTTGCTTCAAGTTTGTCTTATGGTGTGCGAGTCATGTATGACTCAGAATAAACACAGAGACTCTTTAATTAGTGGCAATCTGTTGCTGCTGGCGATAGTCTGCCTAGAGTTGCAGATGAGTCCTTGAAGAGGGATGGGGGAGGGTTTTTTGTCTGTTCAGGGCCACGTTTCTTCTGTGGTTGAAAGACACTAGGGGGCAGGTCTAGGGTAGTGTGACCGGGACTTTGCCCCAGAATGCTAAAATGTAGAGGGCACCAAAATTTTGTGATTGGAAAGTAAACCATTATTTATTAATTTATCTTTGGAGTATTTTTACCCCACCTTTCTCCTTGGAAAAGGACCCAAGGGACAATATACAGTCCAGTACAATTAAGACATGCTGTATTCAGGTATTGAGAACAGGGAATTGAGGGGATATCTTGCAACATTAAAAGACAACTTTACATTAAAGCTACAAGAGAATGCAAGCCGTCAAAGAGAGAGTAAAAATTCCATGTAAAAGTTATGAGTGATGGAAACTAACATTGAAAACATATTCAATGCAATCACAAAGTCTCTGTGATCATGTATGGTAGATTCATATAAAAGTCACATAATAGGTAATCCATCATTCAGGGGAAGCTTGCCTGAAGAGAAAGGTCTTTGCCTGTTTTTGGAAAGACATCAGAAATAGGGCATTCCTGGCCTCTAGTGGGAGGGAGTTCCAGAGTTGGGGCAGCAGCTGAGAAGGCCCTTTCATGTGTTCCCATGAACACCCGCCAGGGTGGCAGGATGGAGAGAAAGGCCTCTCCTGATGACCTTAACACCCGAGCTGGTTCACACTGTAAGATTTGATCTTTGAGGTAGCTAGGACCCAGGTCTTACATGATGCCCCCTGCCCCTAATAATGCACCTCCCTCTTTTATTTTATTTATTTTGAAAAATGAACTTTCTCTTTATTTTTAGGATAGAGGGTCACATTGTGCTACTCTTATTTCTCTGTAGGGCTGTGTCCCAATGTCAGGGTAGAGCAGGTAGAAGATGGGGCTTATCGTTCAGGGTGTCAAAATTGTGAGATACACCTCTGGCAAGGTTAAAGTCACCAGTAGAACACACCCAGGGCAAAACAGGTGGGCTACACCTTTTCCCACTTGCTCACTCTGCCCTGGTTGCCTCCTTCCCACCTATCAAGTTTCAGGGACAAACCACTCATGCCAGAAGTTGGAACAGGACTTAGAGCAAGAGTACCATGAGATTATTCATTCATTCATTCATTCATTCATTCATTCGACTTTTAGACCACCCATCTGGCAACAAGGCTGAGGGCTCCTTGCATCCCTTATGTCACACAAAAGATAGTTGCTCAGTCTTAGGCAGGGAAAGAGGGATCCAGTTGCCCATGATAAGAACAGAGAGACATTCCTCACTAATGACGCCGCTTGTCTGACTGTCACAGCAGGATCTTCTGTCATATCACCGTGTTTGCAAATTAGTTTGCTTTCCTTGTTGATTGGCCTTCAGGACAGGATGCCTTGGAAATCTCATTTTTCAACCCTGAAAAATTACTCCAACTATTTCTCTCTCTGACGCTTAAGGTGCTTTCCATTCTAAGTAGGCACTCTCTCTGTAGGATCTGTTTCAGTCCTTTTAGGAAGCAGGACTGGGTTGAATTCAGGGCTTCCTATTTGGCTTAAGTATTAATAAGCACCAAAGTTTTAACTGATGTTAATGTGTGGCCAACAGGCTCTTTCACTAGACACCCCATTTTTCTCAGCTGAATAGAATCCACCATGGCTAATGACCATACAGGAAGCATACAGCATTCTGCAGTCTTTCATATAGCAGTGGAATATGCTGCCACAAAGGGTGGTGGAGTCTCCTTCTTTGGAGGTTTTTAAGCAGAGGATGGATAGCCATCTGTCGGAAATATTGTGATGGGGTTCCTGCATGGCAGGGGGTTGGACTAGATGGCCCTTGAGGTCTCTTCCAATTCTGTGTTTCTATGATTCTATGAATTAGCCCATGAGTTGATCAACGCACAAGCTGGCTTCGTAGCACACATGGGTGGGACCCACCACTCAGGCAGGCATGCTAAGCGGAAACAGTGGTGCCTGGTGGTGATTTTAAAGTATTCTGGCAACTAAAATTTAAAAACCTGGGTGAGTGAGTGGGCTGGAATCTGACCACTGGTTGAACATTCAAAACAGTAACAACCTTCTTTGTTTCTGGTGAGCTGGAAGCCCTCACATCAACCAGGAGAGCTACTGGTTCTCCTGATATTACCCTGTGTAGAAGAGTCACAATCACTATCATTGCAATCCATCCAATGTCCATTTGCTTCAAAATGAGTTTAGGATTGCGACCAGATTATTCTTCTCCTTTTACCCTAATCTCTCTCTCTCTCTCTCTCTCTCTCTCTCTCTTGTTCCTACATCTTTGCCATTAAACACAAAAGCTAAACTGTACTTCTTCCCATTCAGTTGTGTCTGCTCCCCATCCCTTTGTAGATCAACACTCTCCATGCCTTTCAATCTTATACATGGAAAATACGGTAAAATGTGGAAGTCTGTAATGCTTTATAATTTGCTGTCTTTTATGTATCCTATTTATTCTGCATATTAAAAATGATTGATTCTGCTGCAATTATCAAGGAGAATGGGGGATAAGGGAGTTTTTTTGGTGGTCCATCAAGCCCTAGCTCTGGACAACCAGACATCTAACTGCTAGATTTTACAGGACATTGAAAACTAAGCTGTAATGGAAAGTGGGAGGTGGCATTGGCACTGATATCCTTGGGAAGTGGCAGGACCATGAGTTTATTCCATGTTTTCTTTGCTCTCCCAAGGAATTGCAACATTTATACTTGGATCTACTAGGGTTAGCTTGCAATAAACTTCCTGCTTCTTCCCCTCTTGTATCTTTTTGCCTTCTTTCTGTCTCTTTACCCATCCCACCATCCCAAATTCAGAAACTTGAGTTCCCATGGAAACATGACCCAACTCACTCAAGTCTCCATCTGCCTTAGGAGCAGGTTTAAATTTAGATGCATGCATGCGTGGTTCCCTTTCTTCCCTGCCCACCCCCCTCTTGAGAGAATGCACTGAACAGAGCAAACTGCACAAGAAAGCAGGTTATGGAGAACGACTGACAGACTAGCTGTTTTCTTGTACTTCTTCCTACTGAATAGGACAGGCGAACTTTTAAGCAGCCACTGTAGCTGTTCCTTGAACACAAGATGAATCTTCACCTGCTGGTTCTGCACACTTTGTTGCTGTTAAAAGGGTTGCTGAGTTTTGAATTTGTGGTAACATTCTTTGTGCTACATGGCAGAAGTACAGAGACTCACAGAGGAGAATAGCTACAAGGTCCCCAGGTAGTTCACACCTTCCTCATTAACTGGCACTTAAGGTCTCAACAACTTAATATGAGAACTTTGTAGAAGAAGGAGTAAAAATGTGTAATTACTCACAGTTGTGAATAGATCAATAACAAACAACTCAAACAACTCCGCTTCCGACAGACTAAAGAGAGGGAAATGGGGAAGCACGTAGCAGAGAGATGGTCTTTCTTTGAATTCAGAGGTGGGATGGAACAATTGGTTAGTGCTGGACTGATGGATAGTCACTCCAGCACAGTAAAGTCCCTCCCAGTCACACAAGCCACAGACAGAATGCAAGGTTGTAAAAACTCCAACAAAAAAATCAGGCCCAGTCTGTGGGGAGTCGCTGGTGGAGTTTTAGGCCAGGCTAACCTTGGCCACAGCACAGAACCCAACAGACACACACAAATGCCTTTCTTAACCAACTGAGAAGATATGCAAGCACAGACAAACTGCTGTGTTCCTCTCAGAAGGCTTTGTTTTCATTCATCTTATCTATGTTGACATGGAAGAGATTGGAAAGCTTACAAAAACAAGAGCTCGGATAGGGGGCAGGTGCCGTTTAGCCCTTTGATCCAGCCTCAAAGCAAAAGGTCAGGGGAAAGAGAAGGTCACCTCCTTTTCAGATACGCCACGTGGACCAGGAGCATGTGCACATCACTTCAGTCCCTCTGGAACACACCCTTCAAAGGAAGGTTCTCGCACCAGACTAATTTTTGAGATGAGAAATATAACATTTTTGCTATATCTGACGAACAGAAGGACTTAGCTGTCACCTTTACTTCAGTCCACAACCCACAATTTCTTGGCATGCCAGACAATTGCTTCTTGGAGGACCCAATAACCTAGATTTGTGAATGTGTCATCTCTTGTTTTCTCATTCACACTTGTAGTAGAATTGGTGGAGGCAATACCTGGGATTAACTTTCCATCCTCAAAACACTCTAGGAAAATTTGGTGGAGGCTGAGAGGAACAAACTCATAATAAAGGCACCATTCACCTGCCCTTCCTCAAGATGAGCCAAGATATAGTTCCAAAAGCCTCAAGGCCAGAAGTTTAGTATGCGCTGCTCAATTTTGAAGATTTCCAGCAGAAACATAGCCTGGTCCTTAACTGAAGTAACTTTAGTGTATAATTGACCTACTGTGCAGTTATTTCAGGCAACATGGTCCATTGGTCGGAGCTCCTTTCTTGACCTGATATTCCAGCAACATCTGCCATGGGGTTTGCCCTAAGGTGGTGTCCTGTAGAAACACCTGGACATTATCATCACCTATTCCATTGTGGATGTTGTTGTTAGGTTGGGAGGGAAAAAAACCTTTGGAAATGCCACTACAACATGTTTCAGACTTGTCCTAGTGGGATTTTTTTTGATGCCCTATTTATTTGCTTGCTGCCATCTTGTATTTGCTGGTTTATTTGCCTTTTTAATTTCTTTTATCTGTTATTTTTCAGTAAATCTTATTACCTATTTATTTTTCTATGTTGTTCACCACCCAGAGTTCCCAATGGGAAAGTCAGGTGGTTTATAAATGCAAATAATAAATAAATGAATAAATGAATAAGGTCATAGGTATCTAAGAGTGGTGTTTCTTATCTACCTATGTTCTTAATCTTCCCCCAGCAGGATATATTCTCTCACATGGTATGGTACTGACCTCTTCCCTTATGCACAGCTCTGCTGCTGCTCATCTGGAAGCGATGCTTAGCATTCGTCACTGTCTCCATAGGTCCTAGCATTACCTTGGACATAGTACTGCAAAATGGCTGCCTATATCCCAGCTGTAAGATTGGGGTGGGCACCTTGAGCCCTTTATAAGCTCTGGCCTATAACTTCTGCACACTTTTTTACCCATTGGCTGTGCTTTGGGGGTTGATGAGCATTGCAAAGCAAAACATCTGGAGGACCACTGTTCTTGATCCCAGCTGTAAGGTCATTCCCTGGCCAGTGTGTGATTTCTCACTGAGTGTAGCAGAAGGAAGTTGTTCTCGATTGAGAAACTCTAGGATTGATGGTGGCAGGTTTGAGTCACCTTGCAAGCACGAGCTGCAACAGCTGGTACCAGAATGTGGTGCTGCACCAAAGCATGAGAAATGAACGTGTCTCCCAGAAGACAATTAATTAACAAGGGGAAGATGTTGGCATCCATAATATCATTTGGAGTGTCCTTTTATATTGTTCACCAGGTGCAGATCAGGATGTCTTTCCAAAGCAGCTCTTTGGCTGTTGGAGCAGCTTTTGCTGGTGAGATCCGACACTTGTAACAAGCCATGGCATTAGAAGCCTTTGTTCCTATGTTCAGGGTTCAAGCATTCAGGGGTCAACATTCCCTCTGTATTGTCCAGTCATGCTCCCCACTCCCATGACTATCTCGGGTATTGGGTAGTCGCGGCAGAGGTGGAGGCAAATGAGCAACAGTGGTCTTTGGCCGCCTGGTGAGAACACAAAGCACTAGTGGACCATCTCCAGAAGTCTGGATCTTAGAGGTCCACACCTGTTCCCAGTCTCAAGCAAGTTCTCAAAAAAACGTTTTTATATATCTTTGGTTCCCAACCTGGGGGTCGGGACTCCTTTGGGGGGTCGAACAACCATTTCACAGGGGTCGCCATGAGCCAGTGAAGAAAAAGGCACAAATGGCAAGGGTCTGGAAGAGGAAGGAGGGGAAGAGTGAGTTATAACTTGATAGGTTGGAGGGGATGTCAGTCAATGGCACCGGAGGCTGCAATTGGCTGAGTGCCTGTAGACGGAAGTTCTCTATGGCACCTGTGGCAGTGGCCGGCCAAAGGGGGCTTGTGGCCTCTTCCAAGCAGGGCAAGGGGTCACCACAACACAAGGAACTGTATTAATGGACCGCTGCATTAGGAAGGTTGATAACCACTGCTTTAGAGAGGATATGTGGTTTTTGGTGGGCCGTTGGGTACGGGAGAATGCATTTGAGCTCAAGAAGCCTACATTAGAGCCCAAAGGCTGCATGTTGCCCAACCCAGTGTATTTTATTTATATCTTTTTTATTTCGAACATTTTACCCCACCTTTCTCCTTGGAAAAGGACCCAAAGTGTAAAACTTCTGTTGGTGTCTCAGAGACTCCTGTTTTATCTCTTCCCTATGCTTTCCCTTCTTCCATAGGAGGCTATTAGATGATAATAATCTCCCTCCTGGCAAGGCTCCGGCCATTTTTTTTTAATTTGCTGAACAGCACTGCAGTACGCCTTCTGAGCACTTCCATCAACATTATTTATTCATTGCACCTTTGTACAGTGTCTTCACCTTCCTCCTGTAAGAGCTCCAGCTGGCCAGTCTGGGCTTCTATCATTCACTCTTCACAACAACCCTGGAAGGTAGGATCACTTGAAGGTAACTGGACTGTTGCCCCGAGTCACATTATCCCCTCATGCTTTGTGGCTGAACGAAGAACTGAAAATAGATTTTCCACATTCAATACTGCAGAGTTTGGGAAAGTCTTTGGATTAGAACTCCCAGAAATCTTTCCACCAGCACAATCTGAGGCACTGCAAGGAAAACAGCACCATTCCTGAGCCCCACAGTAAAACTAGCCACACACCATACCTGAGTAAAAGAAAGAGCTCAACCTCCCAGAGTGAAGCTACTTTATAGGGTGCTACCTCATATTTCAGTATTTAAATCTCTCCCTCCCCAAAACTATATATAGAAGTAAAAAAGTGAGTTGAGCTGTGTGACCAGAAAAACAAATTCAAAAGTAGGTTAGGTGATACCTTTATTGGTCACTACTAAAACAAAAAAATGTAAGCTAAGCTTTTGACAGCAACTTGCTATCTTTATCAAAGCAATGTACCAAAAATGAAGTCTTGATAGAACTATACAATGTTGTTTCTGGTTAGGCCCAAACATTTGGGTCCAGCTTTCCCTACAACCAAGCCCCAGAAACATCTCTCTGAAAGCATCTAGACAGGTGTGTGCTGGCTCACTGCACATTATTGCATACATGACCACACACACACAATTTTGTTAAAAGGCTTTCTAAAGCAGATTGGGTTGGCCATGATCAATATCTTTAAAACGGCAACAGGAATGCTGCACCCAGAGCAGATACGATGGTCTGTTGTCTTTCCTCCTGTAAGGGTAGCAGAGTGCAGAAGCCAACAGAGGAAATGGGATAGGAACGGAAAGAGCCTCATAGAATCACAGAATCATGAAGTTGGAAGGGGCGTCTAAGGTCATCAAGTCCCACCCTCCACTCAAGGCATGAATCCAAATCAAAGGATATCTGGAGTGCTCAGCAGTTCTCAAGATATTTGGTCCCACCGCTGTAACTGCTCTAACAGGAAGGAAGTTTTCCCCCCTGATATCCACGTGAAATCCAGCTTCCTGTAACTTGAGGCCATGGTTGCATGTCCTGCACTTTTGGTAAACTGAGGGTTGAGAGGGGGAAAAAACTATATATAGACCAGTGGTTCTCAACCCATGGGTCCCCAGATGTTCCTGGACTGCAACTCCCTGAAATCCCTTCCAGCACAGCGAGTGGTAGAGGCTTCTGAGAGATGCAGTCCAGGAACATCTGGGGACCCTCAGGTTGAAAATCAATGCTATAGACAGCAGTTCAAAGCTCAAATCAATTAGCACTCTGAAGGCAGGATACAGGCAGACCTTTGTGACTGAGCAATCATACTTGCAGATATCTATGTACCCTTAGCTCTCAATATTCAGTCACAACAAAGCAAGCTAATCTGCACACTACAGGAGGTATGATCTGCTCTTAATGTATGAATTGGCCCTAAGTAAGAACTCTATAGGGATTGACAGGGAGTGGGAGTCCAGGCAGGGGAGCGTGTTTTATTTCCAACTTCCTCCCTTTACACCTTCACTCTCAATTGCCTTCTATTGAAATACAGTGACTGCCTGGCTATCATCCGTATGCAAAGAGGGGATATCTGCATTACAACCACAAAACTAGTATTTAACATGTATTGATTTGAATTTATTTTTGCTTCAGCCTTTGGAACTTATTCCGCTGATGCCAGCACAGCTTTGCTTATTTTAATAAAACCTTTCTCTATTTCATCTAAATTCTGGTTTTCTGATTAAATCCCTGTCCCACTCCAAGCGGCTAAGAACCCAAGGTATCACAGAAGGAATGCAAGCCTAGCAAAAAGGCTACATTTCCAAGTTATACAATATTTCACATAACATCTGTAGTGTTGTTAACGTGTTATGGGGAGAAGAGATGCTAGTCCTCTTGAGGCTGGGAATGGAGTGTGAAAAGGCGAGGGCAATTTTAGACTTCTCCTGGGGAAGAGAGATCCATAAAAATTCAGTCTTGAATAGATCTCGTAAAATTCAAATCCATGCTTCTGAGGGCAAGGCAGCTGTTTTGGGGCCCTGATTATAGGTTTGCCAGAGGCCTCTGTTGGCTCTCTAGTGTTGAAAACAGGACGGATGTCTTATAGTTAGTCCTTTCGTCTGATACAGCAGACACCTTCTTGTTGTGTCCATTTATTTGTTAACCTGGAGCCAGCTACCAAGGGAAAACATAAGACATGACAAGGCAGTCTTCCTTCCTTTTATTCCACATTTCTCTCTCGTGCTTTGAGTCACCAGAATTGTGCTGGCATGGCTCCTCATTCTTTGAACAGATTGAAGCTTCGAAATGGAAAGGCATAAGTACCAGCCTTTGATGAGCTGAACTGGCAGTCAAAAGAGGCAGAGAGGTGGGGGGAAAGGGGGGGGGGAATCTGACTTTATAACCCCAGCCCCTCTTTTCTTGTTTTCTCTGCCCACCTGCAACTGAAGCAGAGCAGCCCACTCTGTGTCAATGTGATTAAGTGTGTGTGTGTGTGTGTGTGTGTGTGTGTGTGTGTGTGTGTGAGAGAGAGAGAGAGAGAGAGAGAGAGAGAGAGCGCAGAAGACAGTTTAATGGAAAGGCAGCTTCCAGATTTTGATCACCTCAACTTTCAGAGGGGGGGGGAACCAATTTGTGGCCGAAATCATAGGTTGTCTGAAAAGAAGAGTTCGTTGGCAGTGTAATTCAGAGCAGTGCTTATTTAAGGCCTGCTCTCACAAATCCTTCAAAATGAAGCTTCAACACACACACTCCTAATGCTTAAATTTCATACTCCCCACCACCACCACCACTAACTTCTGTGAGGCCTGTTGCTAGGATATCAGCCTGGGAGGGGGAGGGGAGTACTGCAGGCTGATTAATAAGGTGCACAATGGTTATTTGCCTTCAGATGTGCTTGATTCTTTTTTTAAAAAAAGTACTCAATCAGCACAAGGCTTCTCTACTGTGCATTTTGCTTCTTTCAAGGAAAACACAAGATAAGTTCTTTGAGAAATGTCTAAAACATAGTGCTCTTCTTTAAAAAGAAACCAAGAATTTCTGGCCAAACGAGAAAACCTCAGACTCAGAAACACAGGCTGGCAAAACTGTGGAAAATTATATACCTTTTTTTTTTTTTTGGTACATGTGTGGTTGGGAATGGGATTCACTGGGAAATCGGTGTCTCCCCTAAGGGCACTTTATTCCTAGATAGAAGTCTGCTATTCTGAGGCACTCGTTGATAGTTATGAGACAGTGTCGCTGATGGGACGTTTGACAATCCTTTCCCTCCTACTTATACTGTAGATGTCCGACGTGTAGCCTGCATGATTCAACCGCACACCACCCAGAGAGTGGGTGCTATAGGAGCAGAACACTTTCCTTTACGTACATGCCAGTCAACTTTTTTGCCTTTCCTCCAGCTGCCTTTTCCGTCCCCTGCTGCAGTTGCTGGAAAATGCCCGAGAAGATCAACGTGGTCCCTACTACCAGCTGGGAACACCGAAGAACGGAAACCAAAGGACATCTATTATTCATAGCGTGAGTGCTGCTGACTGTGGGCTCTTGGAGCCCGGTTCATGCTTGCCCTGCCAGCTGGCCAGTGGGGCCCATTAGCTGATAGCTTTGCTCAGAAGAACCTTTCTGGCAAGGCAAGGAGAAAAAAGTAAAAAAATCGAAAAAATCATTAGGCTTTGGGGATTTGGGGAAGCACTCCTGTTGACCTCTTGCCAACCTGTTTGGAAGGAGATACTACACAGCTTATCTCTCTCTCTCTTTCTCTCTCTCTTCTCTTTCTTTCTACTGTACCTCCCTCCCTACCTATGGCATGTACAACATTCCTCACAGCTCAGACCTTTCAAGACTATTTAATAATCTCAAAAAGTCATTAAATTGCCATTTTAGGGTACAATTCCCAGAGTTGGAGGAGAAGGGTCATCTTTTTGGATGGCAGAATTCCGGGTTGACTAATACTTTTATTGGATCACAGAAAAGTTCCAATCTAGGTGAGCTCTTTGAGTCCTCCGGAACTCTTCTTCAGATGTAAATGTCACGAAATTTGAGGGACTGGGGGTGGCTAAGCTATCAAAGAGGTTCTGAGAGCTGCAGTGGATGAAAGGAAATTTTCTTTTCTTTCATTTTGGGGAGCAGCTAGCCAGACCTCTCTCAAAAAATAGGGCCTTTCCTGTGATAGCTGTGATGCCATCAGATGACTGCCCATGTTTTGACACCCACAAAGTCTGTTTTAGAAAGCAAGCCAAGGCTTCTTTTTTTTATTATTCCATGAGCTTAATGGGATGTAAATGCAGTACAGACGTGGTAACTGTCTAATACGGAAAGCAGGGAAATGAAGGTCGAGATTTTGTTGGCTTTTTATGGCAAATGTTATAAAAGCAATAATACATGTGATTTTGGTGTTTTGGAGTCTGTTGAATAATCCATTGCACAGTTAGGGTACAATCAAGTGCACAATTGACAGGCAGTAAAATTAGTTAGCGAAGGTAACAGGATACTGGTTGGAGTTTCTAGCACGGCACATGCTGGTCCCTTGAAATATACTGCACATCTTTTATGAGTTTTTATTTTTACTATTATAATTCCCTTCCCCTCCAATACAAAGTTATTGGTGAATGTGCTAGAAGTTTATGTCAAAGAGCTCTGGCTCTCCTCACGGAACTACATTTCCCAGGATTCCTGGGCAAGAAGATCCTGTTGCTATATCAGTATTAGTCTAGATACACCCTTGGAATTAAAACCAGAAAACTGTATTCCTCAGATAAATGGAGTCTGGGGGGTAACAATGCTTGTTACAAAATGCTGCATCCCACCAACCCAATATTCTACACAAGGCTCAAATAATCTTTCACATTTCATTTTGTCTTTCTGTATCACTGTATATATTTACTTTCACAGTTCAAGCTAAAAAAAAAATATGTGTCTATGTGGTCCTAAATAGCCAAATGAGGTTCAGTGATATTTTTTTAAAATTGACCAGGTTTCTTTAGATATCCATGTATGAAAACTTTCCAGTCGCACAGAATAATGTACATGTCTACCCACAAGGCTTCAGGAATGCAAAAAGATACATTCAGTGAATTAGCAATTTCATTGGGTATGTTTAGCATAAGTGTTGTGTGACCTTGCTGACTGAGTTGTTAAGCATTGGAACAAATGGTGTGGGGAGAAAAACCAAAAGAAAAAAGAAAAAAAAAGAAAAAAAGAAAGAAAAAGAAAGAAAATAACAGATCATAGTAATGGTGGAATTGTTTTATAAGGCTATTGAGTCCAACCCCATGCTCAGCACAAGAATCAAAATCAAATCATATCTGACAGATCTCTAAGTTTCATTGTCTAACTTTTATTTGAGTGCTTCCAGCATTGGGGCACTCAACCCCCTCCCACGGTAACTGGCTCCACTGTTGTACTGCTCTAACAGGAAGTTTTTTCGTGCTATTAGTCGAAATCTGGCTTCCTAGAGCTTGAGCCCATGATTATGTGTTGTGTATTCTGGAATGATTGAGACCAGATCCTGCCCCTTCTCTGAAGGACTAACATTTAATATTTGAAAAGCCCTGTCCTATCTTCCCACCAGTTTTCATTTCCCAAGGACAAACACGCCCAGTTCTTTCAGTCTTCTTCATCAGGCTTGGTTTCCAGTCCCCTCATCATCCTTATTGCCCTCCTCTTAACTCGTTCCACTTTGTTTGCATCCTTCTTAAAGGGCATTGTCTAGAACTGAATGAAAGACTCAAGATGAGGCCTGACCAGTGCCCAATGGAGGGGAACCTTGCAAATTAAGGAGGTCCAGAAAGTGTTAACTAGGGAGCTGTTCAACTTCTCAATTGAGGCTTCTGTGGAGTTCACTCCCATCTGAGGTTTGACGGGATCCCTCCTTCCACGCCAGTTGCAAGCTAGTCAAGGCATAGCTTTTCAAAGAAGCCTTCAGTAATATTCTGCCCCTTTGGCAGTTTCCTGTTGACCCTCATTTGTATCATCTACTTCTGTCATTGACTCATGGCGCAGTGGTTAAATGCCTGTACTGTAGGTAAAACTGTGCTCGACCTGGGGTTCAATCCCAGGTAGCAAGATCAAGGTTCACTCAGCCTTCCATCCTCCCGAGGTCCGTAAAATGAGTACCCAGCTTGATGGGCGGAGGGGCAATGTGTAGCCTGCATGCTATAATTAAAAAACTGTAAGCCGCCCAGAGACTACTTGAAGTGATATGGGGCAGTATATAAGCAGAACACTTTGCTTTGCTTTACCCTTTATTATTTTGTTGTTGTATTTAAATCTCATTTTACTGTTTCTTGATTGGTGCGGTGGTGAGTTTTTAACATGGCTGTAAAACATCCAGGGCAGTGGTGTTTCTCTGGATGGGGTTGTGGTGCAAAAAAACAACAACAGAGATCCCTTGTTGTTTTGTTAATAAAACACTTATAAGGGCAGGGCTTTTATTTTTATTTTTCAATAAGCGGCACAGCCACCATGCTTAAACAGTTACAAAAAGTCCTGTCTTTACTGCATGTGGCAACCACAAGTAGGGCAGAGCCGGGGGGGGGGTCACTCCAGGACATCAGGCACTGAAATTTTGAGGTACATCTATCTATTGGTGAATGTCAGGAAAATGAATGGCAACCCCTCCAGGCCCTGTTCACTTTCTTTTCTTCTATTTTTAAAGTGTAAATATTCTGGTGGGGGGCGGACCACATTCTCTCCTTTTGGGGGGTGCTCACACCTATGCATTAGAGCAGTGTTGGGGAAAGATGGTGCAGATTGCCCTGTTTATAAAAAAAACATGTGGCTTGGGGGCTTTCTCTTACCTTCTGTATCAACAGATGCCACTGGGGTGCAAAGGATGGTTTCATTTATTAGAGAGTGGTACCTTGTATAAAGGATTTAATTCGTTCCAAATGAAACTATGCTAAGCAAATTTTCCTTTATACAAATTTCCCATAGGAATGCATTAAAAACAGAGTAATCCCTAATCCCATTTTTATGTTGTACGGATACGCCCCAGAGGTGATTCTGTAAAGCAAATTTCCCCTATCTCCAGAATTTTTTATGTTGTACAGATTTTATGTTATACAAACTGTTTGTTATACAAGGGTTCACTGTATTTACATCTTGCCTCTCCTCCTGTGAGCTCAAGTCAACACATGGACAGCTTCCTTCCTCCTTATTCTGTCTTCATAACAACAACCGTGTGAGCCGTACCATAGACCGGATGGAAAGTTTCATGGTTCAGAGGAGACTTGAACCTGCATTTCAGAGGTCTTAGTCAAGCATGCTAATCAATGATTTTTAAATCCGCCTATTTAGTGATTTAACCTTTGCATGGCCAGAGTTTCCGCTTCAAATTCACAAACAAGCTATGAAGCTCCCTTGAATAACCTTGAGCAGGTCACGATCATTCTACCCAACCTTTTCCTTCCTTCCTTGCAGGGCTGTTGCGAGATAAAAAATGAAGCGTAGGGGGCTTAAGACTGTGCTGAAACTCAGCTGTAGAATGTGCTTGAAAGGCCGCCACGAGAACGTTGGCCCTAAAATAGCATCAGGCAAGAGCTGTGCTGATCTCTGAATCAAAATCCATTTCAGCCACAAAACTCCCCAGGCAGCCTCAGGCTGTCCTCTCCGCCCTGATGATTTGTCCACCATTTTGGGTAGTAATCCTGGCCTTCCCTGCAAGATGGTTGTGTGATTTACCAAGACAATCCATAGCTTTAAACAGAGAGAGAGAGAGAGAGAGAGAGAGAGAGAGAGAGAGAGAGAGAGA
>JAHTLZ010003468.1:730413-745929 GCA_023846285.1 Phrynocephalus versicolor | reverse complement strand
AGAGAGAGAGAGAGAGAGAGAGAGAGAGAGAGAGAGAGAGAGAGAGAATGGATAATAGAGGAGAGGAAAGAGGGAGAAAATATCCCCAATGTGTAATTCTTGCATTTAGAAGTTTTGGCAGGCCACTCCTCCTTCCCCTGTACCCTGTTAGAAAAGGAGAACCATTTCTGCATAAAATGAGTGGATTCTAGTCCGCCAAGGCTTAAGTATATCTGTGCATTTCTGTGGTGCCTGGGATCCCTTCTCTCTCCTTTTTTAAGGGGCAGAAGACTAAAACGGCTACCCTCTTGTTTGTTTCCAGGTAGGATTGAAAAGACAAGTGGGAGATTTATATTTATTTATTTATTTATTTAAGGATGGAAGCACGCCAGCCTTACGATCTTGGTCAACCTTAACGTTTTTGGCTTCCTAACCCTATTATTTGCCACCGCCCACCCACCCACCCACGCATCGCCTTCCATACCTCTCCTCCTGCACAAGCGCCCCATATCTATGGAAAAGACGTCCCCCAAACCACCACCGCCGCCGCCGCCGCCATCATCCCCACCACGGCCACCCCTTCTTACGTATCAAGGGAGGGCTGCCTGCCGGCCTGAGCCACGATGATGACTGCGTGCGTGCCTTAAGGGCTTGGGGGGGGGGGGGTAATGCTGCTCTCGGGCGGCCAGGTGAGGTGTGCACCCTCCCCGGCCAAGTGGGGCTGGCGGGGCCGGCGGACAGTGGGGGGCGGGGGGGGGAGAGAGAGAGAGATCGAGCGCGCGACCGTGACTCTCTCTTCCATCGCTGCATCCTTCCCGGGCGCGATGGAGAGCTTCGGTGGAACGTACCATCTCTCCAGCCGGGGGGGGAGGGGAAGAAAGGGTGGCTGGCTGGGTGGATAGGGAGCCACCCCCGTGAGTGAGTCCCATCGATTAGACTCCTAGCTATAGGTGTCTCTTGATTGAGGAAGGTCGCAGGCGCGGCGGGGAGGGGAGGGGGCGGGGGGGAGGAAAAAAAGGAGGAGCCGGAGGGGTGGCTGGGTGAGGTGAGCAGGAGGAGGAGGAGGAGGGAGGGAAGAGAGAAAGCTGAGCCTTTACCATTGGCTCTCGCCCTGCTTTCCCATTTTCCCTCCACCCCCCACCCACCTGCCCCGCCGCGTTTTCCCCTCCTCCCTCCCTCCCTCCCTCTGCCGCCCCCCCTCCTCCTCTTCCTCCTCCTCCTCCCCTCTCTGCTGAGATTTGCAGCTGGTCCAGCGCTCGGCGAGCCTTCTCTCCATCCTTGCAGGATGTAGCCGCGGCGATGTCAGCCGCAGCTTCCCCGGGGCTGCTGTAGACGACTGGCTGTTTTCCCCCACCCCACCCGACCCGACCCAACCCAACCCACCCTTGCCCTGCTCCCCCTCCCAAATCCTTCCGAACCCCCTCCTGAAGGGGAACATTAGGCCGGCATTTAAAAAAAAAAGTTCTCCCCCCTCCCCCCACCTCCTCTCGTCTGGATCCAGGCCAAGGGAGAGGGGGGGAAGAGAGAGAGAGAGAGAGAGAGAGAGAGAGAGAGAAGCCCTCAATTCCGCCCCGCACGCTTCATCTTCTACTAGTCTCTCTGCGCATCGGATTCCCGACCTCCTGCCCTCCAGCTTGGCGCCCTTCCTTCTTCCCCACCACTCCAGTCTGCTTCTCGATTTGTAGCATGGCCTGGTGAGTACCTCTCTTCACGGGGACGGGGGGGGGGGGTAGGGAATCTCTCGCTCGCTTGATTCCCAGGTAAAGAGGTACCTCCTGATGCCGGCAGCGGGGAGGCGGGTGGGTGGAAGAAGAATTATTTTTTTAAAAAAAGACACGAAACGAAAATAAGCCTGTTTGCCAAATGAGAAATGTTTAAAACCGGAGAGGTTTGGCGGAGGCGTGATGAAAGAGACCGCCCCCCCCCGCCGCCGCCTCCGTTCGCCAGAGGAGGGAATCCGGGAATCCGCCGTATGTAATGCAGAGATGTCAGGCAGAGCGCGGGGTGGGGAGGGGGGCGGCGGCGGCGGAATGCGGTTGGGATGGCGTGTGGATAAAGTCACTGCAGATAGGGATACTCGGTGGGAATCGAATGAGCTATAATTGTCGTCTTCAGATCCTCCGCCTCCCCCCACCTTGCCTGCGTACTGTGATGGGGGGTTGTAAAGAAGTGGGAGATGTTTTATGGGAGACCTGGAGAACGCATAATTCAACGTCCACTGCAACCTAGGTCGATCATTGGTATGCGGGCATGGAGTATGTGTGTATGTGTATGTGTGTGGGGGGGAGGGGGGACTGGCAAATTCTGGATGGGGGGAGCCAACCCCTTTTTGCGACCCCCTTCCTCACTCCCGTCGGAGTGTTTTTCGTGTCCCTCCCCTTCCCAATCCTCTCCTCCTCCATTTTCGAGGGAGGAATGAATTTCTCTCCCCGTGCACCTTGCAGCGCCTGTCTGCCTGCCGGCATCTCAAGGTGACAGCGATGTATCCCTGGTGTGAGTGTGAGTCGAGGCGTGTGCGTGTGTGCGCCCGTGCGCGCGCCCGCGCTCAAGCCGAGGGAGAGCGAGTGGAGGGAGCGCCGGTGACGTACCTGGCTAGATCAGCAAAGGAGGAGTGGGCGGGCGGGTGGTGGGTAGGTTGGGGGCGTCTTTCAAATCCAATAGGGATCTCCTTCCCTCCCACCCTGCCACCCACCCACCCACTGCAGCGATGCACCTGCTTGAAACGGGGGCAGGACGGGGCTGCAAAGCTAGCTAGGCTGCTGACAGCTCAGAAGCCTCTCCCACCACTCTTGTTACCGTATGAGGGTCTCGATCCCTCCTTCTTCCTCCCCCCTCCCCCCCACCCCGCCAACCTCCTTGATTAGTTAATGGAAGACGAGGTGGGCAAGAAGAGCGTATGAATGAGGCGCTCGCTCGCGTGGGGAAGCATCTCTCCGGCACTGCTGCTGGGTCCTCCGGCCGCCTCTTCTAATGGGGCGGGCCATGGGCCGAAAAGAAGGAATGCGTGTAAGCATCAGAGGAAGAAGTGAGGAGGAAAGGAACGGAGGGGACGGGTCAAAAGGAAACGAGAGGACCTGTAGTGCTCCAGGGAAGGCGCAGGGAAGAGAAGGAGGAGACACAACAGAGGACGAAAGGCGGAGGGGGGGGCGGCAGAAAGAGATGTAACGGAGAAGGGCCGGCGTGTTTTTAGCGGCTTAAAAAAGGCCTGCAAATCTGCAATGTAAAGACGGGGTGGGGGTGGGGGTGGGGAGCCAAGTGAGGGGTTAGCTGGAGAGAACCAAGCGGGCGACCAGGTCAGGAGATAAAGGACCTTGGGCCGGGCTGGGCTGGGCTGGGCTGGCATCAGAAAGGTGGTCTCCATCAGCAGCCCACGGGTCAGACCCGATATTGGCTGGCGGGGCGCCTCTGGGAAGTGCCGGACCCGAATCCGAAGGGGAGCGGAGGCGGGCGGCCCTTTGCGATTTGCCCCCCTCTCCCCAATCTGGTCGCTGCAGGGCCAGCAGGTTCGCTGCCTCGGACCTGGACGCTGCTCCCTTTCCGCCGCCCGTGGGCTGCTGGAGGGTGTGTGTGTGTGTGTGTTTTTTTGGGGGGGGGGGGGCTCGCTCGCTTCGCCTCCTGAGAGCCGCCCTGGTTTCTAACCGGCAGAACCTCGCCCCCCCTTGCCGGGTGTGTGCCGGTGGGTTGTCGTGAGAAAGGCATGCTGTTGCGGGGGGTGATGGGGTTGGTTCCGGGGCTCGAAGCTTTAGGCGCCTCTGGGCTCCTGGGTGGAAGAGACCTTGATATACAGGAGGAGGAGGCAGAAGAAGAGGCCGCGATGCCTGGGCCTTTCACGGGGGCCGCCGCCGCCGGCCGGCCAAGGGCACCCGCCCGCGCTGGTTCCGCCGCGCTCTGCTTTTGGCGCATTGCTCGGGATGGGATTGAAGCAGGGCGCGTTCCGCCTCTCGCTTTTTTTTCCAAGGCGACTGCAGGGGAGGGGGCGGGATCCACAGGCTGCCGGGGGGGGGGGTTGCCTTTCGCCGTCCCTGATTGGCCGAGAGGGGGCTGAGTGGCAGCATGTGAGCGCTGGTGGAGGGGAGGGGGCAAGGGGGGCCTAGAGTCTGAGCACGGCGGCGGCGGGGGCGACGGGGACGGGTAAGGGCTTCTGCGCGCGGGATGCGGGGAGATGGGCTTGTCCCGCACAGCCAAGGCCAACCCGGGAAAACAAGAGGAAAGAGAACAGCCAGCATCTTGGTTGCAGCTGCAGGCAGCAAGTGGCAGATCAGGGGTCCCGTCGCCCCCCTCCACTATCAAGGGGTGGCGGGACCATGATGACACCCGGTATCTCTGGAGTATTTATTTATTTATTTATTTATTTATTTATATACCGCTCCATCTAGCTACATGGCTACTCTGGGCGGTTTACAAACTGAACAGAAATCAAATCATAAACAGTCTTATTCTGGGCCATACAGTAGAACTGAGAATACATAACACTGCACATTGTCAAAGCCAGTTTTTGTTGCCTATCACATTCTTCATCTTAAGGAAGCTGCTCCAGGCCATCTCTGTGCTGACTGTCCATCAGTCATGGAGGTTAAATGGAGCCTCCTGGTCCAGAAGTATTATGCGTCTGAATGCTACATTCAAAATAAGCAGCAGCAGAAGGCTCCCAAAGCTTCTATGCCCGTGATTAGAATTTGTGGCTCTCCAGATGTGGGTGAATAGTTACTCCTATCACTGGGGCAGGGATGGCTTGGACTGATGGGAATAATAAAAAATAGTAATCTGATAGTCAGCAGATTCTACAAGACTGCTCTGTGCTGGGCTTTCTGGAGGCATATAGGAGAGACTGATGGAAGGGGTGGTGTGGTGGCAGCGGAGTTGGCCTAGTTAATTGTCAGTTAAGATATATGACACATGGAGATTCAAAAGGATAAGGCACATGTGTCCTGTGTTTAGAAGTGGGCAGGAAAGAAGGGGGGAAATATGTGAGCAAGTAAGACAAAAAGAAAGATGTTAGACTGTGCACAATCTTAGACTACGCTGAGGTGGACAGAATTATGTTGAGAATCAGAGAAAAAGAGGACTCTGTGTATTACTCAACCTGGAATAGATTTTATGATTGGTTGGAGAGAGAAAAAACAATGCATTAGGACGGTGGTACTAAGACGTGATGTAATTAATATTAAGCACACCCAGATAATATGATGAATGACAACTTGAACTGTTTGTAGAAAATAACTGAGAAATGTGAAGTGTTAAGATGATGGAATATAAATACACTTATTACTAAAAAAAGAAAGAAAGATGGGATGTGACAGGGAGATGAAAAAGATTGGCAAAGAAATAGGGGGAAAATAAAATAACATATCCAAATCAACCATAAAATGAGTAATCTAGCATTTTAAAAAGTGGATCCTCTGCAAGAGACCGCCCATGGTTCCAGGAGTTTAGAAGGATGTCTAAAATAATTTCTAAGGTGGTGTTTAATCTTTTTAGGAGTATAGGACACAAGAATGTAGGAAGATGCCTTACCTCAATCAATTAAAACTTTATTACAGTCAGTGACCAGCAACAGGATACGGTATATAAATAGTAGTAAAATAGATAGGATATAGAATATAGAATATAAAATATATTATATATAAAATATATAATACAAAAACTGCCCACAAATCCATCCTGACCATCACGAAGCTATACCTTATTAGTTTCGGAGGAATTAGTGATGTCAACGAGCCAGAGAGGAAGATTGAGATAGACTGATTCAAAAGACATCAGAGTACATATATACTTACTATTCCATGCACATAAGACATTCCACATTTGTTGGTTAATCAAGCGTTGTTGATACTTAGGGACTATGTATCGTAAGTGGTACTTTTAGTTAATTGATGACGCTGGTCATTGTCCTGTGGATTTTGATCGCTGCAGCGCAGAACCTGATGCCTTGCCTCAAAAACAAACCCTGGGTCCATCTAGTTTAGCATCATCAGCGCTGAATGATAGGCAGTCTCTGCAGCTTCAGGCAAGTGGTCTTCTCCCAACTCTACCAGGAGATAACTGCAGACCGAACCTGATACAGTAACAGATGCAAACTGAACTAGGGCCAGAATCCTGCTAGTACTATGTCACACCCATGTAAGTAGGTAAATTGCAGTTGGGAATTGCCACTAGTTAACACAAGTCATTGCTTGTATCGCTCACTGCACTCCAGGGATGTAAGTTGGTGCACAGCTAGGGCCATGTACAGCAAACCCATTAACTAGCAGCAATTTGGCTAGTGGGATTTATACAATTGCACTTCTAACACACCCATAGGATTCTGGCCCTTGCTCCCTTCGCCTCCCTCTCTCTCCCATGCATTTATCAGACCTGCAAGCCCGTTTGTGTGATGGAAAGGAGCGAGACTGGCAGGGAAAATGTGCCCACCCTGTTGGCCTCCAAAAGATCGCTGCCTGCCCAGTTAAGCACTTGAAGGTGAAGTAGCCAATGCAAGTCTCTTACAGTAAAAGCATCCAGTTGCCTTGAGAGGGTAAAAATCACCCCCTTCCCTATTCTGGTGCCCTCCAGATCCTTAGAACTGCAGTGGGCTGTTGGTCTGTGTGATGATGGGAGTTGTGGCCCAATCCACAACTTCCAGGTTAAAGACAGCAGGTTAAAAACAGTCGGGGGATAAGGTTTTGTAGATTAAAGAATTTGTGTCTTTCCCGACTCGGCCCTAGGTAGCCAGGCCAAAGGTGAAGGATGTGGGAAAGATAGCTCATCACCACCTGAAGGGCTAAACCTCAAGTATGAGTAAGACCTTCCCTTCTTTCTCTTCTTCCATCCGTGCGCCAGTTCTTGACATTGTATACATTTCTTTTCTTTTCCTAAACTGGACTCATCCAGTTACGTGGAAAAGTAACAGTCGGTGGGCATCTAACAGTACATTTACGGTGTAATCCAGCCTCCCTCAGCCCGATGCTCTCCAGATCTGCTGCATAACCCCCCGCCATTCCCATCATCATCCCCGAGCACAGAACATGGACCCTGCTGCCTGGGGAGAAGGGAGACAGTAATCCAGCACATCTGGAAGACGGCAGATCAGGGGATCGCTAGTCTGATTTGGCTCTATCAGGGGGAAAGATCCTGTGGCAAGGACAAGGTCGGGCCTCTTCCTTGGGCTGCAGGGAGTTGTTAGGCCTTTGTCCCCAACCTTTGGTCATCAGGTGGTTTGGGATTTCATCTCTCAGCTGACTGGAGCCTCTGGTGGACAGTGCACTAGGTCTAGTGTCCTTCTATTTAGATCTAAGGGCCTACTCCAGTAACTAAGCACCACCTACATTTTCTCTCTCTGTCTCCTTATATAACCCTCTATTAAATAACCTACTCATGTATTTCTCACTCATTCTCATTCTTGATGCCACCCTTGCTCTACCCCCTTCCTATTGCCAACCGTGAGTCCCAGAGCAACCAGATAATGCCTGTGCTGCCTCTTCTCTATCCTCTGACATTGTTTGTTTGTTTATATGACGGTAGATGGTTGGTCTCTGTCAATATCCAGGATGCCATTCCCAGATCTGGGAACCTGAGAGAAAGCCAAGATTTCAACTGGCTTGAGATGCGCTCCATTTTGTATATATTGGGCCGGAAAACAAAAATCAATCAAGAGTGCATTTTAAGAACATTTGCTATGATCCTTTTGTAAAATATCTGTGCAGCTCATAAGAAACATTTTAGCATTTTAAAGGTATTTTATAATAATCCCAATACCCACCCCAGAAAATAAAAGAAATGTGAGAGTTTTTTTTTTGAGACCCAGGATTGGGTAGTAAATATAAGTGGTACCTTGTATACAGGAATTAATTCATTCCAAATGCAATTCTGTTAAGCAATTTTTTTGTTATACAAATTTCCCATAGGAATGCATTGAAAACAGAGTAATCCCTAATCATGACCATTTTTATGTTGTACGGATTTGCCCATAGGTGATTCTGTTAAGCAGATTTCCCCTATCTCTGGAATTTTTAATGTTGTACAGATTTTATGTTATACAAACCGTTTGTTATACGAGGGTCCACTGTAGATTGTTGGTCTAGAGCTCAGGAAACTTGGGTTCAAATCCCCAGTCGGTCTTGGAAACTTACTGGGGTGTGTGTGTGTGTGATGATAGTAAACCATTGGAATAGCTCACATACTTTGAAACCCCTGTAAGGGTCGCCATAAGCTGGAAGTGACTTGAAGACACAGAGCAACAAAGGGATGCTTACGTTTGGCGTGTGTACTGATTATGTGGGACTGTTTAAATGTTTGCAACGATGCTCATTCAGTGTGAAGAACGCTATCAGCTAGGCCAAAAGGATGAGTGCATCTGAGCAATAAATCCATACCGCCAGAAACACGTCGGGAGGCAAGTGAGGGGCTCTGTCCCTAAATGACACAAGCCTTATTGCTTTTTTTGTCACACTAGAAACTCTATTGTAAAGATCTTGAGTGCAGGGGTGGGGAAAGAGATCTCTGTATTGCCATAAGAACATAAGAAGAACCATGCTGGATCAGGCCAAAGGCCCATCTAGTCCAGCGTCCTGTATCTCACAGTGGCCCCACCAGATGCGTCTGGGAGCGCATGAGATTAGATATCTGTCTCCTGATACCACTCCCCTGCATCTGGCCCTTGAAGTACCCTGGTTTTAAGCCTGGAGATTACACATCTCCATCATGGTTTGTAACATGTGATGGACTTCTCCTCCAGGAATCTGTCCAATCCCCTTTTGAAGGCATCCAGGCCAGGCTAGATGCCATCACCACCTCTTGTAACAGGGAGTTCCATAGCCTGGTTAATTCAACATGAGAAAGCACCCAGTTCTTTAACCATTATCTGCGCAACTGGCAGAAATGGTATCAAGGGTGGGATTCAGCACGAGTGAAGCTATCATACCATCCCTTGTGTCACGGTTATACTGTAATCTGTAGGCAGTTGTGTGTACCTTAGATCTGGATCCCTTGTTCCCCTGCAAGGCTGGCCCTATTATTAAGCATAGTAAGTCCACAGCCTCAGGTGGCAGACCCTGGGGCATTAATGGCAGACCTTCAGCTGTTCTTCCTGTGCCTTTTTTCCTGTTCCTTTCTTTATAAGGTCATAGCTGTGTGTGCCACAGTGCCATCTTATATCCACTAAACTAGCTGGCTGCCCTTAGATGTAGAAGCTGAAGTGGTACTACAGCCGGTGTTGAAGAGGGGTTCATCTGTCCATCTAGTCTTGTTTCTCCCACTTTGTTTCCATCGTCATTTTTTTTCCTGTTATTTCCTGCACTGTGTTTTCAAGTCAACACAGGTACCACAATTGGTCACTCCAGCTGTCTTCATATTACAGTATGATGTCAGTCCATTAGGATGGGCACTAGTCCATTGCTGCAAAGGAGAACAAACATTGATGAAGATTTGTATAAAATATACATTGCTCATATACATGCAAATATAGATGTAGTCACTGTACTTGTAAACAGAAATACAGTATGCACCGTGGTTGAGAGGACTGTAACCAAATGATTTGTGCACAAATTCTGGTCCTGCCACAGAACTTCCTCATTATAACTTTTCTTTAAACCCATTTTGGATTGGATAATGATTATGGTCAGAAGATCCTAAAGCCGTCTTTAGCATCATCCCTATGCTTACTTGACCGGCAGCAAGGAGCCTCTAGATTGGCCAGAGGAAATAGCAGCTGGTGGTGATTTCAGTTTTGAGGCTTGAGGTTGGGACTGTGAATCCATTGACTGTTTTTGTCTGTGCTTGACTGGAGCTATCCAGGGTGCTGAATGCAACCACCACATAGGTCAGTGATGGCGAACCTTTTAGAGACCAAGTACCCAAACTGCAATTCAGAACCCACTTTTTTTTTTTTGCAAAGTGCCAATACAGTAATTTAACCTGTATACAGGTGGCTAGGAAGGGTCAATGGGTGCCCACTGAAAGGGCTCCGAAAGACATAGTGGAACTGGAAAAGGTGCAAAAGAGAGTGACTAAAATGATTACTGGGCTGGGGGACCTCCCTTATGAGGAAAGACTGAAATATTTGGGGCTCTTTTAGTCTGGAAAAAAAAGGCACCTGAGGGGGGATATGATTGAGACATACAAAATAATGCAGGACATGAGTAAAGTGGATAGAGGGAAGCTCTTCTACCTCTCACAAAATACCAGAACTAGGGGACATACACTCAAATTGTGGGCTGGGAGAGTAAGAACAGACAAAAGAAAATGTTTTTTCACCCAGCACGTTGTTAGTCTGTGGAACTCCCTGCCACAGGATGTGGTGATGGCATCTGGCCTGGATGCCTTCAAAAGGGGATTGGACAGATTCCTGAATGAAAACTCCATCACAGGTTACAAACCATGAGGGAGGTGTGTAATCTCCAGGCTTAAAACCGTGGTACCGGGGAGTGCTATCAGGAGACAGATATCTAGTCTCATGCACTCCCAGACGCATCTGGTGGGGCCACTGTGAGATAAAGGAAGCTGGACTAGATGGGCCGTTGGCCTGATCCAGCATGGCTCTTCTTATGTTCTTATGATTGCCATCTTTGGCACCTGTGCCATAGGTTCACCATCACTGCCATAGGTTCAGCACCATGAATAACCCTTGTAAAATGCTGACTAAAACCCAGAGAAGACTCACACAGAGCCCCAAAATGAGAGTCACCTGCTACCACTAGCTGAACCTGGTATATACAGTAGAAGCCTGCCCTTCTGGACCTAGCTGTGCCTGCAGCAACTCGGGGTGGAATGAAGCTGTCCATTCTTGTTCAAGCAAGGTCTTGTTTCAGACCTTCACCTACCAAGATTACATGGAGCCGATGCATCTCCCCATGGCTGGGTAGAGAGACTCTCGCAGGAGAGGAAGGATGGAAGTGGGGGGGGAGTGAACCCTTCTAGCCCATGCGCTTATGTCAACCTTCGCTAGCATGGTGTCTTCCGGATGTGTTTGGCCATAACTTCTAGTATCCCCAGGAACATATCTGGGGATGATGGGGATCTTAGTCAAAGGCATGAGAAGAGAATCATTCTGGGATATGTTTCTTTAAGCTGTTTAGGACTCAGGAAAGTTGGGATAAGGAATGAGATCCAGTGCCCAGATCTCGAGTGCCACTCACCCCCCGATCTTCCTTTTGTTCCAGTCATCTTATGTCCACAATGACAGACAGAAGGATCGTTGCACAAAACCACTCAGATCATTTCTGTCCACCTGAGAAACCCAGCTTTAACCACCCTTTCCATGTCCTTATGTAACAGAACATTCCACAATAGGTTGGGGCGGAGCCCCTGTAATTAATCTAGTTTAATTGGAGTGGATGCTCAGTTTAATCTGACTGATTTGTTATAACTGGGAAGGATTGTTTAGAGTGATGAGATTAAGAGACGTAGGGTATCTTTCCATAAAGCAAAGGCCAGGCGTGTTCTTGATGATGCAGCACCCACCTGCCCCCCTCCAGCCTTGAGAATTCTGTGCTGAGAAGCAGAATGGTGTGACTGGCACCGTGTATCTATTATTCCCCACCGTTCGTTACTTAGCCACAGAGCCAGGGCAAACAGTCAAGGAGGGGGAACTCTTTCCTAGGACAACCTAAAACAATGATGCCAAACCTTTTAGAGATTGAGTGCCCAAACTGCAAATCAAAACCCACTAAATTTTCACAAAGTGCCAATACAGTAATTTAACCTGAATACAGGTGGTTGTGAAGGGGCCATGTCGGGTGCCTACAGAAAGGGCTCTGAGTGCCACCTTTGGCACCTGTGCCATAGGTTCACCAACACTGACCTAAAACAACCCTTCCTCGGTTTCTCTCTCTTCTGGAACATTTCTCTGAGCAGGGAATGCTCAGCCTTGATTTGCTCCATTGTTTTGCTTCCATCCAAGCCAGAAGAAGGTCTGCCAAAGCAGGAGAAGTGGGGTGCCTGGGAAGTGAGAAGCTGCCGCCAGCATGGCATCCTGCCCTGTTGTTCTAGCTGCACAGAGCCACCAGCTGCGGAGCCCACCTGATAGAAAATGACTCAACTCCCTTGCTGGAGGGAGGCTGCTGGGCAAAAGCACCACGGGAGCCCATTCTCCAGGTGTTAATCTTTGGGCTTACAAGCCTATGGCAGTGGTGGCAAACCTTCGGCACTCCAGATGTTTTGGACCACAACTCCCACAGTCCTTTGTCATTGGCAGTACAGGCTTGGGATTCTGGGAGTTGCAGTCCAAAACATCTGGAGTGCCGAAGGTTCACCACCACTGGCCTAGAGAATGGGACGTTGGCCATGTGGCCACCCTAGATTTGCAGCTTTATTCTCATGGCTTGAGAACACACTGTTTATTCAGGACACACTCAGGAATGCCCTTGTCTTCTTCATGAACTTTTATGCTTTACAGTGGAAGTGGCCACTGCTAGATACAGTATATATAATATTAATTCAGGAGGATTATAAAAAACAAGTTAAGAGAGATATGGAAAGAAGATATTAATAAAGAGATAAAAGAAGAAGAATGGGGGAAATGTGGAATAAAAGAATAGTGAAAAATATGTCAGTGAGAGTTAAAGAAAACTGTTATAAAGTATATTGGGGATGGTATATAACACCTGCGAAGTTAAATATAATAAATAAAGAAATATCTCCAATTTGTTGGAGATGTAAAAAAGAAAAAGGGACATATTTACATATGTGGTGGGCATGTGAGAAAAGGAAAATTGAATGGGTTTTGTTTTTTAATGAAATACAAGAAATATTAAGGGAAACGATTCAAATATCCCCCCCCCAATTGGTATTGTTAAAGATGGTTGCGGATACAGAACTGAAGAAAGAGGAGGGGGAATTGGCAATTATAATGGTTACAACCGCAAATCTGATTTTTGCCAAATATTGGAAATCTAATAATCAATTAGTATTGGACGGATGGTATAAGGAGTTGTGAAATCTGGCTATTAATGATAAACTGACTTGTGAAATTAAAATTAGGAAAGGCTTGAGTAAGTCTAATGACTTTAATGGAATATGGGATAAACTATTGGTATATGTATTTCAGAATGGTAAAAGGTATACACCCGGAGAAGATTCAATGCATTTCTGGAGGGAAATGGGCTGGTCAGTATCATGAGAGTTGCAATTTTGTTAAAGTCCCGAGGGGGGTGGGTTGCACGGGGTTTATATTTGTTATATTTGTTATATTTTTTGTTGTATTGGCATGTGTTTTGATTAATATTTTCCTTTCCTTTATGATATTTTGTTGTTTTATCTGTTTTTTTGTATTGTGGTTTTATAATATTTAATAAAAACTTTTTTTAAAAAAAGGAAGTTGCCGCTGCTAGAATTTGCATGTCAGATTTTACACGAGTGCTCACACTATATGCCTGTCACACAAACACAGCCTTTTGCAGTCGCTGCTGAAGGATGGACCCAACGTGACATCAGGAGGTTGACCCCAGAAATTCTAAGGGCCCATCTGCTAGCACCAAGTTTTGGCCCTGAAATCTCAAGAAATGGGAACCAGCTGAACTGGCAACCCAGTTCAGTGCTGGACACCTACTTTTCTCCTCTATTTGTGGCTCTCCATGTTCTGGATTATGGGAGTTAATCTGAGGAGGATTCTGTCTTTGGACCGTGAGCTGAACAGCAGGTTGCTTAGCCTGAATCATTTGTGATCCACCCTCCTACCGGGAGATATGGAGTGAAGCATTTAGAAACAGGGGTCGGCAACTTGCAGCCCTGTCGATGTTGGCGCCCTTCCACTCACCCCAATGACACAGGGAGGGCCTCAACATGGCCACTCCTGGCATAGAGAGCAGAACAACAGGTTCCTTCAGAACTGGCATTGATGGGTACACAGTGGCAGATGCTCAGCAGGGTAGGTCTGGAAGCAGAGACGACAGCCCAGAAAAGTCCATCTGAGAGATAGTTTGAGAGACCAAATGCAGAAAAGAGGAAGAAGATCAACCCAGCCTGACAGGGAGGGCAGAAAGGAGACAGGAATGGGAGATGTTTGGGGATAGACTGGCAAGCCATACAAGCAACACCACAGACGAACTGTTGCCCAGGAAAAGGTCCAGAAGCAGATCAGGGGAAGTTAAAAGGGCTTCCAACAACTCATCGGGTCCTGACTGCAAGCATGAGGAGTGTGGGTGGAGGGAACTAATCTGACCCTTTCTTCCTCCATCTCACAGCCATGAGGAGGAGCGCCAACGCTCAGAGACCAGGCGGGGCGGGGGGGGGGGGTTGCATTCTGTCTGAGTCTCAGCGGCAATGTCCAGCATCCGTAGAGCCACCCCAAAAGCCAGCCTCAAAAAGGTATCTTATTGGATCCCTGTTCCCAGAATTCCCCAGCCTACATCGCCAGCAGCTGCAGGGACCCTGGGAGTTAAAAGTCGGACAAAAGAAACTTTTCCATGTTCTGCCAAAATGACCTTTCTCGGTCCTCTAAGTCTCATCAGCCTCCCATGTGACAGAAGGTGCGCTCTAGGTGTGATGGACAATCAATTCCTAATGAAATCTCTCTCTCTCTCTCACTCTCACTCTCTCTTCCTCTTTCCTTTTTCTTCAGTTTCTTAATCTTATGGCTGTGTCCTTGCCAGAGGCGGATCTGTTGTGGAAGGGCTTTGGTCCCTTTCTCCTCATGCAGGGCCAGGCCAGCCTCTTGTTCCTCTCAACACCTCATGCATTATTTAGGCAAACCATGGCAATTTCAATCAAGGACAATCAAGGGGACAATGAGGAGGAGCAGCTCCTTGCCCTGGCAACGTGGCAGGCAGAGTTTTACATTTGGTGAGGACAGATGTAACATCTCTCTCTCTCTCTCTCTCTCTCTCTCTCTCTCTCTGTGTGTGTGTGTGAGAGAGAGGGGGGGAGGGAGGGAGAGGGAGAGAGGGGGAGATGATGAGGATGGTGGAGACAGAACGGGGCTCTGTGGCTGCAAGATCAATGCAGAAGTTGGTGACACAAGCTGCTGACTTATACTGGTGGCCCATCGTCATGCTAGCAGTTTTGTACTTTAAGAAAGAAAAAGAACAACTTAGATTATCCTTCAAAAAAAAAACCCTGCTTCGGCGGTTGGAAGTATACACAAGAATTCATGCAGAACACCCACCCACCTGCCTGAGTTGAGAGGCAGAAACAGGGGGTTCATGACTAACCAGGGTATGAACCCCATTGTCAGGGAGAGTTAAGGCAGCTTTCTCCAGCATTCAGTTAAGGCGGGGGAAATTCTCTGTCTCTGTGTGTGGGAGGGGGGGGGGTGGGGGGGGGGAGATTCTTCCTGAAGTTTTACTAACAGGTAGGAAGAATACGTTTGTGGATATTTGTTTTTGATTCATGTGCCAAATTCACTGTACAGTACTTGTTGTTGTTCAGTTGTTCAGTCGTGTCCGACTCTTCGTGAGCCCATGGACCAGTACTGTACTACCTTTCACTAAAGGCACCTTGTTTGGTGTGTGTGTGTGTGTGTGTGTGTGTGTGTGTGTGTGTGTGTGTGTGTGTGTGTGTGTGTGTGTGAAAGAGAGGGGGTGTAATTTGCTGCAGAGGCTGAGGTAACAGCATGGCTTAGGCCAG
>JAHTLZ010003468.1:685818-717091 GCA_023846285.1 Phrynocephalus versicolor | reverse complement strand
ACACACACACACACACACACACACACACACACACACACACACACACAATCACACAATCACACAATTTTATAATAGATGAACAGAATGCATCCTTTTCTGCAGCCGGGGGCAATTTTGAGTCAGCACCATCCCACCGCTCCACATTCGAACACCGCAGAGAATTTTCTGATTTCTTTTCTTTTTAAAATGTATGCTATCCTTTTGCTCCAGCGAGCTCCAGGCACTTGTTGCCTACCAGACTTTATGCCATTGTACAAAATGACAGTAAGGCCGCACCTGGAGCATTGTGTACAGTTCTGGTCACCGCATCTCAAAAAAGACATAAGTGGAACTGCAAAAGGTGCAGAAGAGAGGGACTAAAATGAACACTGGGCTGGGGCACCTCCCTTATGAGGAAAGGCTAAAACATTTGGGGCTCTTTAGTCTGGAAAAAAGGTGCCTGAGGGGGGGATATGATTGAGACGTACAAAATAATGCAGGGCATGAGTAAAGTGGATAGAGGGAAGCTCTTCTCCCTCTCATAAAATACCAGAACTAGGGGTCATCCACTGAATTTCAGGGTTGGGAGAGTGAGAGGCAAAAGAAAATAGTTCTTTACCCAGCACGTTGTTAGTCTGTGGAACTCCTTGCCACAGGATGTGGTGATGGCATCTGGACCAGATGCCTTTAAAAGGGGACTGGACAGATTTCTGGAGGCAAAGTCTATCTCCAGGCTTAAAAAGAGGGTACTGTACCTCAAAGTGCCTGAAGCAGGGGAGTGGTCTCAGGAGATAGGGATTTAGTTGTCTCATGTGCTCCCAGAGGCATCTGGTGGGGCCACCATGAGATGCATTAAGCTGGGCTAGATGGGCCCTTGGCCTGATCCAGCAGGGATGTTCTTATGTTATCCTCACAACCGTTTTGTGAGGCATACGTAGATCAAGAGACTGTGTGACTGCTACCCTGAGTTCATCCAGACCAGCTTCTTGGCCAAGTGGGGATTCGAACTCAGGTCTTTTGAGACTTAGCACAACAGTCTAGCCACTTCCCTACCCCTGGTTCTTACAGAGTGGTTGCAGGCATGCTCCCCACCAACTGCTGCTGACATGCCCCTTGGCTAAGGCTTGGAAGGAGAAGGGGAATGAGGGAACCTCCCTCCCCCCCCTTGAATCATTCTACCCCAGAACCTACTATCAGGAAAGGCAGATTGCGTTGTTAGGGGGTGTTCACATTATATAGCTCTTAGGTGGGAAAGACCTATTTCCTCCCCACCTACCTCTCACCCTACCTGGGTTGGCCTACCTCTCCCAGAACCCATCAATGGCCAAGGCCAGGATCCTGCTACCTGCATATCTCAGACAAAGACAAGGAAAGGTTTCCAGCGTAATTGGGGCATACCTTCTCCACACCCAGGAGCAGCTCCCCACACATATCTCCCCGCATATCAAGGAACAGGTCAAGAGCTTCCTGGGCAGCTGGCTAAAGGCTGCAAGCATACTGATGCTTCCCTGGGAAAAAACACCACTGGATTAATTGGGAATTACATCCGTGTAGAACACCATAGGATAGAAACTCAACACTGATGACACATGGAAGGAATCCAGGAGTTGCAGCCATAGTTCACAGGATGGGGGGAGGGGCACAGCTTTCCAGATCTGGATGAACGACGACTCCCATCATCCTTCATCATGATGAGCTATAGGGGCAGGGGCTGATGGAAGAGAAGTCCAGCAGCATCTGTGGAGCTGTAGCTTCCCCATCCCCACCATTGTGGCAGCCTCTAATTTGTGGCCCGACGGTGGCACCTTATTCATTAGTCTCTTGCTGAGCAACTAACAGAGAGTCCAGGTAAAAGAACCACCTTGTTGCTGCATTGGGCTGATTGATCTTTGCCTGTCAAGTCTAGCTTTCTGTTTTTGACGGAGGTCAGCCAGAAGTCTTCAAAATCTCGCAGACATGGAGGTAACCACCATCCTCAATCAAACAGGGAAGCACTTCAAGCCCAGTGCTGGCAGAAGCAACCACATCACATCAAAATTATTGATAAAGTCACGTGCACGGATTACAACTCCCAGAGCTTTGTTGCGAGGAGAGGGGCACCAAGTGCAGGATGGCACAACTCCCATATACAGTAGGACCGCGGTATCCAATGGGGATTGGTTCCAGGCCTTCCCATAGATAATGAAAACCATGGATAAGAGAGAACACTTGCCCACCCCCCCCCAAACTTCTGTTTCCTGACAGTAGCTTGCTTTATGACTGCTGTTTTGAGACAGTACCTTGCTTTATGACTGCTGTTTGTGACAATAGCTTGCTTTGTGGCTGATGAATTATTTAATTTTTTTCCTCTGCCAACCATGGATAAATGAATCAGTGGATACGGGGGTCCTACTGTATCTTAAATGTGTTTATTATTTTAGTGTACACAGGCGGACATGATATTCTTGGAGTGGTACATGCTAGGTGCAAGAAGGTGGCAAACCTTCACCACCCCAGATGTTTTGGACCACAACTCCCACAGTCCTTTGTCACTGGCAATCTAGGCTCAGAATTCTCGGCGTTGTGGTCCAAAACATCTGGAGTGCCGAAGGCTCGCCACCACTAGCTTGGCCCTCACCTTGGGGGATGGGAGCAGAGATCGAAAGATGCGTCTTGAGAATCTCAGCTCCTTTCCATTTTAAAGATGCTCCAAATGAATCCCCAGTGGTTTGGGGAGGGGTAGATACACTGCATGCAGCTTGGTTTTTGCCTCCCTCCTCAGCCTGTGATGAGCAACCCCCAAAATGACCTAAACAGCCATAGCCATGGACAAAATGCAAAACACCTTGTGCAGAAGAAGACAAATCATGGGAAGGAGCTGGGTCTGGGCTGTTTGTAGAGGGTACGGAACGAAGTCTTTCTTGTATAAACATTGACACAAAGTTCTGTGCAGCCTTGGTTACAGGTGCTGAACCATGCAGGGCAGGGAAAGTGGTTCAGGGAGGGGACAAAATCTGTTTAAGCTAGTCTGTTGGCATAGGAAATACATGCCAAATCTTGAATCTCAGGCTGCTTTCACACAACCACTAAAATCTGCTGCAAAGTGCTTGCAGATGCGGAGCATAACATCATTTTCCCACGAGCAGTGGACTTTTTAAAAAAAGTGCGACTATGCCGATTTAAGCACAACCCAGCGCACTTTACAAGCTCCTGGTCTCAAGGTGGTAAAATCCTTGTCACTGCTCCGATGCGGATTTTAAACCATTACTTAAGTCCGTGGGACACGGAAAATCTGCACCAAAACCTCCCCCATTATAGTGTCTTTGCTGCGGTTCTCAGTCGTGGAATCAGAACGGTTGTGGATTTTCAAACGCAACCATGGGAACACCCAAACCGTGGCATCAACCATGTGACCACTCTGGGGGGTGATCCAGATCAAAATCTGCTGCGGATTTTAGTGGTCGTGTAAAAGCAGCCAGAGGAGCAAGATCCAGATACGACTGTATTTGGCTGAAATTGTGTGAGAGAGAGACTGCCTTCCACCAGTGGACGTGTTCCAGAGGTACCAAACTCGGGGCCCTATCATCCCCAGACAGATCATCCCCATTGAAGCTGAGGATCCTAGTTGCTCAGCACACCTCCAGGAGGCTGGCAGAGCGAAACAAACAGTTGGGTCCGATTTGCAATACCTGCGTCACTTCCCACCCGTCCTCTGTTCTCTCCAAGCTTGCCATCCCAGCCCGCTTTGCCCTCAGGGACCCTCTCCTGGGCACCAGAGCCGATGCATTAAGCTACTCTGGCCTCCCACCAAAGATCTGCTCTCTGCCTAACAAGCAGCTAATGGCTCCATTAGAAGCCAGGCCTGGACTTCTGCATTGCCCTTCCCAGCACCTGCTGGAACTGCTCAAGGCCTGAGTAATAATGACCTAAATGGAGAAGAGGAGTTTGATTCATTCCCCCCTACACACAGACACCCTGCAACTCTCTTTTGCCCCTTCCATTTCTCTTGGCTAGACACAGAGACGGCGGCCTTGGTCAATACAATCAGGATGAATCTTGGCTTGGAGATTATATTTGGAGGGAGAGCGACCGGTGGGCAGTCTGAAAAAAAAATTCCAAGTTGTCCTTATCAGACAAGACCTTGGGTCCAGTGAATGCTCCTCTAGTATCAGATCAGGTGGTTTGAGAGAGGGGTCAGGGAAGCTGTTCATGTGTGTATTGAGAACCCCTCTCTCAACAGAGGTGCAGGACTCAGACACAATCTGCCTGCTGCTTATCAAATGGCCCTTTCATCAATCCCCAAACAAATTGGAAGCACTTCACACCTCCACCAGCAAGGCCATAGCTAACGACCCATACTTAATGGGTGTTGGGAAAGGTGCCATAGGTGGGAGTTTCATGCACCCTAGTCCTTTGTCCACCTAACTAGGCTGTTCAGCTCATGGTCTACCTATGAAACTATTCAGGCCATTGTCCACCTAGTGAGCCTATTCAGGCCATTGTCCAACTTATGAGCCTGTTCAGACTAGGGCGAGGTGAAATTAAGGTGAACTATAAATTGGGGTGACTCACCACTAACCTTCCTCCAGCTGAGGAAGGTGCTTGGATGAGCAGCAAAACATCTCAGTCTCTCAAGGAAAAAAAAAAGTCCAGTTGCCATGACTCAACTTCCAGATAAACTCACCTGGATGATGGAGAATCTTCACAGACATAATGCTCCACCAGCAGAAAATGCAGTCTGTTATACAACGGATTTGGGGACAGAACATGAGCAGGGGCAGGCATGCCTGCCACCTTCCTCTTTTTTATACCAGCCTTTATCAGGAAAAGACCACTGCTGCCCCCCCCCCCATTAATGATATTTTTCCAGCACTTGAGATCATCAGTGGGATTAGAGAGATCCTCTCCTCTTTTATCCCTTTCTCCACTAACAGGGCCCTGATCTGCCTGCCTGCTCCTGTGCCCATACAGGTAGAGGCAGCAGCTCTGGTTGATGTCCAACAAAAGACACACCTTTTCTTTTTAAGTCTAAATGAAACTCAAACTGCCAATCTAGCTGACTCCTCTGTGTCAGAAGGGGAGGGATGTGCACTCAGGAACAGCAAATAAGTGATTCGATGCTCTGTAGGACATCTGAAGTAAAGGGATCCCAATGAGATCAAAGACTGTAATAGCTTGGCGTCGCTCATAGCTACTTCTAAAGAAATAATTAGTTATAGTTGCTTTCTGAGTAATTAATTACTATGGTTAAGAAGTAGCTGTTTGGTTTCTTGCTATTCAAAACTGACTTAGAACGTTACAGTATTTCTTGAACAAAATGTAAAAATGCTACAAAGCATTGACAAAATCCACCTATGAAAGTAGTTCAGATTGTTACAGCAATGACACAAAGGGTATGAAGCCATTTCTTATTATGTTCCTAGCTGAATGCCATCCTAGTGATGTCCTAATCACTGGGATAGAGGGTTGAAAGGTGCTTCTGAGTCCATGTGCAAATCAGTGCAATGCTGGACTTGATAGACCTATGGTGTGTCCTGACTCTAGATGAGGTTGCTTTGTGACACCATCATTTCTAGAATGTTATGAAAGGTAAAGATTCCCCTCTCATTTGCATGCTAGTCATGTCCAACTCTAGGGGCAGTGCTCATCTCCATTTCTAAGCCAAAGAGCCAGTGTTGTGCAAGTCCGTGGCCATGTGGCCAGCATGGCTGAACACATTTCTGTGCACGGAACACTGTTTACCTTCCTGCTTTTTACGGCAGTGACTGTTTATCTACTTGCATTTACTGTACATGCTTTTGAACTGCTAGGTTGGCAGGAGCTGGAGTTAACAGCGGGAACTCGCTCCGCTGCATGGCACCCGGGATTTGAATGACAGAGTTGCTGACTTTGCAGCTAACAGTTTTCAGTGTTCTAGCCCGCTGAGCCACCCTGCCCCCTAGAATGTCATTAGGCTGGCATAATAAAGAGCCATAAAGATGACAAAGTGATCGCAGGATCCTACCACAGAGTAGTAACCTCTAGCATGCCACAAATGTACTTGAGGTGACTCAAGTTGATACTCAAGTAGATTTCCTATGTAGTTTTTTTTTTTTTAGATGACTCAGTCATCTAAAAAAAAACTACGTAGGAAATTTGAAGACAATGCAAAATCCAGATGTGGGAAATCTCTTTATTAAGATAAACTATAAATCGACACAATACACAAGCCTTTGAGTTCTCCAGGACTCTCAGGCTTGTTGCCGTTATGTGCCCTGAAGTCCCTCCTGAATCATGCCAAAGCTATGAATGCACAATCTCCAAAAAAATGCCCTGTCCTCAGTAGATTTGCTCAGCTCTTTCAAACTCAAGAAGACTGTGGCTTCCTTTAGGGAGCCAATCCACCTTGCATTTCTCTTTTCCTGGTGACGTTCAAACTTTCCCAACATCATTGTCTTTTCCACCAAGTCTTGCTTTCTCGTCATGTGCCCAAAGTAGGATGACGTACAAAATAATGCAGGGCCTGAGTAAAGTGGATAGAGGGACACTCTTCTCCCTCTCACAAAATACTAGAACTAGGGGACATCCACTCAAATTGAGGGCTGGGAGAGTAAGAACAGACAAAAGAAAATATTTTTTCACCCAGCGCGTTGTTAGTCTGTGGAGCTCCCTGCCATGGGATGTGGTGATGGCATCTGTCCTGGATGCCTTCAAAAGGGGATTGGACAGATTCCTGGAGGAAAAGTCCATCACAGGTTACAAACCATGATGGAGATGTGTAATCTCCAGGCTTAAAACCGGGGGTACTTCAAGGGCCGGATGTAGGGGAATGGTATCAGGAGACAGAGATCTAGTCTTGTGCACTCACGGACACATTCGGTGGTGCCACTGTGAGATACAGGAAGCTGGACTAGATGGGCCTTTGGCCTGATCCAGCATGGCTCTTCTTATGTCCTTATGTTCTTATGACCTCAGTGTCGTCATTTATGCCTCCAGAAATAGTTCAGGTTTTATTTGACCCAGGACCCACTTGTTTCTCTTCTCAGCCCTACAGGGTCTTTGCAAAGCTCTCCTGCAGCACCGCATTTCAAACCAGTCATTTTCCTTCTTGTCGGCTTTTTGTTCCTTTCCAGCATTCACAGCCACACAGGGTGATCAGAAAGACAAGAGTGTGGATGATGTTGGTCTTGGTCTCCAGTGACACAGCTTTACACACTTGATGATCTTTTCTAGTTCTTTCACTACTGCACTTCCGAGTCTCCTTTTGATTTCATAGCTGCAGGCTCCAACTGGACTGATGACCGAGCAAGGTGTAGAAATTATTTCACCGTTTCAATTTCTTCATTGCCAACAATGAAGTTGCGTAGTTCTTCTGTAGCTGTCATGGTGTTCGTTTTCTTTATGTTCAACTGCAGTCCTGCTTTGGCAGATTCTTCTTTCACTTTCATCAGAAGCTCTGTATGAAAGATGGTGTCATCTGCGTCTCATATATTACTGATGTTTCTTCCATCCATTGTCATTCCTCCTTCATCTGAATTTAGTCTGACTCAGTGTTATATGTCCTACATACAGATTGAGCAGGTAAGGAAATAAAAATACACCTTTGTCTGACACTTTTGCATATGGGAAACCATTCTGTTTCTCCACATTTTGCCCTAACAGCAGCAGCTTCTCTGTAATACAGGAGAATAAAACAGATTGCATCAGAGCAGCCAAGTGCTGAGGCACCCATTTCTTTCAGAACAACCCATAGTTTCTCATGATCCACATAAGGTATTTGTACACGACCCCTAAACTCAGCTGCAAATGGCTCCCAGCTCCGGAGCTTAAAATTGTTTCCCCACCAGTTCCGGAGTTTACAGAAAATTAAGTGCGGCCACGCCCACCTAAGCGCGTCCCAGCGCACTTTTCAGGTACCTGCTTTTGGAGGGTGAAAAATCTCAGATCCGGATGTAAAGGAGTGAGTGCCCGGCTCTCCTCGCTTCTGTTTGTTGTTGTTTTTGCCTCCTGCCCCTTTAAGAGAAAGAATCAGGATGACGGGGAGGCTTGGACCAGCACGGAGGTGAGCCTGCATTCTTTTGTCCCCTTTTTTCTCCCTCCCCTCACACAGACAGGATCAAGGAATTGCGGAGGGGTGGGGACGCAGGAAGAGCAACGAACCCCCAAGATCTCTGGTCCAAATTTAAGTGGCCAGCGGATCTTAGGGGTCGTGTGAAAAGGCCCATAGTTAAAGGCTTTCGTAGAATCACAAAATAATGGAGTCGGTAGGAGCCTATAAGGCCCATTGGGTCCAACCCCCTGCTCAAAGCAGGAATACAAATCAAAGGCTATCTAGGAGGTGGTGGTCCAAATTTCTCTCGAATGCCTCTGGGGTTGGAACTCTCACCACCTTTTGATGCAATTGCTTCCACTGACGTACTGCTCTAACAGCCAGGATACTTTTCCCCCCCGATATTCATCTGGCATGTCTTTCACTCTGAGTTCATTGAGAACAGCTCCTTCCCTTCCTCTGTATAGTAGCCTTTCAAGTGTTTGAAAAGTGATATCGGATCTCCGTTTGCTGTTAGTCCTCAACCCTAATACTCAAATATCTTGTCTAACTAGCCCTAATTAGGGTCACTATAAGTCGGTTCTGACTTGTTGACACATTACTAACTAACAAAGGAACATATAAGGCTATAATTAACTATATTAATTTGTACTTTATACTGCCACTTGGGGGTTGTGGATTTTGTTTTATACTTCTGCATCATCATAGCCTCTCCCCCACCTCCTTTTTTAAAAAAGGGGGAGTATTTTCCTGCTCCTCTGTCCCCTCCCATCATCCTTGGGGGGGATGCACATTTTGCTAAGAAGGACCCTAGACTTGTGCCCCAGTGCCCTACTCTTGAGCCCCACTGGGTTCATTACCTTTCCTCTTGTTTCCAGTATTTCACAGCCTCCTCCTCTGCCTTTGATCTGCAGCCATTAGCAAGGCTGGTGCCTCTTCCGTGGCAAGGAGAGAAGCACGGTCACATGCTAATTGCTACAGATTGAGCAGCTGTTGAAAGTGCAGGAACAGGAGCTGGCAGTTCTAGCGGTATGTTAGTCATGGACCCAGGAAGAACAGCCTGCCACGGGCCACCTTCTGGAGCGCGCAGGGCTTGTTAGGAAGGCAACCTTAATGGTTCCTTTCATGTGGTAGGTTGACTAGGTCCATAGAAGGCAACCACCCCAAAAGGCAAAACAGAATCTGGGGTTTGTTGAAGATTGGGGGGAGGGGAGGGGTCTTGTCTCTGGTAAGCAGAGCCAAGAGGATGGATTGGGGTAACTTCCCACGTAAACATCATTTGGGACTCACTATTTATTTGTTTGTTTGTTTGTTTGTTTGTTTCATTTCTATACCACCCATCTTCCAACAGGAACCCTGGGTGGTTTACAACAAAGTTAAAAAGCAACAATACAATGCAAAAATACAATGCGAGAAAGAGGGTAAAAAAAAACACACACATATGACATATGAGCATGCCTGGCAAGCAAGCATGGAAAAGCTACTTTTTGTGGATGGGGGGGGGGGGGGGTGATTGCACCCAGAATCATTCAGTCAACACGATTTGAGCATATAGATGCAGTTCAGGAATTGCCTGCAGTTTAAATGGATCTACAACACATCAGGGCTGGGAAGGCTTCAGGCTTTGGGAATCTATTTCAACTTCCACGTGAATTTTCCAATTTCAATTTTTTTTTCAGTTTCAATTTTCATTTGAACTCCAGGATCCAACACCCAGAGTCTGGTGGAAAATAATTAAATCATTCTCCTGAACCAAAGGGATAGGGTTTAGATGCTAGAAACACACAAACGCCAACAGCATTTCCACACATTAAAACCATACTTGTTTATCTCAGACTTCTGTAATCCTAGCAGGATGATGTAGAGTTTCTAGCAGCGATGTTGACATTCTGTGGCAGCATTATTAAACAATCGGAAGTCAGAAATCTTTAGCAGCCAGCTCTGCAAATCATCCCAGGCTCCTAAGCAGCAAAGATCTGGTAGGATCCTGAACTGATTTGTGTTAATCTATGCCAGTGGTGGCGAACCGTTTGCACTCCAGATGTTTTGGACCACAACCCCAAGAATTCAGAATTTAGATTGCCAATGACAATGAACTGTGGGAGTTGTGGTCCTAAACATCTGGAGTGCTGAAGGTTCGCCACCACTGATCTATGCCATGTAGAAGCTGCCTAGATGCCCTAAGCACATCAAATCTCACCTGATTTCAGAAGCTAAGCAGGGTTAGCCCTGGTTAGTACTTGGATGGGAGACCACCAGGGAATACCAGGTGCTGTAGGCGCCTGGAGTAGGAACTGGCAAGCCACTCCAGTATTCCTGCCAAGAAAACTCCATGGACATGGGGTCACAAAGAGTCGGTCACAACTGTAATGACACAACACACACACACACGTGCCATGATGAGTAGGAGACCCAACATTCATTGGGAAAGAAGCTATAGCTACAGGGGACAGCTCCGAGTATCGAGACCATCCTGAAAGTGAGGCCCCCAGTATTCATTGCCTCTCCTCAATCACCGTCCTGTGGGTCAAGGATGCTGCCTAATTGGAGTACTCTGTCTGCTCAACTTCATGTCCCCAAAACCATCACCCAATCCAAGGGACCTTCTGGGGTGCCTGTCCTTTGAAGCTTCATTTCTGTTGCTGCAATGGTTAAAAAAAGAACTTGGGGATTTTTTAAAAAAATAGATTTCAAATAGCTCCCTAGTGCTTGAAAGCCAAAAGCTTTAGAGGAAACCCCTCTTTGAGATACTAATTTTCTGTATGCAGAGATGGGGACTTGAGTCATTGGACTTGTTGTTAAATCTGACTTAAGTCTCACCGGTGACCCAGCTCAGATTCAACTAGCGTTCCTCATCCCACCCCATGTGTCGAACTCAACTCCACACTCAGAAGAACCCACCAATCCCTTCCTTTTTTCCTGGGGAAAGGAGTTTGCTTTTCATAGAAACTTGGACTTGGGGGATGGCACTCAGGACTATATCAAAGACTCAGATTCAGACCTCCCTGGCTATATGCAGACTTGCTAGCATCTCTCGCCGTAGGCAGAAAACTTTTTTTTTTAAAGACATGGATAAATCGGGAGGAAAATGTCTCTGTGATCATAAAATGGGCACTTTGCATGTATATCAGGTACCAGATTCTGTTCTGGGAAAAACTTAGCAAAGCTAACAATTTCCATATGGCTCAGTGAGGTGATTGCAGGAATTTTTTTTTAGAAAAGTCAGGAGTGTTGAGGTGGGGATGGGGGTAGGTGGGCAACAATTTCCAGAATTTCTTTGGGGAAAAGACCTTTGCAAAGGTCATGAAGAGCTGCTCACCATAACAATATAACAACATAAGAAGAGCCATGCTGGATCAGGCCAAAAGCCCATCTATTCCGGCTTCCTGTATCTCACAGTGGCCTCACCAAATGTGTCCGGGGGTGCACGAGACTAGATATCTGTCTCCTGCTACCACTCCCCTGCATCTGGTCCTTGAAGTACCCCGGTTTTAAGCCTGGAGATTACACATCTCGATCATGGTTTGTAACCTGTGATGGACTTTTCCTCCAGGGATCTGTCCAATCCCCTTTTGAAGGCATACAGGCTAGATGCCGTCTTGTGGCAGGGAGTTCCGCAGACTAACAACACGCTGGGTAAAAAAAAAATGAATCAGTGAACAGATTCAAGGCAGACCTAAAATGTTGACCTTTGACGCTAGTTTTGGAGATATGGCTTGAACTTCTGCCCAATCCGAAGCTCTCTGGCTGTCTTTGAGCAGCTCCAGAGGTTAGAAATGAGTAAGGCTGGGTTTGAAGTACAAATGCATAATCTCAGAGCCAGCGTGAGCACAGGCATCTGGGAGATGCCCCAGGGGGTGGGGTGGGGACGATTTCCTATCACTGAACAAGACGTTTGCATCCATCCGGTGAAATGTCAAGGAGGACAAAAAGCTGCCCTTACTCTCCTTACTCCCACTCCACAGATGTATCTTGGCCTCTGGTTCCATGAGTTTGGGTTCTGTTTGGGGGGTATTGGGGGCACTGAGGGGACAGCTTAACATTTCACAGGCAGCCTCACTGCAGCTTCCATGTGCAAGTCCAGTTCTTGAGTGAGATGTGGAGGGCTGGGAGAGTAAAAACTGACAAAAGAAAATATTTTTTCACCCAGCGCGTTGTTAGTCTATGGAACTCCCTGCCACAGGATGTGGTGACGGCATCTGGCCTGGCTGCCTTCAAAAGGGGATTGGACAGATTCCTGGAGGAGAAGTCCATCACAGGTTACAAACCATGAGGGAGATGTGTAATCTCCAGGCTTAAAACCAGGGTACTTCAAGGGCCAGATGCAGGGGAGTGGTATCAGGAGACAGATATCTAGTCTCATGCGCTCCCAAATGCATCTGGTAGGGCCACTGTGAGATACAGGAAGCTGGACTAGATGGGGCCTTTGGCCTGATCCAGCATGGCTCTTCTTATGTTCTTATGTTCTTAGGAGGACAAGGAGGCAGAGAGAACAAGGATGGGAGGTGGGGGTGGGAAAAGAGGGAGTGAAAAGCAGGAGTCAGAATAACAAACATACATACACAGAGATAAACAAATAAATAAATCTTGCATCCACGGAGAACAGCAAATAGAAGCAAGGGCTTTGAGCCACGTTGAGATCTAACTCTGTTCTACAGCAGCAATGCAGCAGCGGTACTGGGGAAACCTGCCTCTTCCAGGTGGTAGCCACTTCTTGCTGTACGGCAGGGTTTGACCTCTTGTGGACATAGAAGTGCCTGAGACATTTTCCCGCTGGAGGTGAAACAGAAAATGGCTCTCTCGCACGCACACATCAAGTAAAGGAGCATGGGGTAGAACCTGGATTGATTGGCCCTTTTCTGGCAGGGCAGGGCCTTTTCTGGACCCCTAAAAAAAAATCAGCTGCTGAGCGAGTCATTTCACCATGCCTAATGATAGAGCCGGCCCTGCTTGGGTTGTATGCAGCTGATGGCTTAATTTCAAAAGCTCTTTGGAAGCGATTAGTTCAGACCGCTTGCAGGAATGATCGGTGCTTCCTCTTTTAGCCCATTGAATGAACAAACAAAAATTGGAGGGGGGGGTTATGTTTCAGGAAGGGAGACTACCATCCTTGATGCTTTTGGTTCCAACCCTACTTTCCACCACCAGCATACACATTCTAGCTGATCACCCTTGATGCAAAGAGGCCCTGGATGGAACAAACACCTGCTTAGACTGCGTGTTCAGCATACCAGCTGCTGGGAGGAGCCAAGAGATTTTGCTGTGTACAATGAGTTATTCCAATGATAAAATCGAAGTGTGTGTGTGTGTGTGTGTGTGTGTGCGAGAGAGAGAGAGAGAGAGAGAGAGAGAGAGAGATGGGGGAGAGAGATAAGGTGGAATACAAGGGGTGGTTGGTTTTATATCTGTGGCATAAGAAGAAGGGATTCTGGAACTGGAGGTGGGGATGGCACATTGGCCAAGCCTTCTGCCAAACATCTAGCAGAGTGCAATTGTAGGGCTGACTTCACTGATAGCTGAGAGCTTCTTTTTACATCCTGAACGCTAGTGGAAAATAGAGCCACCTCCTAAAGACAAGTGTCCTGATTTGCCACATGGTCCTCTGCTGTCTGGACGTGTTCAGAGACTCGTCAGCTTTTCATCAGCAAGCCTGTCATTGTCTCCGGCGCCCTTTTAAGCAGAGGGTTGGATCAGAGTATCTCCAAGGCACCTTCTGATTTTATGATCTTTTATTCAGGGAACATGGATTTCCTACGTTTGGGAAAGAGTCTGCGTTCCTGGCATACCTTCTGAATGGAAAGGGATTGAAGAGCAGAACAGTGACTCATGCAGAACTGCAACAGCCAGTGCCTCCTCTGAGGGTGGGGAAATCTGGCACAAGTCCATGATGGGGGTTGACTGGGTGATCCACTCATTGTTGACGCAGAAATATGGGTGAAGCGCCAAGGCTGGCCCAAGATAAGCCTGAGGTAGAACAGCAATGCCTGTCCCACCCACCCCTCCAACCCCAGATACCTACGCACCCAGAAGCCATCCAAGTAATTTGCTTGTGAAGGATTAAAATCCCGTTAGTGTCAACCCACCCATCCCATCCTTGGCTGTAAATATACAGGAATTAAAAATTGGATAACCGCATGCTGCTCTTTCGTGACATGCCAGGGGTGGTCACCTCCTTCTGCCTAACGAAAGGGATGGCACTGCCGGGAGCAGAGACCAATCTTTTGGAGGCACAGGTGGGGCATAAAATCAGGCAGAGAGGTGACAGGAAACCTCCCTTGTAGAAGGGTGCTTCAGGCTCACGGCAGCCACACAGAATTAATATCACAGCACATGAGCTCTTGTTTCATGCAGTGCTCGCACTCCTCTGGTAGGCATAGTATGCAGGTCTGACCAGGAGAAGGTTCTAAGATGACCACAAGCCCCCCCAAAAGTGTGCTGCTTATATATCACCCCATAGCACATAAAACACTCTATGGGAACTTTACAATATACTTATGTAGACTACTCATCGCTGTCCGCCCCATAAGCTGGCTATTCAATTTTCTGACCTTGGAAGGCTGGAACGCTGAGTGAACCTCAAGCCCTCTACCAAGGATTGAAACCCAGATTGCGAGCTGAGTTTTGGCTGAAGTACTGTACGGGGGCTTAACCACTGCACCATAAAGTTCCAGGAGCATACATTGGTCACGGGGAATCTATAGGCTGTTTTGGACTGCAACTCCCAGAATTCCAAGCCTATATTGCCATTGATAAAGGATTGTGGGAGTTGTGGTCTAAAACATCTGGAGGGCCAAAGGTTCCCTGCCTCTGCTGTAGGCCATTTTGAGGCCTTCATGGGATACCCCCATGACATCATACAAAGCCAGTTCAGAATTTTTGTCACAAATTTAGCAAAAACTATGTGCTGTCCTCCACCACCACCACTACCACCACTGTCAGAGGTCGCCGGCGCTATCACAGGTTAGGTTTTACATGGGGAAAGGGCAGGCCTCCTCCAACAAACGTAAACTAAAAGCAAACAAAAGCCCCATAAACATAACCCCAAGAAGCTAAATCAGAAGCAGACATTCATTCATATCTGGATTTGATTCATTTTTTCCCTTGATCCATATTGGGCCATATATTTACCCATATCTGGGCCAGGTGAGGACTGTGAGAGGGCAAACCTTTGGCCCACAAGCCACCAAAGTCAGCTAGCAAGGGTGAGCAAGGTGTAGCCTTCCAGATGTTGTTGGGCTGGACTTCCCGGCTTCACTCGCTACTGGCAGTAGAGGCTGGGGTGATGGGAGTTGTAGTCCAATGCCATTAGGAAGGCAACCTCCCCCCTCCCCCCCCCCACTCACAAGGACCTCTGGCTTTATCTTGCTGAATTTGACTAGAGTGGCAGGTGTGGTCTTCTGAAGAGATTCTGGGACAGAGTGATGTACTTGTCACAGCAAGCGCATCCCAGGCTCAAGCCTTTGCTCGCATCACCAGCTTATTGAATAGAGAGAACGGCGGCTGTGGATCCAACCCCAGGCTGCTGTATAATTATATCTGTATTTAGATCTGGCTGCCACCAGCAGCTGCCATGAGCCAGAGCACGGCGTGGAAACTCATCCCTCTGCCTGCCAGGGTGAATGCAGCTCTGCAGTCACCAATCTCTTGGCCTTCCTTCCAGGGCACTGGGTGGCCGCCTGGCTTGCGCTATGCACTGGGTGGCAGTTTCCCGGAACAGGCCCGTGTTCCAGAGTTGCTGCTGACCTCCTCAAATAGAGGTGTCCCCCATTTGGGGTGTAGGCCACTCATGCCATAGGGCACCAATGCTCTGACATCAAGCTCCCTGCTGCAAGGAAGAGTACCAGTGTGGCAGGTAATATTTGCCCTCTTTGTCTTCTTGTCCCAATGACCTCAAGGGCTACGGACAGGAGGAATCCAGCGGACACGATCCCCACTTGATTCACCATTCCATGGGGATTCCCCATTGCCTTCCAAGCCTAGCTTGTAGGGAGGGATTGCCGTGTTAGTTCTGTGGCAGCAAAAACGAGTGAAAATCTTGGTGACGAGGACCTTGACGACTAGCGAGTTTTATGTGGCATGAGCTTTCCTAGTCTTTGCATGCCCAGGATGCAAAGACAGCTTCTCCCTGATCCCCTGCCCTGCAGTGGGAATTCCATCTCTTGAAAATTATCCACTTCAAAACAGATACTTTTAAAAAAAGTTTGAAATACTTACTTATTCATTGTATTCATACCCTGCTGTTTCCTCCATGAATGGAAGGCAACTCGGATGTCTCTTCTCCTCCCTGCATGAAAGCCACCATGACAGTGCAAGTGTGGTCGAGTATGAGGAAGCGTGATGAGTTTCATATCTCAACAGAAACATGCACCAGGATCTCCCAAGTGACCATTGCATGTTGGTTCTCAGCCTTAGATCTCTAGGTGTTATTGGACGACGTCTCCCAGAAACATTAACCACTAGAGCAGGCATGTCCAAACTTCAGCCCTCCTGATGTTTTGGACCACAACACCCAGAATTCTAAGCTTAGGTTGCCAATGGCAAAGAACTGTGGGAGATGTGGTCCAAAACATCTGGAGGGCCAAAGTTTGGACATGCCTGCACTAGAACCAATGACCTGGGTTTCTGGGATCTGCTGTCCAACCAAATCCAAGGACTCCCCTGGGTGCGAGTGAGTTGTGTACAAAAAAGCATAAAATCAGAGGGTTTTCTTGACCAGCCAGCCTGTTTCTAAGGAAATGTGCTTTAGGGCAGAGGCATCTGCCAAGAAATGGCAGTTGCCCCCAAGTAGTAGTAACGGCGGAAGGGGCAGAGGGAAATGCCACAACCTTACTGGCCCTCGTCATCAAAATGAGACAAAGGAGGCTGGACCGTGCCCATGATCATTATCAAATGATCATCTTTTGGGGGATGGTGCCTTGTGAGAGGTTTGGGGCAACATGCAGCTTTCCAGATACGATCGGACTGCAGCCCCTAGCAGTGTTTATCACTGGGGCATCTAGCTGAGGAAGGCCCCAGTGGGTAGCACTGTCTCAATACATCTGGAGCAGGAGGACCCCATGTTACAATGTGTGGCATGAGGCACAGGGTCAGATTAAGAATCACTTTAGATTCTCAACCAGTGGGCATGAGCCAGCCTTTGCCTCCCCCTCAGGGTTGTTGTGAGGATAACATCGCAGGAGGAGAAATGGTCTATATGTCACCTACAGCTCCTTGCTGGAAAGGTGGGATGTAAATGGACTCGGTGGACAAATAAAACAGACAATAGACTAGCTAACAGATAGACAGACAGATGTTCCCAGAAGGCACTGCTTACAAGGCAGCTTACTCCGTCTTCCCCCCACCCCCAAGGCCACCCCTGTTTCTGAGGGAAATGACAGTTGAATTCACGTACCAGTGGCACCAAAGCCTGCAGTCCTGTTTGCAAATTAGCACTTCATGAAACAAATGAGAGCTTCTCTACATTCACCTCCTCCCTCCCTCCCTCTCCCTCCCCCCCTCTCTCTCTCACACACACACACACCGAGCCACCGTAGGCCCTTGGGAGTCCTCCATCCACTGCCTTGGTTCTTGAGGTTTTTTTTCTCCTCTGTGTAATTATTTTTACGAGCTTTCTGAGAAGGAAAATGCCTGGGAAATAGAATTAACTAACAGAAATAGAACAGCGGAATTTCTTGCTGGTGACACTCAATTATGGCAAGAACTCCCTCTGGTTGTGGTAGTTTGTTGAAGAGGAAGGCCCAGCAGGGGAGGAATTACCAGTTGGCATCTCCAGGTGCCACCTGGAATCTATTCAGCACACTGCTTTCCATCCATCTGGTGGCTTCCAGAGGCATTCGAGGGCAGCCTCCCACTGGTCCCCTGTGTCACAGGAAGGATGGGAACGATAGTCCAGTGCCTTTGCCACAGGGTTGAAGGAGTCAGATTTAGTCATTGAGCCTAGCTAGGGTGGTGGGGAGGAGAATGTTAACACCACTGGGGTATCGCCAGACTTCTCTCTGGGACCCAGGCCTCTCTCATAAGGGGGTTTACCCTTGAGGAAGGGATGCTGAAGATCTTAATGCACAGATAGGGTATATGGAAAGGGATGGCCCTTCTCTGGTGAACCTGGGCATGGAAGATCACTTGGCTTCAACAACAAGGGGAGAGAAGAAGAGAGAGAGCTGGCTGTGTTGCGTGGAGGCTAAAGGCCCATAAACAGGGTTTCACAACTAGATGACAACAAAGACCTTTTTTTTTGGGGGGGGGTTAGGTTTTCAGGGACCTCTTTTAAAACCCAGCAGTGTTTGGACAATGAACATCTCCTTCCTGGGTAGGAAATGATCACCAAAAAGCCACATTAAAAAAATATTAAGAAAAGTGTGCTGTGAAATAGGTAGGCAGGACCATAGCTCTCCCAATGTTGCTGCGCCAACATTTCCACCAGTCCTAACCAGCACAATCAATAGTGACGAGTGATAATTGGAGGGCCCCATGTTCCCCCACCCTACTGAAAAGCTCCCCACACTTTTCTTTCAGGGGCTGATATCAACTCTAGGGTTTTGGGGTGGGGTAGAGGGTATTTCTTTTGTTTGTTTTTTGTTGTGATCCAGATTATCTTATCATTAGATTTTTCCTGGGCATACTACTTATTCCAGAATCTGGATTTTTTTTTCACCTGCGCTTCCACATGTGTAAGGTAGCTTGGGCTTTGTCTTAATAGTATCCTTAATGATGTGGCTTTTAAAAAAAAACTTCTCTCACAAAAGCCTTATCTTCCTTGGCTTTGACACTGAGTGATCCTCAAGCAAAATGGAACCTGGACAAATGTGATAATGTGACAGAAAAGGGCTATACAGTAGGACCCCTGTACCCATTGATTCAGTTCTCCACAGTGGACAGAGGGGAAAAAATTAAATAAATGATTCAGCAGCACAAAGCAAGCTACTGTCACAAAGAGCAGCTGTAAAGCAAGCTACTGTCCCAAAACAGCAGCCATAAAGCAAGTTACTGTTGCAAAACAGCAGTTGGGGTGGTGGTGTTGGCATTTCCTCTCAGCCACGGTTTTTGTTATCCACATGAAGGCCTGGAACCAATCCCCAGTGGATACCAGGGTCCTATTGTATGCTTGTAGTCAGTTAGTGAACCAGTCGGTCAATAGCTACTGTATTTTAATGCAGAGATGGAGATCATGGGGTCTTCCAGATACAGATGAAGTGCAGCTCTTTCCTGCTTCACAACTGGTCAGGCTGGCCAGGGCTGATGGAACTCAGAGTACAGAAAGATCACGTGGGCCACAAGGCCGGCCAGCCCTATTTTAACGAATGAAAAGCTAACCGTTTGATATGGTTGCCTTGACTAAATGGTAGGCGATCTTGTCCTTTAATATCGCTTTTAAAATCCTGGGCTCAGCGTGCCTCTTCAGGACCCAGTGTTCTGTGTCCTGGGTGTAACGTGAATATAGAAGCTCCCAGTAGTTCCCAGGGAGCTCAGGGGTCAAAGAAAGTGTCTTTTGCTTGGGTTTGAGGACAGTGTTTATTGCCAGCCCCGTGGCCCCACGTTGACATCCATCTCATTCCACATGAGAGCCCTTAAGGAATAGCCAGGTCCACGCTTTGACCTTATAACCAGAAGCCGTTGGACTCTATCATACCAATCTCCCCTCGCCAGGCCTTGATGAAGGGAGCTTTGGCAAGGCAGCTGCAATCCAGAAGCAGCGGATCATTCTCTCCTGGGTCCTCACCTAGAGGCTGAACTAGACTTGACTTCAACACTAGCATCAGGGCAGGTCTTTCTCCATGTCGGAGAGGTAGCAAACCATTTGGGGGATGGGGAGGAGGTGTGTAAGGTGTGCTCTGTGTTGAGTTATTTTCTCCAGGAGATTAGAAAAGGCTGGGCAATGTAAGAGGAACAGCCGGAGTAAATCTACTGCTTCCCCCACCCACCCGCTGAATGATTGCCTCCTGGCATGACTGTGACTCCCTATCAAATGGTAGAGCCAGTCCTCCTTGCTTTGCCTTCTAGAACAAGAAGCAAAAGCAGGAAGCCTGTCATGTCCCCGGTGTCAAGACAGCCGCCGTCATCCCACCAGGTACAGTGGGCCATGCTTGACTTGGGTAAAAGGTGTACTCCATCCTCTTCTGCTTCCACATCCCATTCTTCTGAGGTTGGTAAAATGAGTACCCAGCTTGCTGGTGGGGGGGGGGCAATGTGTAGCTTGCATACTGTAATTAAACTGTAAACCGCCAAGAAAACTACTTGAAGTGATATGGGGTGGTGTATAAGCAGAACACTTTGCTTTTGCTTTTTAAACCCCTGCCATCAGCTTTCCTTTGAGTCACTTCCAGCTTGTTCCCCATGGGTATTAGGATCAACCACATAAACAGGGTCTTCACTTCTGTTACAGGAACAATTACAGTGGACCCTTGTATAACAAACGGTTTGTATAAGATAACATCGGTACAACATAAACAATTCTGGAGAGAGGGGAAATTTGCTTAACAGAATTGCCTATGGGGCAAATCCGTACAACATAAAAGTGGCTGTGATTAGGGAATACTCTGTTTTCAATGCATTCCTATGAGAAATTTGTATAAAGGAAAATTTCCTCAACATAATTTCATTTGGAATGAATTAATTCCTTTATACAAGGTACCACTACTTGCAAGTTGCCGTCAGTGGAGCAATGGAGCAGATGGGAGTCCTTCTCAGACAAGTTTAAAGAACTGATCCAGTAAGGAATAGCCTCTGTTCAGTTTATTTCGACAAGCTGCCTTATGGTTATACTAGAGAAAGCAACAGAGGGATGGACAAAAAAGATATTGTGCATAGGTCACACAGAGCAAGGTGTGCCTTTATGCCTACTTTGTGCACAGGTAGATGCTTATGAAAGCTAAGGATGACTCCAGGTGTATTTTGGCCTGTAATTCCCAGCAGCCCTAGAGTGCATAGAGGTGAGAGGAAAATAGGAATTGTAGTCCGGAATCATAGGGAAAGCCACAGTTTGTCATATTTATGGCAACAAGATATGCAAAGCTGTTGAGTTGGCCAAGAACAGTTGTGTTCCTAAGGAGCGGGGAAGGAAGCCCACCCCATGTGGTCGACAAAAACCAAGATGAGGAAAAATAGGTAAGCATGTTGTGAAAGCTTCACAATATACGTATTATCCAAGCTCGGTCATGGCTAACAGTCAGAGCAAAGGCAAGCTAACAATAGCTCCGGCAGATGGTCTCACCTGGCTCTGCCTGGTGATCTGGAGAACAAAGGAAGAAACCGCAGGGCAGGCAGGAAACTCACACAGATCTGTTCCAGAAGGTGCTGTCAGGGATCCTGGAATGACCATTCTTTGTGAAGCCGTCTGTTCTAGCTGTACTAGGAAGCGATTTCCTGTCAGCAGGAACTGTCATCCTTTTGGTGGGTGGGAGGGAGGATGCCATGCCCACCTTCAAGCTTCTGTGACATATGTTCCTCCAGCCATTTTGGACTAGAACGCAATCATTTTCTGACTCCATCTATGCTAGGCGGGGCTCATGGAAAGCCAAAATGTAAGCCAAAAGGGACGGAGGGCTCCTGACACAGGAAGAGTGTGGAGCAGGTTTGTATAGCTACCATCAGGCAGAGAAGGAGAGAGAAATCACATCTTTGAAGACCAATAAGGACTCCATATCAGCAAGCATGGTCAGCACTCAGCTGCCTCAGTTAATTCTCTGAGTGTATTGTTTGTACATAAAAGAAACATTGCAGGGTCACGACATATTTTCAGAAGATTGACAACCACAGAGAACTTAACTCGGCAGCCATGCCCCTGGCATTTTTCAGTCCTTGGGGAAATGAGTAACTGTACGTTCTAAGGCATCCAGCTCAAGGGAAATAATATAGAGATGAACAAGAACTTAGTCATTTAAAAGAGGTAGGTGCTCAGTTCTTTCTGGACCTCCAAGGCCTAAAAGCCTGAGCCAGCATAACTCTGGGGAGTTATAGTCCCAAAATATATGGGGAATATGATGGATAGCTCAGCGGCTTAGGTCTCTGGCTGCAGAGTCAGAGGTTGGGAGATCAGTTCTGTACCATGCTTCCTTGAGAGGGGGTGGACTTGATGGTCCATAGGGTTCCACTCTGCAGTTCAAAAATGAAGAAGAAGGAGGAGGAGGAGGAGGAGAGGGAGGAGGAGGAGGAGGAGGAGGAGGAGATGATGATGATGATGATCACCTTCTCAGGGGTGGCTTCTATTCACTATGGGATTTCACGAGATAGTTGGTGGGCTCCATCTTGACCTGCTCTTCAGACAAAGTTAAGAATCTCTTAATGGATGTTTAGCAGCATTTTAAGAATGCATTCTTTTAGCTTTTAATTGAAATGGCTATTGTGGCATTTGCTACTGTTAGATATTTCAGCCACCCTTTGTGAGTTTCTCAGGTGAAGGGGGCATTCAGATGCAGGTCCTAATTCAACCCTCTATCCACTCCATCCATTGGGTGCCTGCTACATGAGGCCCGTGGTGATATCTCTCTCTGTAAGATTAAGCCGTTTAGAATGGGTTTCTTGATTTCCAGTGACCCAGTTGATTCTTCCTAGGCACTGCAGTACAGCTGAGTAGCCTTGGGTCCCTCCTTTTCATTTACAGCCAGAGTCAGCTGGGATGCTGAGATGGAAGATGACAATGCTGACCTTTGTCTCCTAGTGACAAAGCCAACTTTTTCTTCTTTTCACCAAGGTGCTTTTAATCTTGAACTGTGCTATTATTAGCAAAACACCTTGCAAGAGTAAAAGGGAACGAACACAACAACCTCTCCTTCCAGGAGAACAATCAGGTAGGACATTTTCCCGAAATGGGGGGAAGAGTAGAGGAAGGTTGGAAAGGCTCTAACTCTTCCTCGCCTGGGTCTTTTTAGAAAAGAGGTAGGTGCTTATTCATACTCAGGTGCTGATGGCAAGGTTTAAAAAGAGATGGCTGGTAAACAGAACTAGGAATGCTGAGTATAAGACTGGCGATGAACTGAGAAGTAGTGCATTGTACTGGGTAGAGGGTCAGACTTGAGACCGGGAGTCAAATCTGCTGCAGTGAAACTCTTTGGATGACTTTGGGTATTTGTGGGATCTTCCCGTTTCAGCTTTTTATTGGGTTTGCTGTGCAAATATTAAAGAATGACAAGGAAAGAACATATGTAGTATGTTCCTCAAATGATGGTCAGGAGGCAAATAGGGGACAACAGAGCCAGCCCAGGACATTGTGCTACTTGAGGCAGGAGACAAGGTGGCAAGTGGCAACCCTTCCTGTTCTCCATATGCTAGCTAGACTAACCAATAACCATGGAATCGTCAAGTTGGTTTGAGGTGGATATAGGGCAGGCTACGTGGTGAAGCTCTGTCTTCCCAGTACCTACCCACCAATCACAATCTCTCACATCTGTTGTGTGATGCAACTGCCACACTCTGGCCAATGGTTGGGTAGGCCCACCTTTGGGAGGAGCCTGGCTTGCTTGTATGCTGCTAACAGTGTCTCGACATGCAGGCGTTAGCCAGTGATGTTGTTCACGACATGCAGGTAAATGCTATTATTAAAAGACTGCTTACCACTGCCCCCTTAATTGTGGCAAGAGTAATTGTCCTGTAGAGCAATTGATGAGAAAGGTTGACAAGTACAATGCTGTCTGTGGTTACCTGGTTCACTAAAAAGCTGGCAACCAAAAACTCAAAAGTGGCTGTGTTGTTAGGGAATAGAATTTATTCTTATACCTTTTAAGAGCCAGGCAGGAGGGAGAGGTTTTCCTCTTACAAAGGGTGGGCATTCTGTAACAAGCTAAATTACACTGGTCACCATCCTGTCCTTTCTGAAAGCATGAAAGGCAGGTGATGAATTGTAGGTGAGACAGGCCGAGAAGCCCTTGGGTCACGTGTCCTTCCTTCCTGGAATTCAGTAAGTGGCCTCACCAGGCAAGTGACTGTCCTCTCAGTTCTCCTCTTCTGTAAAATGGGGACAATCTGATTCCTGACCAATTTTTCTGGGATGCTGCATGAGTTAATGATGCCATTGCTAATATAGTCACCTCCTGCTTAATACTCGTTTCTACCAGCCCATGTTTATAGCCTTACCTAAGGCCAGATCTGCATTTTTAAAACGTAAACTAAAAAGCATCGGCTGACCTTGCCATTCGGAATGCAAAAGATGGCATGAGTGAATTCTCTCCCCTTCCCCTGACCAAATAAAATAAAATAAAATAATCTCTTTCAGTTCTGCTATATCATGAAGAGGGAAACCCTCTTCATGATATTCTAAATTTCTCTATGCAGTGTTGCCTTTATGTGGCAGATCGTGCAAATGTATTTTCCTCACTTAACCCTTCCAAGACAGTAAATAGGCGAGGGCAAGAATATACATAACCATAAATCATGAATTCAAATCAAAACATTGCCTTACTCCAGGCATGTCCAAACTTTGGCCCTCCTGATGTTTTGGACCACAACTCCCAGAATTCTAAGTCTGTATTTACAATGGCAAAGGACTGTGGGAGTTGTGGTCCAAAACATCTGGAGGGCCGAAGTTTGGGCATGCCTGCCTTACTCATTACTCTGAGATGGGTAGGGTGGTCTTTTGTTTCCTATGTGTGTTGGTAACAGCAGATTGATATGCTATGTAGTATAGATGGATGACCTTCAGGCCAAAAACATACAGGGAAATGTACCCTGGTTCTCTTTAATAGCCAGCTATAACCCTGGCTACCTGCGATTGAAGAGAAGGGGAGGTAAGAGGGCATAAAATTTGGAAAATTCTCAGCCAAACCCCTCTCAGGTGTCTAGCATGGCCTTTAAAAGCAATGCATGAAAATAAGCAGGAAATGCTACCCATTGCAGTCATTATGTTACACCCTTGTTCTTAAAAATGTGCCAAGTTATAAGTCATTTGTAACTAGTTCCTTCAAAACTCTTAATATGAATCCTTTATTATTTGCGGCTTTCACAGATACCGGATTTGCCGATTGGGCTGCTTAAATTTTGTTAACCAAATATAATATCATGTTTTATCAAATTGGGGTAATTGGGTTTTATCCTGCCATGTGGCATTTCCCAAGGAAATTGCCATTGGTTTCTATTTTTAATCCTCCCCCCGCCCCAATAATTTTCTTTTTACTTCTTGCCTTCATTTCCTTTCTTTTAACCTAATATTCTAATGATGCTGCTGTTTAATGACGCCGCAGTGATGCAGCCTCAAGTGGGTTCTGGCGTACGCCGAGCCAATGAAGGAACCATCTCCAAAATATTGTGTCCCCAACAGCCTTGCTCAACTCTTGCAGACTCAGTCCTGTGGAGCCGATCCATCCATCTCGTATGTGGACTTCCATTTTCCTTGATTGCTTCCCCGGATTATTGTCTTTTCCATATAATAATACTCTCACAGAGCAAGGTTATTTTAATATCTTTAATTGCGTTGTTTGCGGTGGGTAAAACTCTTACCCCATTTGTATCACTGAGGGGGAGGGGAATATATGAGCTTTCTTCATGATGATTTTAGAAACTGTGACAATGACGGCAACTATAACACACTTGAACAGAGTCTCACTTGTTACTTCCTGTTCATGCCTTACAGGTTGTTGTTGCTGAGCTAATGGCTCTGAGGAAAGAGATACAAAATAGATTCGCTTTACAGAGAAGAAGCTTCTACTAGTGTAGGAGTAAGCAAGCTGTCCCGGTTAAAAAGATCAGATTACCTGTTTTGTATCGCTCCCCAGTTTCGCCACAGTGTGTTACTGTATGGGGGGCAACGACCTCACAAACTGCTCTGCTGTTTTATAGTTGCGTTTTCTTGGGTGCCTTTTATCGGCTCATTCCCACTTGGACAGAATTGGACATGCTATTATTATAATTCTTATTCTTCCATAACAAATATTTGAGTGTCTGACCTTTTTTTAAAAAAAAAAAGTTTGCATTTTCTACAGGTTTTTTTTTAAAAAGGTCAGTAATGAGGTGAAAACAAATTCTTCTTTGTGCTGGGCTGCAGTAGGAAATCCATGGCAACCATCTCTTGCAATGGCTATAAGCCAATGATGGCGAACCTTTTAGACACCGAGTGCCCAATCTGCAATTCAAAAGCCACTAATTTTTTTTTTGCAAAGTGCCAATACAGTAATTTAACCTGTATACAGGTGGCTGTGAAGGGGTAATGTCGAGTGCCCACAGAAATGGCTCTGAGTGCCACCTTTGGCACCCGTGCCATAGGTTCGCCATCACTGCTATAAGCTATACACGGCTTCAAAACAGGGCTGGATTAAGACCCTTAGAGGCCTTAAGCACTTAAAAGATTTTGGTGCCTCTCATATACCATATAGTATATGTAATTCAAAATATAAACAAAAATAAACCGTAAGATAAAATTTCCCTCCAGGCTTCCAGGTAGGCCTCATGAGTGGCCTACTAGCTGCTGCTCAGGCCAGGGCCTGAGCCTGCAAACACCAGGCAATTCCTGGGTCATGCTGGCCCTGATCCTGCAGTTATTCTTATTCTTATTATGTATCTATCTATATGTAATTTTTTTTCATTTAATGTGGATGTGGCTGTTTGAGGATCCTGGTTCAGCTGCACCATTTGCAGTACTGCACTATATGGCCCATGGTAAATTCGGCTATGAAAAATTTCTGTGGTGCCCCCTTTTCCCTTGATGCCCCTAAGCACGTGCTTATTATGCTTTATGGTTAATCCACCCCTGCTTCAAAATATATGTCATCAATAGGTCCATCAATGACTACCACTGTTTTCTTAGCAAGTATATGTGGGGTGGTGGGGGGGGTTACTGAAGACCAGAGTCTAAACACAGCAGAACCACCCAGTGGGCTGGTTTTGTTTTGTATGAGGGAACCCTCCACAGTCCACTGTCAACAGAATGGCCTCTAACTACTAGGCCACTGGTCTGACTTGGGACGCATCTAGACAGCCAATTGTCTTGAGCTAGATCAGGCTGAACTGGGTCACTTTGCTATTTGGGGTATTCACACACAGAGTCAAGTGGTTTGGGGAGCGGAAACCACATTGCACCTCAAGCAGCCCCCTTTAGCTCATTTCTCCCTTTAAATGACAACAGAACCAAAAACCACAACCAGTCCATATCTCCTCTAGTCTCCACCTCTTGGGGGTGGGGGAGAGAAAAACAGCTTTTTAAAAAGTTTGCAAGTGATCTACTGCTGAATTGGCTTGCTATTCAAGTGGTTCGGGACTGAATTTTAAAGGGAAACAAAAAAATCCCTTTCCACACCCTCTTCTGTCTCATGGGGGAGTGAGGCACCTCTGGATTTTATATTTTATTTTATTTTACTTTAGGTGTTTGCCATTTATTAATAAGTGGCATATTGTCACTATGAAGGATCCACTTTGGTTTGACATTGGCAACCATGCAAACCAAAATTGATTGATCTGACCCTCACTAAAAAAGAGAGAGAAACAATAAGAACAAAATCAATTACCAGAACATTGTGTAGGCACCAGAATATGGAGTGAACCATCCTGTACCCAAAGCAGTCCAAACTGCAGAATAAAGTGCTGCCTTATTGCACCTGAACTCCTGTAACCAGCAGGGAAGCAGTCGCCTCAAGCAGAATATTTCCAGTGTCATTAAAGTCAAAGAAACAGCTACGGTACTTATTAAATTTGGTATTTACTGTATTGTTGATTCCAGGAATGGGGTCAGGTGGTCAATGAATTTCCAGCGTCAAAAGCCAACATAATTTGACTGGTATTTTAGGCCTTGACATGATTGGGCTGGGTGGGTGGGTGGGTTGTTATATTTTGTTTTTGTAATGTGTTCCAGCTGCCAATAAAGCAAACACAGTCCTAGGCTGCATCAAGATGGGGATAGCATCAAAATAATGGGAACTGATAGTACCACTCTATACTACCCTAGTGAAGCCTGGAATGCAGTGTCTAGTTCTGGTCACCACAATACAAACAATACATAGAGGCTCTAGAAAAAGTGCAGGGAAGAGCAACAAAGAAGATAAGGGGACTGGAGGCTAAATCGTATGAAAAAATGACTAAAAGAACTGGGCATGTTTAGCCTAACCAAGAGAAGACTGAGGGGGTGAGATGACACTAGCAGTCTTCCAGTACTTGAAGGATTGACCCAGGGAAGAGGGCATTGATTTATTCTCAATTACACCTGAAGGTATGACAAGAACCAATGGGTAGAAAGTCATGAGAGGGAGAGCCAGCTTGGAAACAAGGAGAAATTTCCTGACTGAGAGAGCCATTAAACAGTGCAACAGCTTGCCTCCCAATGTTGTGAGTGCTCCATCACTGGGGGTTTTCAAGAAGAGATTGGACAGCCATCTGTCCAGGAAGGTATGAGGCCTCCTATCTTGGCCAAGGGGTTGGACTAAACAACCTCCAAGGTCCCTTCCAACCCTACGATGTTTCTGTAATTCTATCAAATGTCCCAATTGCAGAAATGGTTTGGAAGTTGCCGCCTGCTTCACATGCTATGCTTTTTAGCATTAACATACAGTACGATAATGCAAATGTTTACCTTAAAATGTAGAGTGTGCCTTTGAGGAAGGGAGTTAGAATGGCTTAGATGAAGACAGATTCATGCCTGCCTTGCAACAATTCATAACATGCTGCTGTAAAATAAGGTCTGTGACCTCTCTTACCTCCGCTTCCTAACCCACTGGGTCAGCATTGGATGCACGGGAACCATCTGACCCCAAGGGAGACAGCAGCAGCCTGACTACACGGTGGGGTGGGGTTGGGGAACGGCAAGAAACACTATGGCCTTGGGATGGACAGATCCACACTTGCTTCCCATTGATCCTCTGATACAACCGGAAATGGTGAGGGGTCCAGCGCTGGAGGCATTCAAGAGAAATTTGGACAACCCCCTGGCACATATCCTTTGATTTGTATTCCTGCAGGGAGCAGGGGGTTGGATTCAGTGGCCTTCCAACTTCGCTTATTCTATGAGTGGGAAACAACTGTCACAGACCCTCCAAACACTAACTGAGTAAGCCCAGCGAGGCCTGTCTTAAGGCAGAGGGGCAAGAGGTTTGTGCATGAAGTAAGTACAGTGGTGCCTTGTATAAAGAAATTAATTCATTCCAGATGAAATTCTGTTAAACACATGTCCCTTTATACAAATTACCCATAGGAGTGCATTGAAAACAGAGTAATCCCTAATTGCGATCATTTTTATGTTGTACGGATTCGCCCCATAGACTATTCTGTTAAGCAAATATCCCCTATCTATTTATGTTTTGCAGCTTTTATGTTATACAAACTGATTGTTATATGAGGGTCCACTGTATAACAGCATTTTTAGGCCAACACCCTACAGTACCTTCCAATGTTACCCCTCTTCACCCATGGTGAAGAGGGGTATCCTATCCACCCATCAGATATTTCGCTGTGGAAATTGGTATTGTTGTGTTCATTGATCTGATGCTGAAACAGAATATCTTTGAAATCTAATATCCACGGTAACAGCTGACCACGGGCAGTGTTGTTTCTTTATGCTGAATAGCAGTGGGTTTCTGTATAATTAGCTGCTTGCTTTCTTGGTTTGTGTCAGAAACACCACAGAACAATTAATCAACATGGCTCCCACTTGTGGCTATAGACATTAGGCTGGCTACTGCAGGAATAGATCAGTTGGCCTCTGGGTGGCTTGATCCAGCCCAGGTTTCTACAGTACAGAAAATCAAATCTTAATGTTTGTCCAGAAGTGATTGGTTGCCTTTCAAAATCAAAAATCACTTTGTTGTGGAGGTAGTCTTATTGGGACACAAGTGGACAGATGGACTTGGTGTTTTCTTTTTGCATCAAAATGAGTATCAGCTGCCTTTGGAAAAAGCAATATGCAGTTAATCGTATTACTCACCCAATAAAATCTGGGCAAACAGCAAGTGAACCAATTATGTCTGTGTACTTATCAAGTTGATGACCTAACTTCATTGAAAGTGGCTCCCTGTTCTGCAGGTTCTTAGGATAAGCCTGAAGTTCACCAGTTTAATAGTCATCATACCACAAAGTCGTCTGTAACACAGTCGCTCTCACCTGCAACCAGCCTGTGACTGTGCGGCTCAAAGAATTTGGTTTAAAGCTCTTGTGCCTTCAAAGAGAGTAAGCCTGTGGACTGACTCTTAATTTAGGAGTCTTTGGATTTTCAGTGAACTCATGCAAGGAGGTTGATTCAGATCTGGGGGAGATCAACATGCATGCCGATAGAAAATTCTTGTTCTTCTGTCTTTGGCAGAAACAGCCACAGGAGGGGGCAAATTTGGCATGGTTTCTTAGCAACGGAAGGAACCATTCCCACCCATCTAGGGCAGAGCTGGCTGCAAAGGGCTCCTAAAGATTTCACTTTCCTATTCCGTCCCCCTCTGCTAAGAAAAAAGAATAAAAGAATAAAAGCAAAGGGAGTTGCAATCTGAGTGGAAGCACAGCCAGGCCTGGGAGAACTCAGATAATAAAGACTCGGTGTCCAGAAAACCTCCAGTTCTCGATAGAGAAAAGCTGCATTTTGCCTTCTGTAATACATCAAGTACATTCACATACTTTATAAAATGACTCATAATGTATATCTGCATCTGGTAGTCATGGAGAACAGCCTAGCTCTCTGGGGACTGAAGCCTCACGCTCTCGCTACAAGGAATCATATTCAGCTCTCCCCCCTGTTCCGCCTCCTCCTCTTTTTTCCCCCTGTGTCCATACCTTTGTCCATAACTTGGAAGGACTGCAAGGTTGCTTTGAGAATCTCAGGCAACTGAACTCCCAGGAGGCCTTATAATACAGTCTGTGCTCCTCTCATTATAAAATACCTGTATTCAACTTGCTAGGATGTTATTGTCAGATTGCAACAGCCTAGTGCTGACTTGGTGACTACTGAGAATGATGTCCGCTCTGCCAACTGAGTAAAATGTTGTAGGGTTAATGAACTTCTGGGTAGCTCAGTGGTGTAGGTATCTGGCCAAGGAAGCCAGGAGGTTGGGTGTATGATCCGGACAAAGACTGGATTTCATTATCCATAGGGCCCTTTCTAGATCTGTCATTCTAAGATTCTAGGACAGTTTGTTATCTAAGAAATGCATTCAGGAATAGTGCAGGAGTTTAAAAGACCACTAAGCATATTTATCAAAAAACCCTAGAGTTGGCTTCTTTACATGAAAGTCTGATCGGGTAAGCTTCAAGAGAAAAACACATGCCCATTTATCTGCATATTTACTTGTCCACTAGCATAGATTACTTACTACATGTGTCGGTACTCTGTTTCACCTAGCCCAGTGGTTCTCAACCTGTGGGTCCCCAGATGTTCCTGGACTGCAACTCCCAGAA
>JAHTLZ010003468.1:635672-666815 GCA_023846285.1 Phrynocephalus versicolor | reverse complement strand
CTATCTATCTATCTATCTATCTATCTATCTATCTATCTATCTATCTAGAGATTTTATGCCGCCCACTACCCAAAGGTATCTGGGCGGCTCACAATCAAAATAGACAATTAAAACATCAAAATTACAATAAAATTAGAACAATAAAAACATGTAAATACAATAAATACAATACGTTAAAAACACAACACTAAAATTGCCATCAGGACCCACAATCATAAGTTAAGAAGCTTCTGGAACAGGAAGGTTTTTACCTGGCGCTGATGTTGATAACATTTGGGAGCGCATTCCATAGACTGGGGGCAGTTGCTGAAAAGGCCCTATACCTGCAAGCCATCCCTTTCACCTCCTTGAGGGATGGCTCTTTCAGGAGGGCTCCCTGACTAGATCTTAATTGCCGGGTAGGTTCATATGGAAGGAGGCGGTCCTTCAGGTATCTAGGTCCTAAGCCATTTAGGGCTTTATATGTGAAAACAAGCACTTTGAATTGGGCTTGGGCAGCAACTGGTAACCAATGAAGGTTATACAGAATCGGTGTGAAATAAATAAATGAATAAAGCATTTTCCCACATGGACTGACCCCAGAGCACATTCACTGTGCTGCATGAAGCGGGGGCACATATGATTTATTCAAGAGCATTTGCAGTGACCGTCCGGAGCTGATACTTTGATGATTAAAGAGCATGAGGCAACTGCGTTGGGTGGCAGATACTGAAATGTGGCAGCCGTCCATCCTGAGATCCTTGGCCATTCTACTCGAGCAGAGGTAGGCCTTCCACATGGCCTCTCCCGCACCTCTTAAACAAATGAACTGCCCTTAGGGGCGGTGGATGAAACTGGCCCATCACAAGTATGAATGCAAGATCCAACTGGCAGCCCAGAAAGCCTCCAGCCAGGGAACAGAGGAGCTGTCATCTGGTCTTTGTGTCGGTTAGCAAAATCTCTGCTGATGTTCTTACTGAAAAGTTACCTCGAACATTAGGACTCCCTGGAACTCAGCTTGGAAGTCACTGCGGCAGATCTGCCCTGCTAATGCCGCGTGGTTCACCTAGCATGCCGCTAAGGCCACTAGGGCTTCACTGGTACCCAAACTTAGATAGATAGATAAATCTTTATTGTCATTGTCCTGTGCAGAATAATGTGAGAGACTCAAGGAGATCTGCCTCTGATTTGGTTTCCATCTAGCAGGGATGACCCCCACCCTCTGATATTCCTCCCACCTCCCTGACACTCCTTTGGATTTCCCAGGCACCCACGTCATGGAAGGCTCCGGGAGGATGGTCATCACAGCTGTCGGGGTTAACTCACAGACTGGCATCATCTTCACTTTGCTGGGAGCCGGTGGAGAGGAGGAGGAAAAGAAGGATAAGAAAGGTAAGGTCTCCCCTCTGGCCTCGGTAAGGTTTTTTTTTTGCCCGTGTACATTGGTGTTCTTTCTGGTGCATAAAGCCTCCATGCGTTCTCTGCCATTTTGTTTGCCAAGGGAACGGATCCATCTCCTCATCGACATTTTCAGCCTAAGCTTGTGATGTTTAGAGTCAAAGCAAAGCAGTATTAAGTCAGCAGATGTCATCGTGGTTACAAGACGGTGGGACTTCATTAAAACATTTGCCTTCAAGGTCACTGATTCATTTTGAAAGGGCATGTTGCACTTCACTGCCACCCTTGATTATTGAGTGTAACAAATGTTGCACCTTTGACTTGTCAGTACTTATTATTCAACTTTTGCAGCAAGATGATGCCAGAGCCAAAGTACTAGCACAAAGGCACTGATACAACACATCAACGTTGGGCTGGCTGTTGAATGACCCTGTGCCATTAGATCACTTATTAAACTTTGAATAGTTGCTTTGGAGGTGGCAGAGACATAGGGCGCTTTTACACGACCCCTAAGATCTGCTGGCCCCTTAAATTCGGACCAGAGATCTTAGGGGTTTGTCGCTCTTCGTGCGTCTCCACCCCTCCATATTTCCTGGCTGCTGGCTGCGTGAGGGGAGGGAGGGAAAAAAGGGACAAAAGAATAAAGCCTTACCTCCCTGGTGCCAGTGGAAGCTGCCGGGGGAGCCCCGGTCACTTCCTGGTTCCTCTTAAAGGGGCGGGAGGCAAAAAACAAAAACAAAAAGAAGCGAGGAGAGCCCAGCACATCCGCATCAAATATTTTTCACCTCCCAAGAGCAGGTACAAGAAAAGTGCGCTGGGTCGCGCTTAGGTGGGCGGGGTCACACTTAATTGTCTGCAAACTCCGGAGCTGGTGGGGAAACATTTTTAAGCTCCGGAGCTTGCAGCCATTTGCGGCGGAGTTTAGGGGTCGTGTATAAACGCCCATAGCTGAACCGAACCCTGTAAAGCCCCGGAGGGGCTGAGATAGAATCCATACTGCTGTGGACAAAACATGGCTTTTCAGATGTTCTTGGACTGCAGCTCTGTATTACTCCACCAGTCATTCCTCCTGTGGCACCAGTGGGGCTAGAATCCCCTGGCAATAATACCATAGGTCCAGCTTAGCTCCTTGGCTCAGAACAGCTTTTAGTAGTAGTATAGTCTCACTTCCCCTGCCTTTTCCTGCACAGGGATGAATTATATCCTTTAAACCTTTGGGTGCCACTTGCCAACCTGGGACCCAGTTAACCTCACTGGTGTTCCCAAAAGTCTGGGTTCTGGAAAGCAGGAAGGAGAAGGGAGCTTAGGTCCAGGATGCACTACTTTAAGGGAAGGATCGCACAGATGAGCAAAAGAATCCAGGGGGCGTATCTTGTCTCTACCTGTCCCCTTCCCTTGGCATCACTTGTGTCTCCTGGGCTGTGGTGGTGTCCAGGCAAACATAGCCATGCCCAGGCAATAAGGAGCTGTCGTAGTGCAGCCTAAACTCTCCTTGCAGTCCAGGTTCAATCGCAGGCAGCCAGCTCAAGGTTCACTCAGCCCTCCCATCTTCCCAAGGTCAGTAATTTGAATACCCAGCTTGGAAGAGGCAGGGCGGGGGGGGGGGAGAACAGCATGTCACCTGTATTATTATATTGTAAACCACTGAGAGACTGCTTGGAGTGCTATGAGACAGGATATAAGCCGCATGCTTTGCTTTGCTTTTTGCATATGACTGGAGTCTCTGATATCTTACTCCTTTTGCAAGCTAAACCTAGTGGGGCTGGACAGCTTCCAGCATTTTCCTCTCTTACATCTTTTCACAAACCCTTGTCTTCAGAAATAAAGGGTCACCCCATGCTATGCCAATCTTGCTCTTTTATTCTTCTTGACCTTTCTTCTAGAGATGGGCATGAATAAAAAAATGGCATTTCGTTTGTCGTTTGGAAGGTCCGTTTCGGTTCGTTTATGTTTTTCGTGAATTTTTGCAAAAAATTCATTTTTGTTTTGTTCATTTCATTACCATTTAGTTACCATTTATTTCATTTTTGTGATTTTTTTTTTTAGGATTTTAACCAATTCACTCATATTGCAGTAACGGAAACGAAATGCACGACAAAATTTCCGGTGTTTCTGTTTGTTTCGTTTCATTTTAGAGACAAAATTCATTTGTCGTTTCGTTACATAACGAAATGAAAAAACGAAAACGAAAACGAAAAATTGTTCGTTTCGTGCCCATCTCTACTTTCTTCCTCTAATTGTTCCTTGTCAGCCATGCATCTCTCCTTCACCTATGTGGATTCCCTCCCTCCCTCCCTGTGGCTTGCTACTGAGGAACCCTGCCCTGATTTCAGCTGCCTAACCCTGGTGTGCTGAAGCCCGGTGGCCGGCTAAGTGTGTGTGCCTGCATTCCCTCTCAAACTCACATGTTTCCTTGCCATGAACTGTGCCAGCTAGAGCGACTGAGGGTGGCGGCCCAATAACATGCATGAGATGACAATTTGTCCACCCGAACCTATAGCCCGGAACCGTCACTGCTCTTCTGCAATCTATCATAACTTTCCAGGAAGATGCAATCCTCAAGAAGATGTTGTCCCCATCATCCCTAGCAAGGCTAGTCCATGGTGAGGAATTGCAGATGCTCTAGTCTAGCAACACCTGGATAGCCACGCCTTTCCCCTCCTTATTTGACCAGATGTCTCCTCCTTTGCCATTTTTGGACTGGACACTTACCTCTCTCTCTGCCCCTCTCTTGCCCAGTAGTATTTCCCTTTGTCAGATCAGCCCCTTGTTGAGGCAGTTTGCAGCCCCTTGCTTAACATTCCCTGCTTTTCCACACTCCTGCCCTTCTTGATGGAGCTGGCCTTCCTTCAAGTTGCTTGGTTCCCTGGCCCTTCGTCTCATGCTCCTCTGCTCAAGTTGCCCACACCACCCTTTCTGACTTCTGCTTGCCCTCTCCCCCCCCCCCCCCGTCCTCCCAAATGCCTTGACTGTGATGGGGAGGTTTGCAGCTCACATCTCTTGCCTGGAAGAACGGGAAGCCCGTCCATTCCTATTCCTCTGCCCATTAAGCCCAGAAGGCAATGGTCATTTTTCAGATGTTCTTTCTGGCAGCCCATCCACCAGCCCCTTCCCTAGCAGCTGGAGAGCTTTTCAAAGGGCCCAACGCCTTGTGTGTGTGTGTGTGTCAGGTGCTGAATCATATCTTTCTTCCCCAATGTGATAGGCATGGGCTCCTGGATAAAAAGGAGAAGGAGGGCCAGTTCCTTGAGAAAGGGGCTTGTGATTGGCGTTTCCCTTGCTCGTGTGGCTGGCCTATTTAAATGTTCCTGCTCAGCTGTAAAGGAATAAGTGACGCCCACACAGCTGGCGGAATTTCTTAAGGGCACCAGGGTGCAATTGCATTTGACTCGCTGCTCTTGGTGCCTCTGCATGTCTTGAAGTTGGACTCAGCCGGCTGAATTCTGGCTCATCTTTTGTTTGTTTGTTTTGTTTTGGAGAATTGGGTTCGGGGGGGGGGAGTGACTGCTCGTCCCTTTTGTGTTTGATTTCTCGTAGCAGTGTCTTTAATACAACCAGCATTCAAATCCTTAGGTACCTGAGCCCACATAAGCGGTAGACAAGCAACCAACGACAATTCCTTTATGCTGAGCATAAAGGAATTGGTCTACTTTTCAAGGAGAGCGGGGAGGAATCAACTATGCAAAATAAATTCTATTTTCCAAATGCTTCAAATTAGAGAGCACAAAATGGAAAAAAATGGCATTTTGTTTTGTTTCATTGTTATTAACATTTCTTTTTTTTAAAAAAAACTCATAACAAAACAAAATAATACAAACAATTTATTATACTATGTGGGTCTGCTCCCCTGGATCCTAGAAGCAGCCAGTTTTGTAGGTTGTTCAAGAGCCAGGATAACAGGATGGAAATTACAATCTGTGTGCAGAAAGGTGGGAGCCCATGCAAAAATCATAAGAAATCAAGAGGATACAGTAAGATCTGGTGCAGCCAATCTTCTCTGTTTAAATTTAAATAAAAGAGGTTTATGGGAAAAGAAGCCGGATCTTACTGTAGCCTCTTGATTTCTTATGATTTTTGCATGGATCTTTCCCAATCACCATGAAATCATCCTCCACACTGATACATCTCACAGCCCATCTCTCCCCAGACAGACCACTATATCTTACTGGCACATCATCCATTCCTAGGTCCCACCTCTCTGCACACAGATTGCAGTTTCTAGCCTATTAACCCGATTCCCTAGGATGGTATTAGTATGTTCTGCTAAGGGAAGATGAAATGTTTCATTCCTAAAACAGAAAATGGCATTTCATTTTGTTATTTGATGGAATGCTTATGTTTCATTTTATTTTGTAACATTTCAAAGCCTTAGGAAATAGCATGTCATTTTTTCGTTTTATGACAGGCCTGCCCAAAGTCTGGCCCAGGGGCCAAATCCGGCCCGTCAGGCCATTCTGAGTGGCCCGCGGCTGGCTGGCCTGCCCCTCCCCCCTCCTTCGCCCCATGTTTTATTTTATTTTTTTAAAAAAATATCTTCCGCGAACACTGACACCACCGGGGAAGCTTGAGGGGCTGGGCCAACCAGCCGGCCGGTCAGTGAGCAGAACCTTGTGGGGCTGGGTGGGCAGTTGAGGGGGTGGGCCACTACACTAGCACTGCCGGGAAGCTTGTGGAGCTGGGCGGGTGGGCGGGTGGGTAGGCCGGCCAGCCGTCGTGTGGGCTGCTGCCACCAGCACTGCCAGCAACCATGTGAGGCTGGATGCGCGGGGGGGGGGGCTGCCGCCACCAGCATCACCGGGAACCTTCCTCTCTTGGTTTCCACCTTCCTCCCTCCCTCCCTGGGTCCCCGCCTTCCTTCCTGCGGGTGGGGTTGCAAGGGGTCAGTGGGTGGGGCTTGCAGTGGGGTGGCAAGGTCGGGGAACAACCGGCCCCAAACACATTCTCAGCCACCAAATCTGGCCCTCCTTACAAAAAGTTTGGGCACCCCTGTTTTATGCCCATCTCTACTTCAAATCCCGTTTTCTATTTCTTCCAAATAACAGCCAGTTTACTTCTTTACCAACTGAGTCAGCTGACATCCAAAATTAACTTGAACCACAGTCTTCCTTTGAAAGTCCAGTATTACCAATTGATTCCTGATCAAGGAACACTGAGTAATACCTCTGTGAATTGTCTTCAAAGGACAATGAGTAGAATCCGTCAAGGCTGAACCAATGCCATTACCTAACTCATTGCCATGGATGCATGCTCCGATGCCATCACCCACAGACAAGAATCTGTCTCTGTGTTAATCAGACTCAGTGCCACTGTATAAATTAAGCAATAGCCAATGGGTTGGCCAATCTGTGTCAACCAGAAGCCACCAGTGAATCAACCAGTCCAACTCAAAATTGATCCTCTTCCATTATGGACTGGTGTCATCCTTCCTCCAGTCGAAATTCATATCTCTTTTCCTAACATCCCCTGTTCCTCTGGACTGGTCTGGAAGTTCATGATGCAGCAGCCTTGCTGAGGTGGAGAAAGCTTGAGTCTCACCATTACTCAAGAAACCATATTTGAGCTTTAGTACACCTTGAGTTCCTTGGAGATCAGGCTGAGAATATGTTTAACAAATAAACAATCTGTAGTTAGGCAAGAGATAGTGGCACCAAACATCTGTTGCTGGCTTGCTCAGGGATGCTGTCGCCAAATGCCATCCCAAGCAGTTTGGAGACAATGGTGAATGGGTTCACTGTCACAATGTATTAACTCAGCCTGTTGCTCAGTGACTCCCAGCGCATCCATAATGACGCAGCGCCATAAATCATTCATGTCAGTAATGCAGAACATGAAATGCTACAAAGATTATGGCATATTTAACTGGTGCCAAATTTAGCTGATCGTCGCCACACATTGGCCTATCAGCTAATAGCCTTGCTTGCATTATTTAACTGAATCAGTCCCATCCTGGCCTTTCAAAGTAGAGTGGTACTTGTATAAAGGAATTAATTTGTTCCAAATGAAATTATGTTAAGCAAATTTTCCTTTCTACAAATTTCCCATAGGAATGCATTGGAAACGGAGTGATCCCATTTTTATTTATTTATTTATTTTAGAATATTTTTACCCCACCTTTTTCCTTGGAAAAGGACCCAAGGTGGCTTACAGTAATGATGGATAATATACAATTAAGACATGTTCAAGTATTTGAGAATAAGGAATTGAGAGACATCTTACAGCATTAATAGACAACATAACGTTAAAGCAACATGGTTATAAGTAGTCATAAACACAAAGTCTATGTGAACCCATAGATTCATATAAAATGTTGTACGGATTCTCCCCATAGGCGATTATGTTAAGCAAATTTCCCCTATCTCCGGAATTTTTTATGTTGTACAAATTTTATGTTATACAAGCTGTCTGTTATACAAGGGTCCACTGTATAACTTTCCGAAGTCTGCTTACAATATCAGAAACAAGAAAGGATACTTTTTGGATTACAATTCCTCCAAATCTCCCAGCTGTAGTTCCAAAAAAAAATGCTTTTCTCAAGCTCTACAGCGCACAGAAAGCTTTGCCAAATAAAGAGGTTTTTCATGGCACATCTGAAATTGGGGAAAGGTGGGTGCCACTACTTCCTTATTGCACACCTGTCAAGTGTCCTGTTTTGGCTGGGACACACCTATTTTCCCCCCACACACACCCGACGGACATCGGAGAGTGCCACCACAAGGGATTCTGGGAACCCTGTATGCAAATGAGGCTGCACCCCCTAGCCTCAGGGCCCAGCTGCCAGCGCCCCACCTCACTGGAGCTCCCAGTGGCTCCCACCTCCCTCCACCCCCATCCCAGCTGGCGCCGGGGAAAACTTGACAGCTATGCTTATTGTGGCATCACCACTGAGAAGTCTCTATCCCCATTTTACACTGAGCCGGTCTTCAGTAATGATGGACCTAAAAGGCATTCTTCCAAAGCTGATGCTCTGATCAATTCATACTGGTGGTGAAAGATCATTCACGGAACCCCATACTTGGCCCTGTTGAGCAGCCATCTCTAACCTAAGTCACCCTAACTGTGCTGGGCTACAGTTCCCATCACTCCTATCCTGTATGGCCATTGACCATGCTGGGTGGGGAAGATGGGGGCTATGCTTCAGCACCTCAAGTAGGCACTGGGCTGTGGAAAGCTAATGGATAATTTTAAAGCTCAAAAAGAGACACTGTAAATTGAGGTTAGAAATAAAACTCGGGTTACCAGAGCAACTGGTGTAGGCTCAGAACAATGTGAGTTTCGTTTCGTGGGCTTTTCTATGGATTCTGAGACCCAGCAGCATGAATATTAACTTACTATTGGCAAGCAGGCATTACAGTATAATTACTTGGCAAAATAGACCACAGATGATCAGGAGTCCAGTGTTTGGGCAGTGACCACATATTATCACTATCCAATCATCAGTTGTTAATGCCTCAGTGCCAGAATGTATTGACTGTTCTTGAATGAGCTTGCACCCTGTGGCATAACTAACGGACATTTGGTCATAACCAAGGGTGTTTTCCAAAACAGTCCTCTCGTCTCGTTTCATGCTGCATTTCACTCATGCCTACCTCCATTTCCTTCCATTCCATTGTATTCCATGTCGATCTGTATACAGGAGAAGACATCCAAAAACAAAAATGAACTCAACATCTGTCTTCTAGTTATGAAAGCAGATGTAATGTTTGAAGGGTGGTGATGACAGTTCAGCTTTGACCTGTAACATTCACAGTTTCTCCCCTTTCCCCCTGGAATGGGAGATGGTTCTGGATGTTCAATAGGTTCGTCCTGAATTGGGGTGGGAGTGGGGGGAGGCAGGAGAGAATAAGTTACCTAGTGCCCATATGACTGTCAATATACATCATACCTGATGCTCGCGCACACACACAATCTGTCAGTAAGTGCAAGTTGTACTTTGGCTATCCTCAAAATGGAACCTCTATATCAGGGCTGTTCAACTTTGAACAGGCCAAGGTCTACTTTTTCCAGCCCAAAGTGCCTGAGGGCTACTACACTAAAACCTCTCCTTACGTATTTTGTCCATTCCAAGCACATGCTCTTAAGTAAAAACTTTTGTAAGTAGAGCAGCGGTTTCCCATAGGAATGCATTGAAAACCAATTAATCTGTTCTGGAGGGAACAGATTTCAACGCATCATGGCCCTTGAACTGCCCCACTCGGCTGAGACAGTGGGCTGGCAGATCCAGAACTTTGCTGGGGCAGTGGTGGTCCTTGGGATGGGGGAGGGAGGACTGGAGAACTTATCCCCTCACTTTTTTTATTGATGGCCAGTGGGCTACTTTTGAACCTCTCATGGGCTACCAGTAGCCCACGGTCTACCTGTTGGGCAGGCCTGCTCTATATTCTTCCTTTAGTCTAAAAAAAAATCCCCCATCCCCACCATGAACCCACCATGGGGGAGGAAATGGCCCTATTAAAGAGAATAAAAATGACAAGATTATCAGGTTGCTGTGTTGCGAGACTATGAACTGTCCCAGTTTGATTTCTGCTAAAAGAAGCTAATGGAAGAAACGAATACAGGCTGTACCCACTTACATAGTACAGTGTTGCCAAAGGAGGCAACAATGTTGTTGAGATAGGTTTGAAGAACTTGGAAAGTTGCCACTGAAAGGTAATCAGTTACAGGAAGAATACCAAGTTACATTTTAAAACAAAAACACTCTTTGTCTTCCCATTCCTCAAATAATGTGTCCCATATGAGCTTGGGGAAGTTGCATGATTCTAGAACACCATCAATAGGAAGTGCTAGGAAACCACTTCTGACTGCTTTGTACCTAGAATTGGGAAAATCGCCATAATTTGGAATTGACTTGACGATCCATAATTGTTATTACAAAAGGTGAATGCTTAATGGAGAATCATGCAGACATCTCTTCTTCCAGCCACATGGGGAATGGAAAGCTCCTTAGTGGGACCCCTAAGATCTGCTGGCCAGTTAAATTCGGACCAGAGATCTTGGGGGTTCGTTGCTCTTCCTGCGTCCCCACCCCTCCGCACTTCCTTGATCCTGTCTGCGTGAGGGGAGGGAGAAAAAAGGGGACAAAAGAATGCAGGCTCACCTCCTGCTGGTCCAAGCCTCCCGTCGTCCTGATTCCTTCTCTTAAAGGGGCGGGAGGCAAAAAAATCAACAAACAGAAGCGAGGAGAGCCGGGCACTCACTCCTTTCCATCGGGATCTGGGATTTTTCACCCTCCAAGAACATGTACCTGAAAAGTGCACTGGGACGCACTTAGGTGGGCGTGGGTGCACTTAATTATCTGTAAACTCCGGAGCTGGTGGGGAAACAATTTTAAGCTCCAGAGCTGGGAGCCATTTGCGGTGGAGTTTAGGGGTCGTGCACAAATACCCCCTGTGTTCCCCAGCAACCAAGAGTCAAGTCAAATGCTAACTAGAATGTGTGATGCTTTCTATTATAGTGGTTTAACTCAAGGCATGTGGCTCCTCCGAAGCATAATCAGGCTATAATAAAATGAAGCTTGTGTTTATCTGCTGAAGACGTATCATGGAACAAACAAGTTAATTTGCAAAACGCAGAGCAAGGCAACCTAACACTAGCAGAATGAGATGCATTTGATTGGTTCATAGAGCTCCACTTCCAATGGCATGCTAACCATATCACCTAGGTTTGGCCTAATATCCAGAAGCTTACTTCTTGTGTTTTTGGAGTGGAACTACTATAGATCTATCATGAGTAGCGACTACTGAGAAACTCCACTCGTTTATATAATCTTGTTATATTAATGGGCATGACAATCTGCAGCAGATTAAGGCTGAAATCCCTGTTCAATTGGATTTCAACCATTGTCTAAAACAGTGCATACCACAGTTTTATTTAGTGTTGCTAGAAGATGCGCCAGCACCACCAGCAGTAAACATAAGAGTAATTATTTCGCACTAGTTCCCTATAGGCACAGCATCCCTGTTGCCAGTGCACCTTGCCTTGAAGCCATTAGTGCTCTGCCATTCATAAGGGACAATTCAATTGTATTACGCACTGAGGTTGCCAAATGAGTCCATATCAGTGGAGTTTGATCTAGTGTTTCATAGCCACCTTCAGAACCAGATCATATACAATATGATGGACTAGACTTGGGGTACAACTACACTGCCTAAAAAGTTCTAGAGTAGTCTCAGAGTATTTGTGAGCTGGCCCTGCTTCCCCCTTCATGATGAGAATGTGAGCCATAGAGTTATAGCATCATGAAGTTGGAAGCAGCGATTGACGCCAACCCCTCCGCCCAAGGCAGGAATATACAGTGTATTGAGTAGGGTTATCTGTCAGGTGGTTGTCTAAATTTTGCTTGAATACCTCCAGCGTTCACAACGGTTTCCACTGCTGTACTGCTCTAACAATCAGGATGTGTTTCTGATATTCAATGGATATCTGGGTTCCTGTAATTTGAGTCCATTGTTGCATGTCCAGCTCTCTGGCCACTCTGAGAACAGATCCTGCCCCTCCTCTGTATGACGGCCTTTCAAGAACTATGTATGAAAAATGCTATCATCTCTCCCCTCAGTCTCCTTTTCTTTTCTCAAGTCTAAACATGCCAAGTTCTTTCAGTCTTTCCTTATAAGACTTAGGGTATTTGTACACGACCCCTAAACTCCACCACAAATGGCTCCCAGCTCCAGAGCTTAAAATTGTTTCCCCACCAGCTCCGGAGTTTACAGATAATTAAGTGCGACCACGCCCACCTAAGCGTGTCCCAGCACACTTTTCAGGTACCTGCTCTCCGGAGGTGAAAATTCCTGATGCGGATATAACGTAGTGACTGCCGGGCTCTCCTTGCTTCTGTTTGTTCTTTTTTTGCCCCCCCGCCCCTTTAAGAGATCTGAATGCAGTGCCGGGAGGGCAGAACAGACGTGAGCAGCATTCTTTTCTTCCTTTTTTTCTCCCTCCCCTCACGCAGCCAGCAGTCAGGAGTGCGGAGGGGGTGGGAACGCAGGAACAGCGACAAACCCCTAAGATCTCTGGTCCGAATTTAAGTGGCCAGCCGATCTTAGGGGTCGTGTGAAAAGGCTCTTGGTTTCTGGCCTCCTAATCACCCTTGTAGCTCTGCTCTGAATGTGTTCCAATTTGTCTGCATCCTTCTTGAAGAGTGAATGTCCAGAACTGAACAGAAGACTCAGGATAAGGCCTAACCTGTGCTGAATAGTGCAGGAGTCTTTACAGAACAAGGGGCTTCATTAAAGTGGGGAAGGGGAGAAAACAACTTACATAAAAGTCTTTTACAGAACAGGGTCTGGCTTGACCCAGAGCAGAAATAGACTTGAGCAGACTCATTCCACAACAGGCAAGTAGGTACGTATGCCTTTGCAGGACCAGAGTCCTTCTGGGCTGCTCACTGAAAAGTCCTTAGCAGGATTGGGCCCCTCTGGGCCAGGCACAGCACAGTCCTTGTCGCATCCAGGCTCTTCTGAGCCAGGAAAATAAGAAGTCCTTGTGGACAAAGGCCCTTCTGGGCATGTAAGACACATCCAAAACTGGGTACACAGACCGTAATCAACACAGTTTTATGGGCACCAGAGCACTTCCTAAGTACAGCTTGTTTGGGGGCTTTGCAGGCAAGAGGCACACTGTTCTTCCACCGCCACACACCCCTAATCCTAGGTCCCTGAGAGAGGGCCCACTTGTCCTGGATGACATAAGGAGCATGTAGGAAGAAACCGCTGCATGAGACAACTGGGCTTGGAGACTGAGTGCAATCCCTGGAGAAGCCAGGGCTCAAGTGAGAAAGGCAGGGAACTAGATGCTTGTCTGTATTGTCTCCAGCAGCACTCAATATCTCTTTAGCTTTCTAGATGCCTCACATCTTAGAGCCTCACCCCATCCCATTACCCTGATAGTTTCTTCAGGTGGCAGCATAAGTTCCTCTCCAGATGGATCAGCATGGACTTGTTTTCCCTCAAATGCCAGCCAGCCCTCTGCATCTTCCCAGTGATCCCCCTACCCTGAGTCTTCCAGTTCAGCTTTTATCTCAACCTCAGCCATCCCCACACCTGTGTTCCCAGCCTCACCCTATGACCCAGCTGTAATGTGCACAGAAATCATGCCCACCATGCCCATGATACTGGCCAGCTGGGGCTGGGGCAGGCTCACAGTATTATTGTATCAATGCATGTCACATGCTATTTGCATCCTTCAACCTCAGTGGGACTATGTTAATTTGGTGAAGGGGTCCTCACCACTCTTTAAACTGCCTTAAATACACTTGCCTTCAAATTTTCAAGTAATTTGCACCTTTTTAAAATTCTAAGCGGCATAGCGCTGCACCAATGTTGCAGATAGTCTATTTTTCTGCAAATGAAACTCCCCTCTCATCTCCTTTGACAATCTATTATTAACTATAGATCAGTGTTAGTGAACCTATGGCACGAGTGCGAAAGGTGGTGTTTGGATCTGTTTCTGTGGGCACATGACATCGCCCCTTCACAGCCACCTGTATTCAGGTTAAATTCCTATAATGGCACTTTGTGAAAAATTAGTGGGTTTTGAATCGCAGTTTGGGCACTCAGTCTCTAACTAAGGGCCTTTTCACACGACCCCTAAGATCCGCTGGCCCCTTAAATTCGGACCAGAGATCTTGGGGGTTCATTGCTCTTCCTGCCTCCCCACCCCTCCGCACTTCCTTGCTTCTGTCTGCATGAGGGGAGGGAGGGAAAAAAGCCTTAAAAAGGGACAAAAGAATAAAGGCTTACCTCTGGTGCCGGTGGAAGCTGCTCCGAGCCCCCGTCACTTCCTGATTCCTCTTAAAGGGGCGGGAGGCAAAAAACAACAACAAAAAGAAGCCAGGAGAGCCCGCCAGATCCGCATAAAGGAATTGTCACCTTCTGAGAGCAGGTACTTGAAAGGTGCGCTGGGACGCGCTTATGGGGGCGTGGTTGCACTTAATTTTCTGTAAGCTCCGGAGCTGGTGGGGAAACAATTGTAAGCTCCAGAGCTTGCAGCCAATTGCTGCGGAGTTTAGGGGTCGTGTATAAACGCCCTAAAAGGTTCACCATCACTGTTATAGACCTTCCAGTGTGATAGGCTAGCCAAGCTTGCAAACACAACAATAAAGAAAGACAGTTTTAAAAAATAATTCCCTCGAAAAATGCAGATGTAGGAAAAAGAGAAAGAAAACAAAAATATGGAAAAGTAAAGAGCTGCCATTGTGTTCGTATGGAGAAGCTAAAGTCACCAGATGAAAGGCAAGCCAGCAGGCTGGCAGTGCCAAGGTGATGCAGTGCTAAAGTCAAATGGTTTATTTTTTTAAAAAATTAAAAGTGTAACAGTTCAGACAGCAGGCATAATGGCTGATTTCCCAATGGAGGCAGCATCACACATCACCTCAACTACATTACCAAGATGTCGTCATAGAGAATGCTCCCGCACACAGGGCAATGACACAGCCATTCATACAACGGTAAAAAAAGCAGAGCCACGTAGAGGAATTTAAAACACACACATCCAAATAGGTGTTCAAGAAGGAACAGTTCCTCAAGGCCAAGTGTGAGTTTTCCCAATACTTACAATAATGTAATGTAATGTAATCAGGAAATTTTGAATGGATCTGCATTGTGCTAAACCCCGAGTCATTGGAGGAGTATACTACAATTTAGTCACTCCCATAATCTGCCAAGAAAACTCCATGGACATGGGGTCACGAAGAGTCGGTCACGACTGTAACGTCACAACACACACACACATAATCAAAGTTTATTCTTCAGTTGCATATTTCATGCTGATGCAAGACAAGCTGTTTCAGATGGATTTGAGTTGGCTCCATTTTTATCGTACATTGACCTACTGTGTTTCAACTGTAAGTTGCCTCCCACACTGAGTATTCATAGCAATGGACTTCTCAGGTTCCCAATATAATTTCTTTGTTCCTTCTGTCTTCAATAGAAATGTGTTTTATTTTTCATCCTATGCAAGGTGGGGGGAATAACAAAGTAGAGGACTTTTAAGCCGATGCATAGTGAACCTGATCCAAACTGGGCCTACCTAAGCTTACTGGGGAATAAGAAAGAAATTGATTGACGGCTTACCTCGGAGTGGCTAACTTTGGCTTCCAAGACAGTCTTCCATCCTTATATCACTCAGGTCCACGTTACTAAGCTGCAGCATTACTTTATATGATTACTTAATAATAATCAAAAAGCTGAAAATCCTAACCAGACCAGTAAAGATTCTTGCAGTATCTTAAAAACGAACCAATTTTGCTTGCCATAAATTTTCATGGAATGTAACTACCTCTTTAAATGAACTTCGCCAGATGCCCCCTTGAAAAGTAACTGGATGAATTACTTTTAATTTAACCCTAAATATTTCACAAGCCATCAGCCTGTGGTGCATGGCAAATCTAACTAATGATGCCACACAACCGTGTACAATAGTTGCAAAATTTTCATGGAAAAAAATGCAGTTTTATCACACACACACACACACACACACACACACACACACAAAATGAATTTCCCTTTGTTATGTTACAACCATAATGTAACTTTGAGTTATGCCTTAGCTATTGCAAATGCGAGTTAATAAAAGTGCCAAGTTCTGATGCACTGGGGATTATACTTCTATGTCCTCTTTCAATACCTGGTGATGTTTGCACTGCTCAGATGGAAGGGTGTTTTTGCACTGTACTGATGGGTGCCCCATCTCAGAACAGCTTCCTTGGGTAAAAAGCTCTCTTGTGTGCATCATTGGGTCTTCCGTGAGTCAGTGGTGGGGGTACTCCCATCTGCTGATTAATGTTATATTTCTCTCTCTCTTCCCTGGTCCTCCCCATATCCCTGGTCCTGACTTGACCCCTGCTACATCTCCCTCCTCCATATGCATCCCAATCGCCTCCGCCCCATGGCTCCATCTGGCACTGGTTTCCCCATGGATGCCAAAGCAGAAAGTGCTGATACAGAAAACGCTGGGGGTATGAGCATACAGGAGCACACAGTACCCTAGGCTTCCCCAGTTTGCTCCCGCATAGGCCGGCAACAACCCCCCCCCAACATTATTTAGCACCCCTCCTACCTCTACCCATAAGAGGAAATCTGTAAGATCAAACTTGAAGTTTGCCGAACGCCTTGTGTCCCTCGGTGGCCAGCTTCTTGGGTAGCCAGGAGACCTTGAAACCTCACCCTTAGCTGCCCCTTCCTTCTATGACAACCTCAACATGCATTTTAGGCATTTTCATTGATCCTTGCCTTTTCCTAAACTTCTCCCAAGGATGGCCTAAGACATTTTGCTAACATAAACGGAGGAGCAAATGGCGTCTCTCTCCCCCCACCATGCACACAAGTAAATGGGGCTTTGTGCCCAAAGCCTGCCATTATGTCATCACACAAGGCAAAAAAAAAAAATCTCGCAAATGTTCCTCTCTGTATTCTAAAAATAATAAGTTATATAAATAAATATTTGTTGCCATCCAAAATCTGTCGCCTAAGGGTAGCTGAATCACTCCACCTCAAGGTAGGGCAGGCACTCTCTACCACACCAGAGAGTTCAACCATATTTTTTTCTACAGATTTTACCCTGATATCTGTCTCATTTATTTGCTTGTTTACCTGTCATTCAGTCTGGCATTTTGGCACCAAGTTGGCTCCCTATGAGTGGAAACAACTGAATACTTTAAAAAAGCAATTCTTTTGAATTGAAAATGAAATAACATAGACTTGCCAGGAGAACCTAAGTACAATATGGATCTAAGACCTGCATAGCCATGGCAGCATATAATGAGAGGGGATTTGGGGACAATGTAGCCGGCCTGGAGTAAAAGCCAAGATGGGGTACATCTGATTAAGAGCAACGGGACTTGGCAGTCAGGGCCTAGATACCCCTGGCTTTTCAAATCGCAATCCTTGTAGATGAACAAAAAATGTTTTTCTGACCAGATTGTAAAATAATGGCTGATGACTGTAGAATTTGTGGAAGGCATGGCTGGGCATTTGCCAGGATCTACACCCTGCAGGGGAAGGGGTGTGGTGGCTTAGAGTCCTGAAACTGTTGGCTGCAAAGTCGGCAGCTCGGCGGTTCGAATCCCAGGTGCCACGCAGTGGAGTGAGCTCCTGCTATTACCCCAGTTTCTGCCAACCTAGCAGTTCTAAAACATGTAAATGCAAGTAGATGAATAAGTACCGCCCTAAAAAGGGGGAAGGTAAACCTTGTTCCATGAGCAGAAATGCATTCAGCCATGCCGGCTACATGGCCACAGACTTGCTCAACACTGGCTTTTTGGCTTTAAAAGATTAGCATTGTCCCTAGAATCGGACACAACTAGCATGCATGTGTGTGTGTATGGGGGGGGGACTTTACCTTTTACCTTATACCCTGCAGAGTGACATCACTGACAGGAAACCCAAGCCGTGCCACCTGTTGTTGTTATTGTTGTTGTTTTGCATCATCACTCTTCCCACCTACTTGCTTACCTTTCTTTTTACAGCTCAGCCTGGCTGGGCCCAATTCCTACTCTGAGAGAGTAAAGGTTACTTAATTTTACACCACATATAGAAATACAAAAAGCATTTGTTAAAAAAAATGTACAAATTTGTGTACCATCAGAAGAAACCTTGCAATGACTGTGAATCGGGCACAACGGAACGGATAGAAGAGTACTAATAAAAAAAAAACCCTTCCCCCCCCCAACTGCAGTTCTCAGAATATTCCAGACACGGTATTCCAAACAAATAATGTTTCCCATCTCTGAAAAGGTAGTCTGTAGAAGAAATTGCGGAACAAGGTAGGGCCAACCCTAGCAACACCAGAGAATCAGTACTAAGAAGCTACATTTAAATGGCATTGCAGCCTCAAAGGCTTTGAAGAATACGTATTGTTTAGCTTAGTTTCCAAATCCACCTTCTGAAGTCTTTGATGTAGGGATCCTAACGTGCTTGGCTTCTCCGAGGAAGTCCTTTGAAAGGGAAGCTGCTGCTTTTCACTTCAAACGCCACTAAACCTCCCCCCATATCCATTGGCATAGCCTTCATGTCACTCCTCTCTTTTAATACTACTCTCTGTACCTGTCTATCTGGGATGTACTGCTGAAGCTCAGATGTGGAGTAGGGGAAGGTGGAGCGCTTCTGTTCAAAGGTGGCAGTTCAGCCCCGTCTAATTTGAAACGATGCCGTGCTGCTCCTTTGACCGCTTTGCACACCTCTCAAATGCATGTGTCCCAAAATGGTGCACTTCTATAATTAAATAGATGCCATTTTGTCATGCCCAGACTAAGCTGTATCCGGCATTAGAAAAAATGAGAAAATTAGAGAGAGAGAGAGAGAGAGAGAGAGAGACCTATTTAGCTCACTTAAAAATAATTAGGTACATAACCTCTCATCTCCAGTGGGAGCTCTGCCCGCACCCATATTGCCCTTCCCTGGAGTGGTGCTTTCCCCCATGTGCTCATCATCCCAGTAGCCATTGGCTGTGCTGTTTGGGGACTCTGGGAGTTGTAGTCCAATGCCCCAGAAGGGTATCAAGTGGAGGAAGGCAGGTCTGTGTCTTTTCTGGAACCCCCTTGGCTAAGATCTTCGCAGGGGGCAGGGATGGAGACTCATGCTGTCCATAGTGTGTGGTTGTGTGCATGTGTGCTGTGCTAGTGCTGTGTTGTCTGTTCTCAAGCGTCCTGTGCTTGTCGTTCCCTTTTTTCTGTTGTAGGGAAGCAGCAGGATGGGGCAGTGGAGAATAATCAGAACAAAGGTAAAGCATTTTGAGACCCTTCCCCTCAATACATCTCCCCAGTTCCTTAGTTCTGCATTAGTTTGTGTGTAAAAACTATTAGTAGAAAAAGATAATTATAGAGATCAGAAAAAGTCGCGGTTTCAGACAGCGGTTCCCAGGATCTCCAAGCCAACAGGATGCTGGCTCTGTTGGTTGGAGGACACAAGGAGCTGAAGTCCAAAAATATGTTTTTTCCCATTTCTAGTTAGTCATATGTAGGCCTTAGCTGCCTGGCTCCATATTTCCCAGTCCTACCCATAAATTCTGCTGCTTTCAGAGAACTGGTGTGTGTTAACACCAGTAACAAGGGAGTCTTGGTCCAATGACAAAGACAGAGCTCTGAATGAGGTTGCTATTACTGTACTTGAAATTTAAAATTCCAAAATCCATACTTGGATTTGGGCAGTACTTTTATTCAGACTGACCCAAATTCAGCAAAATGCTTGACTAAGATGTTTGTGAAGATTCTAAGTCATCCAGGTGAGGTTATCCGGGAGTTGAGTCATGGCAACTGGGCTTCTTTTCTTGTGGGATCAAAACCTTTCACTACTCACTGGTTGACGAAGCTACTTGGATGAGTAGCAAAATGTTTTGCTGTCACAAGAAAAGAAGTCCAGTTGCCATGACTCAACTCCCGGATACTTGACTGGATACTTGACTAAGAATTCATTTTCTCCCAAAAGCCTTTACGAAGTTGAATGTTACTCAAAGCAAGAAGTAAAGGTGAGAGAGTAGGAGAAGGGAAATATCCAAAAATAGGTTGAATATCTAGATTAGATAAAATAGAATTTCATTTCAGTTTGTCTTTGACGAATGATGGTGCCAAGGAAATACTCACCTCCTACAAAGGCCTGTGGGACAGCATGGTCAAAACCCATACAAAAACTATGTTGAGCTTTTAGAACCAAATGATTCCCATATGAGTGTGTGTGTGTGCACATGAGCACTTCTTTCTGTTTCTCTTGGTTCAAAACATATGTGTGTGTTCATCTGGGACAGGAGCTTTCTGGAATCTTCTACACAGAGATAAATTGTGCCTGGGACACAACCTGCACTTATGGTTATGTCTCAGATGTTCTTGGACTTCAGCTCCCAGAAATTTCAGCCAGCATGGCCAAGAGTCAGGGTTCTCAGAATTATAATTGAGAACTGGCTGAAGACTCAATGTTGAGAACCGCTGCCCAAACTGATTTTAGTTTTTTTTTTTGTGTACTTGGCAAGTGTTTGTAGAAACTGCTGTATGGCCACAGCAGCCATACTACCCTGAAGCTAAGCAGGGTCAGGCCTAGTTAGTACTTAGATAGGTGACTGCCTGGGGATACCAGGTGCTGTAAGCTAGGTGACAGGCATCAAACAATGGACCTGTCTAGTGGACCCCACCACCAAGTGGGACAAACGCTAAAGAAAAAGAAGGTGACAAGTGTTTGTAGAAAAGCCTTGCCACAGAGAACAATTAATTCCCATATATGCTACCAGATTGTATTTCTATTAAGAGGGATTAAATTTGTGCATGTTCTGTACATCAGAGGTATGTGTGTCTCACTATATGTTTATTGAGGTAATTGGTGTAGGCTGGGATGATGGAATGCTTGGAAGGGGTAATTAAGAGACAGCAAGTTGCATCCCAATGACATTTGTATATTTGCTGCCTTCTACTGGACAGAACTGATACTGGCGTGGAAGGAAATTTTGCTTTATCTGAGCGGCATTTACAAGAAAGAACAAGTTGTACTACAGAGAGAGAAGCAGCAGCATTATAGAAGGAGGTAGGAATGCCATGCTTACCGGTGGATCAGTGTTTGTTCTCTATTTATCCGCAGCCAAAAAGCAGGATGGAGCAGTCGCCATGGAAATGCAGCCTCTGAAAAGTGCCGAGGGTGGTGAGATGGAAGAACGGGAGAAGAAGAAAGCCAGTGTGCCCAAAAAAGAGAAATCGGTTCTCCAGGGGAAGCTTACCAAACTGGCTGTTCAAATTGGAAAAGCAGGTACAATAGGACGTTGTGCTTATACAGTCTAGTGGTGCTCCTTATCCTGTGGGAGATGAGATAGTCCACATCCAAAGGAGGATGAAAAACAAAATATGGCCGAAAGAGTGTATTGCTCCAATAAAACAATGGCAAGTTTTCTGCTAAGAAAAGTCAAATTCTGCAATTTTTGCAGGTTAAGCAGTGTTCCTCGTTCCTTTAAAAGTGGCGTGATGCTGTTCTCGTTTTTACTGATTGGGATCATTTTGTTCAGGTTTTGCCAGTGAGGAGGAGAAACAGTAAACAGTTCCATGCATAGAAACTCCCAGCAGGTGCTCTAGACATGAATTATTTCCAACCAGTCCTTATTGCCACTTGCGTCCAAACAGATAGATCTTCATAACTACAAGGTCTAAAAGCCTGTCCTTTTGAAAGATGCCATGGGGATACTCAGCTGCATTTGACCAATGTATAGTGTATTTTTATTTATTTATTTATTTATTTATTTATTTATTTATTTATTTATTTATTATATTGTAAAAAATTATATGTGTACAAAATAATTAGTTTTAATTACTTTCAAAAATAAACACACGTGACTGCTGCAGGCAACGCATAATCTTCTCCAGTCCTCCTCATAGTGTCCTCAGGACTCACAAGAGAGCATGCACTAGGATGGATTTAAATCTAATTGATTTATATAATAATTTGAATTTTTTTAAATAATTTTTTTGAATTATACTGGTTAAAATCACTTTACTAAAAAACCCCATTATTTATTTTATGAATATTTTTACCCTGCCTTTCTCCTTGGAAAAGGACCCAAGGGGGCTTGCAGTAATGAGGAACAATATACAGTCCAGTCCAGTACAATTAAGACATATTCAAGTTTAAGAACAGGGAATTGAGAGGTAGAGCAGTGATGCTTCCTTGGGAAAGGGGTAGAGCAGTGATGCTTTCCAGGGGAAACTGGAATAACACAATGTGTGGCACCTTTTATCTATGAGAAGCATCTATGAGGTCTATGAGGAGCAGCACACTTCTTGCATGAGATCAGAAATGAACAACTTGTGGCCCTCCAGATGTTGCTCGACAGCAGCTCTCATCATGCTTTACTAGGGGGCTGTGCTAGCCTAAGGTGATGGGAACTTATGAAGAAAGGCTAAAACATTTGGGCCTCTTTAGTCTAGAAAAAAGGCGCTGAGGGGGGATATGATTGAGACGTACAAAATAATGCAGGGTATGAGTAAAGTGGATAGAGGGAAGCTCTTCTCTCTCTCCCAAAATACCAGAACTAGGGGACATACACTCAAATTGAGGGCTGGGAGAGTAAGAACAGACAAAAGAAAATATTTTTTCACCCAGCGCGTTGTAAGTCTATGGAACTCCCTGCCACAGGATGTGGTGATGGCATCTGGCCTGGATGCCTTCAAAAGGGGATTGGACAGATTCCTGGAGGAAAAGTCCATCACAGGTTACAAACCATGATGGAGATGTGGAGTCTCCAGGCTTTAAACCGGGTTACTTCAAGGGCCAGATGCAGGGGAGTGGTATCAGGAGACAGATATCTAGTCTCATGCACTCCCAAACGCACCTGGTGGGGCCGCTGTGAGATACAGGAAGCTGGACTAGATGGGCCTTTGGCCTGATCCAGCATGGCTCTTCTTATGTTCTTATGTTCTTATGAACTGTAATCCAGGAAGATTGGGAGGGCCACACTTTGCCTGCCCCACCTTTGATCTGTAATGTTTTCAAAGGATGATACTTTTTTTTTTCCGAAAAAGGGAGTGAGAGGCCTCAGCACTAAAACCTAGATCTCATTGTCCCTTCTGCCTACCTGTTTCTTCTTTTCCCTCCTTTTCTTCTCCTCATGTCAGGACTGGTGATGTCCGCGATCACTGTCATCATCCTGGTCCTATATTTCGTCATTGAGACATTTGTTATCGAAGGGAAAACATGGCTGGCTGAATGCACCCCTGTCTACGTGCAATACTTTGTCAAGTTCTTCATTATTGGTGTCACTGTCCTGGTGGTGGCTGTGCCTGAAGGTCTACCGTTGGCTGTCACTATCTCCCTCGCCTATTCTGTAAAGGTGAGAATTTATATTTCCCTGACTCATGTTGTTCTAGGTGGGCATGAGAAAGTATCTCTGAAATACCAGGCTAACCAAAATATGGGATTCTTTCATCCTCTTAATACAGACTGTTCCTATAAATCACCCATGTCCAAACTTCAGCCCTCCAGATGTTTTGGACCACAACTCTCAGAATTCTAAGCTTAGATTGCCAATGGCAAAGGACTGTGGGAGTCGTGGTCCAAAACATCTGGAGGGCCGAAGTTTGGGCATACCTGCTATAAATTATCTCCTCCCCTTTTGAAGCCATAGTCAAGGCTAGGACTGGCCCCATCATCAGGCAGCACGAGACAGCTACCTTAGGCAACAGGTACTGGGTGGCAGCAGTGGCAACCTCTCAGGTGTTCCACCTAAATCCCCAACCCATTCTCTAGGGGTGGGGGTAGAGCCCTTTTATTTGTTCTCATTCAAGTGAGAGCTGATTGGCAGCCAAGGAAAGAGCTTTGGATCATCACAGATACTCCTCAGTTAGGGACCAGCCAAGACGACTGGAATACAGTATATGTGGCTGATGGGCATTTGTGCCTTGCCGTATGGGTAGCCTTGCATGAGCTGCATGAACACCAACAGGAGGGGCTGGCCAACCAGTGCCCTGTAGTTAGAAAACGCCATAAAATTAATGATAAGTCAGAATCAACACGACACCACGCGTCTTGCCTCTTGTGCCGGGTACTCAATGGTGATGGTAGGTTTGCTTGTGTTCTGAGTGGCTAGGGAGGCCAAGGAGATGCAATGCTTCACAAAGCATGTATTAAGGTTTGGGTGTGACTGAATAGGCCTCGGTAAAGAAGTCTGTTTACCCATTTAGGGGTGTGGGTGTGGGTGTGTGCATGCGTGCAGCAGGAGTGGAGAACCGTGGCAGTTAAAACTTTTCTGAACTACAGTTTCCATCATCCTTAGCCACTGTTTATGCGGATGGCTGAGGCTGCTTGCTATGAGAATTCTAGGCCAAAAGCACTGGAGTTGAGCAAGGGAGGGCAAGCACAGTTGCCCACCCTCAATATACATTCCCTCTTAGTACAATACTTCTCAGCTATAGTCAGGCCTGGGGCCTACTTCCTGTCGGGCCAACAGGAAGCCTAGGGCTCACAGAGAGAAGGAAAGGCAATGGGCCTAAGTGCTGGCTAGAGCACACGAGTTACGAATGGGTTACAGGCCAGGCATCCAATACAGAAAGCAGGGATTTAGATTTAAAAGCAGCAGGAGATATAGCCCTGGAGAATATGGAAAGCAAATACTTCTAGTTTGCATAAACTGAGGCATGCTGAGCCAGGGTAGGATGGGTACTAAAGAAGCCATTGGAGAGTCTGCCTTGTTATCTGATAGGGAAGGTTGCTCCTATTGGGAGATGACCCAAGAGGTGTGTATTGAGTGTGGAATCATTTCAGCAGTTTGGGATAACAAGTGACTATTTTCAGCCTAGGGGATTTGTCTGTCAGCGCTCAGGTCAGCCCTGAAGCTGGTAGAGCCCACCCTCCTACAGAACTTAGTCTAAGGTCAGGCAATTTATCCCCACCCCAAAGTTTGTGGCTCCCCAGCTTTCCTCATCCACTGCCATTTACAAGGACGGCAGAAAGCATGTGGGAGTTGCCGTCCAAAGATTTCCACTCAACCCTGATCTAACCTGGTGGGCGACTGATGCTCCAGAGTACTGATGGTTCAGCAGGTAAGACAGCAAAAGGCCACCTGCTGGAGGCACAGTTTATATGGACACCTCTGGAGGCAACTAACACTTAGATTTCTCCATTCCTGCTTTCCTTCTCTCCTCCTTCATTCCTTTGGTTGGCTTCAGAAAATGATGAAGGACAACAACCTGGTTCGACACCTGGATGCCTGTGAGACCATGGGCAACGCCACCGCCATCTGCTCAGACAAGACGGGCACCCTCACTACCAACCGCATGACTGTGGTGCAGTCCTACTTGGGCGACGTGTACCACAAGGAGACCCCTGACCCCTCCAGCCTGACATCCAAGATCTTGGACCTGCTGGTACATGCCATCGCCATCAACAGTGCCTACACCACCAAGATACTAGTGAGTGGGGACCTTCTGAATAACTTTTGATAAATCTTCTGTGCCACTATATGAACCAGGACCTCAGAACTATTTAGGACAGTCCCAACCCCCGCCCCCAACACGGTGATTTGTACACATTTTGGACTGCACATTCCCTTTTGCCTAGCCATTGACTATGGTGGTTGGAAGCAACAGAAGTTGTACTATAGTTCAGAACATCAGGATGCTACTAACATGGGGAAGGTAGGCAAATAGTTACCAATTCGCAGGGCCAGCCCTACTATCAAACAGAATGAGGCATCTTAGTTGCAGAGGTGGTGCCTTTCCAGTTGTCCCAAACTAGCATACTATCTTGGCTGTGGTGAGGTCACAGTCACCCCATTCCTAGTGTTGTACTAATATCCAGCAGATAATAGAATCACCCTTTTTGATGGATTAAGGAGAATGTGCCATCATGTCCTTCACATCGGATGGCAAAAATATCACGCCATTTTGAACAACAAACGGAATAATACAGCATAACCAGAGGGAGGTACAGCACTGACAAAGATCTGTGGCGCATCTCTTTATCCGCTGGCAATGTTATCAACTGATGGGGAGGAATTCAGCCAGCCAGTGTGAGAAGAACATGGTACCATGCTGAGCAACATTGCTTTTGGGATTGCAGCTCCCAGAATACGATAGTCAGGAAAGCCACTGGTCTGAGATAATTCTGGGAATTGTGACTTCTCCAGAGTCTGGATGCCTGCTGAGTCATCTGTTAGAATTGTAGTCTGCCCCAGTGTTGTTTATTTTATTGATTTATTTAGAGTATTTTTTTACCCTGCCTTTCTCCTTAGAAAAGGACCCAAGGCAGCTTACAATAGTAAGGGGCAATATGCAGTCTAGTACAATTAAGACATATTCAAGTTTGAAAACAAGGAATTGAAGGACCTCTTACAGCATTAAAAGACAACATTAAAGCTATAGTATAAGAGAATGCGAACAGTTAAAGACAGAGTAAAAATTCCTTGTAATAATGTATGGTAGACCATCCAGAAGTTATGAGGGATAGAAACTAACATTGAAAACATAATGTCAATGCAATCACACAAGGGGAGATATAAACACAAGTTATAAGTGGCTACAAACACAAAGTCTATGTAATCATGTATGATAGATTCATATAAAAGACACATAATAGGTAATCCATCATTCAAGGAAAGCTTGCCTGAAGACGAAGGTTTTTGCCTGTTTCTGGAAAGACAACAGAGATGGGACAGTCCTGACCTCTAGTGGGAGGGCGTTCCCAAATCTGGGCACAGCAGCCGAGAAAGCTCTTTCATGTGTTCCCATGAACGTACCTGTGAGGGTGGTGGAATAAAGGTCTCTCCTGATGACCTTAACACCCGAGACGGTTCATACTGTGAGATTCAATCTTGGAGTTAGCTAGGACCAGGTCATACAGTGGTTTGTATGTTAAGGTCAGCACTTTGAATTGTGTCCAATAGCTGACTGGCAGCCAGTGGGGCTGCTTTAGTAGGGGTGTAATGTGATCTCTGTAACCTGCCCGGTCAGCAATTTGGCTGCTGCATTTTATACCCATTGAAGTTTCCTGAGACTTTTCATTGGGAAGTCACTAGGGCATGAGTCACCGAGGTCAGAACTGGTTTCTCAAGAAACAGGTGTAACTACCAGCCTTAACTGTGTCTTATCACTGTGGACAGTGGTTTACTCTCCAAGGCATATATACTATATAGGCAAAAGGTACTGAACCCTCTCCGCTTGTGAGTCTTGCCTCTCTTTTCTTCCAGATAGGGTCCAGTATAAGAAATGAAACTAGTCAAAAGAAAAGTGCTTTGAGAGACAATCAGCCAATAGGAAAGCAGAGGGTGTGGAAAGCATTCAGCTGCCCCATCCCCTATCTACATTCGTAGTTTTAGCCTTGGGTTTCCAAGTATTTTGGACTAAAACTTCCAGGAACCTTCACTTCTAGCTGTGCAGACCTGGATTTCAGGGAGTTATACGCCAGGCACACCTGGCGACCTAAGGTTTGTAACTATAGGTTTGCATAATCTTCTCCTCAACTTTACAGTGGTGAAATTGTAATCCAAAGCATTCAGAGGGTGCCAAGTTAGAGCAAGACTGTTCCACATACTTACATTGGTTTGATATGAGATTAAATGTTCTGCTTCCTCCCAAGGAATCCTGGAAACTGCTGTTGGAGGGAACAGAGAACTTTCTGACAGAGAGTTGCAACCCGCCTTAGAAAGAGAACTATTGTCCCTAGAATTCCCTTTGCAAAGGAAATGTCAGCTAAACTAGTTTAAGATTTTTCTTAGATATGCTGCCGCTGGAATCAAGATCTTCTGAAAGAAGGAACTAAGTGTGTGGGACTACCCTTCTGATTTGTCTCACTTTCCCAGGGAAATGAGTGGGGTCTGATGAAAACCCTTCTCCTTAAAAAAAAAAAAAACCCTCTGCTTCCTTTAGCCTCCAGAGAAAGAAGGGGGTCTGCCACGCCAGGTCGGCAACAAGACAGAATGTTCGCTGCTGGGCTTCGTGATTGACCTGAGGCGCGACTACCAGTCTGTGCGTGAACAAATCCCTGAGGAAAAACTATACAAGGTTTATACCTTCAATTCTGTTCGCAAGTCCATGAGCACCGTCATCTGCATGCCTGATGGTGGCTACCGTCTCTTCAGCAAAGGCGCTTCAGAAATAGTCCTCAAAAAGTGAGTCTACTACCCTGCATGTGGGGTAAAGGGGCCCTGATACAAATAAGCAATCTCTGCTCCACTGGTGGTTGAATTTTCTGAGGCAAAACAATGGACCAAACCCTAAAGGTGTGAGGGAAGACCTTTACAAGGAAGGGAGGAAAGAGGTACTAGGCCAGTGATGGCGAACCTTTTAGAGACCGAGTGCCCAAACTGATTCAGAACCCACTTATTTTTTGCAAAGTGCCAATACAGCAATTTAACCTGAATACAGGTGGCTCTGAAGGGGCGATGACAGGTGCCCACAGATAGGGTTCTGAGTGCCAACTTTGGCACCTGTGTCATAGGTTCGCCAACACTGTACTAGGCTACTCTTGGACAGAGATCCCAAAAAATGAGGTGGGAAGTCTCTGACCAGGCTCACAGCCTACTTGTTTTCAACTATCAACAAGGCCATTAGGAATTCTCAAGAACCTAGGCACGTCCTATATAGTAAAGTGAAACTCAAGGGGATTTCCTAACTTTGGTAACAAATCTCTGTGTGCTCTGTGTTGGTGTCTCTCTGGTGGTTACCTCATGTCCTCCTTTGTTCCGTGACTAGTTTTGTGCCGTGACAGCATTGGTCGCGATCACGTGGTTTTGTCCCTGCTTCAGTGTTCCCATGGTTGTGATAACTTGTCTCAGGACAAGTGTTACTTCATGGTCTTGTACTGTGACAAACACTATTTGTCTAGCTTCCTTTTTCCTTTCTGGGGGGCTTAAAAATTCTTTTTCAATATTTCACTTCTGAAAAATCAAAAAACAAACAAACCTGGACACAGTTTTCTGAGAGAAACGAATTTTTTTTTTGAATGACAGTCATTACTACAGGGTGTCTTGTCTTGGAACAGAAAGCGGGAACAAAGAGTGACAAGGGAAAACCCTACCCCAGCACCAGGTACAGGATTGTTGCACTTAGCACCCATTCCGGGGTGCGTGGTCGAGACAAATTTCAGTAGTTGCGCAACGGACATGAAGTAACATTTTTTTGTACCACTCCTAAGCGCAACACTAACAGAGACAAAACGGACATGACGTAACCACCTCTGTGTCTGTCTCTGTGGGATTGTGAGTGTTTACAGTGGTACCTTGTATAAAGGAATTAATTCGTTCCGAATGAAATTATGTTAGGCAAATTTTCCTTTAAGCAAATTTCCCATAGGAATGCATTGAAAACAGAGTAATTCCTAATCACAACCATTTTTATGTTGTATGGATTCGCCCCATAGACAATTCTGTTAAACAAATTTCCCCTATCTCCAGAATTTTTTATGTTGTACAGATTTTATGTTATACAAACTGTTTGTTATACGAGGGTCCACTGTATATGCACATGTATTGTTTGTAACCTATAGTCCAAAGTGGGAGTGCCTTATCTCCAAGTTTTAAGATGAGGTGCCTCCCAAGGCTAGACTTCTCCCTCAGGACATGAAAACTAGTCAATTTCCCTTTTCTGGACTTTCTGAGAAATCTTCACACACAGAAATGTGTGTTTCCAGTGGAACACACGTTTCCTAACATTCACCATTTCACACACTTTTCTTGATGTAGGCATTTCAATGTATTCTCCTCACAGAATGAAATATATATGTACATCTCTCTCTCTCTCTCTCTCTCTCTCTCTCTCTCTCTCACACACACACACACACACACACACACCATCTTTTTATTTTGGACACAGGACCTCCATGAGCCGCCCAATCCCAGGGACAGGAAACCAAAACATATGCACGCATTTTCATTCATAGTCTCCCAAACCCCAAGTACCAGTAATCATCCCTTACTGTGTGGCCCTAATACATTAGTTGAAGCATGTGCAATGTTTCCAAGAAGGGTTTACTATTGCTTCTTCCCCAGCAAGTGTCCGTGACCAAGCAGGGATCTGAATTTGGATTCCCTGCTCTATCCACGTCAACACCCTGGCTCTCAAAATGTCTTGGTTAATGTGGGTCTCTTTTCTGTGCCTGCCTCGTCCGTTTGCAGGTGCACAAACATCCTAAACGGCAAGGGGGAACTGCGCGCCTTCCGACCCCGCGACCGAGATGAAATGATCAAGAAGGTGATCGAACCGATGGCGTGTGATGGGCTGCGGACTATCTGCATAGCCTACCGTGATTTCCCAGCTGGGAAAGAGCCTGATTGGGACAATGAGAATGAGATTGTAATAGACTTGACCTGCATCGCTGTAGTGGGGATTGAGGACCCTGTGCGGCCGGAGGTAACATGGCTGAACGCGGACAGCTTTTTTGTGAACAGACTCTGAGACCAGTAGCTTGAGGCTCGTGTTTCTCCTTGTGTGCTTCTTAAGGGAGGGAGGGTCATCACAGAGTCAAGCTACAGAAAACATCAGCTTCCCAATTAGAACATGATCTAAGGTTATCCTTCCAGAGAGCTGCCTATGTCTTCAAAACTGCTGTGTATGGGCAATTAATTTTCAGACGAAGCCCATTATTACCTCCTCACGGTCAATTAACAGATAAAAACAAGCTAATTTGTAACTTTTAAAAGGTAAAGGTCCCCCCCCCTTGCACATGAGTGCTAGTCATGTCTGACTCTAGGGGTGGTGTTTATGTTTGTATTCAAGCCAAAGAGCCAGTGTTGTGTAAGTCCATGGCTGCAAGGAAACAGTTTTACCTTCCCGCTAGACATGGGCACGAATTGGTGAAATTTCCGTTTCCGTTTCTCGTTTCCATTACGCAACGGAAACGGTAACGACAATTACTCCGCTGGAACTCGAACTCGAACCGATAAACGATAAATTGGGTCTGATTTGTCGTGTTGTCGTTCCTGGCATCGCGCACAAAAAAAAAGTTTTAAAAAGTGGGAAAATAAAACCCGATTCCCGGTCAAAAAGCAGGCGAAAATATGCCTGCCTGAGGACACCTACCAGAGGGGTGGTTTCTGGGGGGGGTCCCCACTCCAGCCTCCCCCCCCCTGTCCTGGGCTGCTGGTACCAGGGTGGGGGGGGGCATCCTCGGCGTATCCATTTGCCATGCGGTGCGGGGGGGATCCAAAATGGCGACCGCAATATTTTTTTTAAACCGTGGTCCAAAAACCCACCAAAGCACCACAGAAACATGCGAAAATTAGCTATTTTAAATGCTTGAATTTTTACAGTAGCAGCAGTGGGTTTTTCTTCAATAAAACATCTCCATTGGTTTTATTTTATTTTATTTTATTTTT
>JAHTLZ010003468.1:603959-635662 GCA_023846285.1 Phrynocephalus versicolor | reverse complement strand
GACGGGACCATGCAAATTTTTGGAGCCATTCCACCAATCGCATGGCCCGGTTTTGCTGATGCTGAGACTTGCTGGTACCAGGCTGGGAGGGGGCATCCTCGGCGTAACCATTTGCCATGCGGTGCGGGGGGATCCAAAATGGTGACCGCAATATTTTTTTTGAAATCGTGGTCCAAAAACCCACCAAAGCACCACAGAAACATGTGAAAATTAGGTATTTTAACTGCCTGATTTTTATAGTAGCAGCAGTGGGTTTTTCTTGCAACAAAACGTCTCCATTGATTTTATTTTATTTTATTTTTATTTTTTTACACCTGCGTACGCGCAATGATGGGCTGGCCATGGGACGGGACCATGCAAATTTTTGGAGCCATTCCACCAATCGCATGGCCAGGTTTTGCTGAGACTTCTGGATGTGCCAGAGAGGGCATTAAAAGCCCACCAACCCTAATCCTAATCCTAATCCTAACCCTAACCCATACGCCAGTACACTGTGTTCTTAGTGGGCCAGAGGCACCCAGAGGTACAGCCCACTAACCCACCCTAACCTTAGCCGTTACCCTAAGCCTAGCCCTTACCTCCTAACCCCATGCTCTGGGAACTGGAAGTCAAGTCGCGTTAAATCGCGGCGGTAATGACCAACGAAAAAAAGACACAACGAAACGACAAATTTTTGAAAAATTTCGCGAAAAACGGAAACGAGCCGAAACGGACCCGTCCCGAAAAACGACAACTCGAAAAAAAAATTTCCTGGTCATGCCCATCTCTACTTCCCGCTTTTTATGACGGTACCTAGTTATCCACTTGCATTTACATGCTTTCGAACTGCGAGGTTGGCAGGAGCTGGGGTTAACACCTGGGATTCGAACTGCTGAACTGCTGACTTTGCAGCCAACAGTTTTCAGAGCAAACCTTATGTTAGGATAAAAAGATCCTTTACTTCTAAATCAAGCTCTGCTTCTAGTTTGCAAAGCTGGAATGCAAAGCTGTTTCTGGAACTTTGTCTCTCAAGTCCCTCCCCAATGGTCTGACCCAGAATTTGAATGGAAAAAAAACCCCAAAACATCTGGATTCTGCCTTTTATTTAAAATTGAATTAGTTCATACGCTTATATCAATGTGTGCTGTAAGACTCCTCCCAGAAGAAAGGTAATGGTCTTGAGTGGTGGCTACAAAACATTGGGGGGGGGGCAAGCAGTCGAGAAAATTGATGCCTCAGATTCTACCTGCCTTCCGGTTGTTTTGCAGGTGCCGGAGGCCATCCGCAAATGCCAGCGTGCTGGCATCACTGTCCGCATGGTGACCGGGGACAACATCAACACAGCCAGGGCCATTGCTATCAAATGTGGCATCATCCAGCCAGGAGAGGATTTCCTGTGCCTGGAAGGAAAGGAATTCAACCGGCGCATCCGCAATGAAAAGGGAGAGGTGACAAGATGTCCTGTTTCCCATCACTGGGGTGGCGATGATGCTCCCAGAATTCAGGGATGGGGGTGGGTGGGATGAGGAGTGGGGGGGGGTCTATTCTGATTAACAGGTTTCCTTCTCCCATAGCTTTTCCACCTGGGGGAGGGGAAAAGAGAGATACAGTAGGACCCCAGTATCCGCTGGGGATTGGTTCCAAGCCTTCCCGTGGATAATGAAAACTGTGGATAAGAGAGAATGCCAAAATGTCCCCAAAACTGCTGTTTTGTGATAGTAACTTGCTTTACAGCTGCTGTTTTGCAACAGTACCTTGCTTTACATCTGCTGTTTTATGACAGTAGCTTGCTTTACAGTTGCTCTTTGTGACAGTAGCTTGCTTTGATGCTACACAATTATTTATTTTTTCCTCTGCCAGCCGTGGATAACTGAATCAGTGGATAATGAATCAGTGGATGCAGGGGTCCCACTGTATTTCTCTGAACAGATTTGGTTGTCACTTTCAGTTTTTTTGCAAAAAAATGCAGCAACAAAGTCAGCCCTCTCAATAGGCAGGTGAAGAGAGTATGCATAAACTATGGTATGCTGCATGGACTACTCACTGTCCCTAGCCTACTTGAGATTTACCTATCTGGCAGCAGGGATCATATTGCCTTTTGCCTCAGGCAGCTACCTTTGTGAAGCAATCAAGATTCAGGACTATGTTGAGAGAGAGAGAGAGAGAGAGAGAGAGATGATCACATGGATTCCTGCACACATACATGCATACAATTGCATTGATAGGTGCAAATGCTAGTAGACTCTCAGGTCTGATGCAAACAGGCTAAATCTATGGGAAATCCTGGTCTTCCATGGCAGGAGCGAGCCCAAGCTCACAAGATCCCATTCTGTTTGGAGCCTCAGAGGAAGAGAGCACAAGCTTTGGCTTTCCATTTTAATTAAACCTCAGCTTTCGGTGCTGTTCCAACCATCTGAATGCTGCTGAACAAGAAAAACAAAAGCCCTCCTGCAGGCAGAAAACTAGCACAATAGAAAGAAAGGTTGTGATTCAGATGGATGCTTGGTGATAATTAGATGTTAACATCGAGACATTTTGTATAGGGGGTGGTGGTAGAAATCCCCTTTTATGTGTATCCATCGTGGAAGCAGTACGGTACATGGTATGCATGTATTCATTTATTCTTAAATGTAGGCATATTAATCCTACCAAAGTGTGGGGCAAAACATCTTTAAATAAATAATAAAATATGCATTAGTCCATTCTGTCACCTTATTCCTACCTTGTTCTGCAGTGTGTGCGAAGTAAAACACTACAGAAGATGATATGGAAGTCCTACCCGAGACAGGTCATTCCTATAGAAGCAGTCATCAGCAGAAGAGCACCCTTATTAGAATCTGTCTCTCAGACTTTGGGGAAAATGTTTTTGGAGAGACAAATGGTCTGCTCTTGGGGCCAAACGGTATGCTCAGTAGTAGAGCCAAGAGCAGCCTGTGGTGCAAGCAGTGGGTATGCGCCCGTGTGCCGAAACCCATATTCAGGCAACAGGTCTCCATCTCACACACACACACGGACCTCACGTCACCCATGGGTAGAAGGCATGTGTTGTATGCAAAAAGCAACCGGCAAGGTAGGGGAAACACCTGTCTGAAATCCTGGTTAGAGGTATGCAGGATTGTGGTTTCGGACTTCGTTTCTCAGAATTAAATGCAGGGAGCTGTAGTTTTAAAAATCCCAACATGGATTTGACCAAACTCTGGGAGGCAGTGGAAGACAGGAGGGCCTGGCGTGCTCTGGTCCATGGAGTCTTTAAAAAAAATTACAAATCTGGACGTCTCTAATCCTGGTTGTCACACCAAACAAGACTGGAATGGGCCAGTAGTTTGGCCTGATCTGGGTCAGCTATGCATCTTGTATTTGGTTGCATTATCCAGCCGTCCTTTTTTCTCCTTGCCTCCTGCTCTGCAGATCGAACAAGAACGCCTTGATAAAATCTGGCCCAAACTGCGAGTTCTGGCTCGATCGTCACCCACTGACAAACACACACTGGTGAAAGGTAAGAGTCCTCGCCCTCGATCTGTGGGGAGCCCAGTGGGGTCTGTGATGGATTGTTTTTAATTGTTATTAAAAGAGGGGTGGGGAGCATTAGGCCCTGTGGCTGAATCTGGCCATCTGACGTTCTTCCCCATTATGCCAGAAGTCCCTGGCTCTCTAGGTTTTGGGTGGATTTTCCCTATTCTAGCAGGTTGAATTGCCCCTTCTAATGTTTAACTTTTTTTTGTAAGATCTTTAAATTAAAATGTTCAAATGCTTTTGGACATGAACACGCACACACATCAATAACTACTTATCTGAAATTCATTCTGTCCCTTGGACTGAAGGGGCATCCCCACCCTTGTAAAATGTATCAGTCAACCGATGAGAAAGACTCTGAGAACCCTTTTGAGTTCTGGCCCTCTTGCTGCAAGCTAACTTTCTTACCTTCACCTTCAAGGAATCATTGATAGCACCATTGGGGAGCAGCGCCAGGTGGTGGCTGTGACTGGTGATGGGACGAATGATGGACCAGCGCTGAAGAAGGCTGATGTGGGCTTTGCCATGGTAAGAAAAACAGATGAACTCAGTCCTCTCCCCTGTGTCTGCTGGGGGATCGATTCCCCAGGGAAGTAAAGTGAAGACCTGCTGGGATCATGCACCAAATCTTTCATCTGTGGGATGAGCCCAAATTCCATGTGGTGTCACACCTGAAATGAGAGCGGCCTGTACTGTTGGACTGAACCTTGGCTTGGCCAACGTTCATTCCTCTTTGCCACTGCTTTAGGCAAGCTGTCTCTCCTTTTTTAAAAGCCACTGGTTGCTTTATATATTGTACTAGCGTGAATGAATGATTGACTTGCTCTAGAATTTGGTTACAAGGCATTAAGCATCCATTATGTGAGTTTAGTATATAGGGAACCTGAGAACAAGAACAGCAATCAAGCAACAGTTGGAACAGTATGATGCCTTTTCCTTGATAAGAGTTCCTAGTTTATGTATAAATGGCTGTTGATAAGATTTAAAGGTTAAAAAAAAGGTTTACAAATTTTGTTTTGCTAAAACTTTAGTTTATAAGTTGAACCTATGCAGTCAGAAGTCAGCACAATTGAGTTCAACAGCGCTTACAAACCAGGGCCAGCTCCATCATTTAGGCAAAGTGATGCAACTGCCTCAAGCAGCAGCTGATCAGGGTGATGACATAATATCCTAAGTTCCCTACCAGTTTTTGGAAGACAGAACTGCATATGCCTTATATCTTGTCATGATGTCCTAAAATGGCTCAATCAACAACCCAATCAGCTTCTGTGCATTGAATAGGAAGTGAGGGTGCCATTTTATCTTTTACCTCACCACAAAAAGTCTTGGGTTAGCTGTATGATTTCCTGGTAACTATGCCTGAAGGAATACAGACATGCTAATAATGGTAGTTTCCCCCTATTTGTATTCTTAAGCTAGACTGTTCTGTGGAGCTGTGAATAAGGGATAATATTTACCTGTTATTTACCAAATGTTATCTTTTCAAGCTCGTGACGGCAGCTCAGCTACTTTTGACTATTAAAAATACAAACAATTTTTCACTCAGCGTAAAGGAAAAAGCAGACAGAAGCCCCTTGCAAAACAGTTCCTACTTTGTCTTTTGTGTGTGTCCTTTCCAGGGCATCGCAGGCACTGATGTGGCAAAGGAGGCTTCTGACATTATCCTGACAGACGACAACTTTTCCAGCATCGTCAAGGCAGTAATGTGGGGCCGCAATGTTTACGACAGCATCTCCAAATTCCTCCAGTTCCAGCTCACAGTCAATGTGGTGGCAGTCATTGTGGCCTTCACGGGTGCCTGCATCACACAGGTGGGATTCCCTCAGAGTGCACTAGAGGAAGGCTACTCAACCAGGCAAGGACAGAACAGTTTTTTTTAAGGAGTCAGGGTTGCCTAGAAATTGGGATAATCACTAGCAGCACCTTCAGGAGTTCTTTGGGAAGGCATATGTGGTAAGAACTAAGCACAAGGGCGAGGAATCAGGGTGAATGGAAAATGAAATTGCAGGAATCAAACTAGGCGAGGGGGCATGAGAATAACACTTAGGTCCAGTCATTATCAAATGTAATATTACTATAGTGCCACTTTTTTTCCATAGACTCTAAGTTAAAAACTCTAAATTGCCATTTTTTTCATGGACTCTAAGGTAAAAACTCCTATTCCCCCCCCCATCTCTTCCAACACACCCTCACCCACTCTGATCTGATCTGGTTTACCTCAGGGCCATAATGCCACACTTAATATAAATAAATCCTGGCCTCAGAGCCATAAAACCATCCTTTACAGCTTTATAGACCGTGGCCTAATGTTTCCACCATTTCTACTAATCAACTCTCCCTCCTCTTCTTCACCCTCCTCCTCTCTCCCCCCTCCCCTATCCACCCCCCATCTCTATATACTACAGCCAATGAATATCTAGTATGAAATGTATATCCCATTCCATATTATATTACACACCTCAGTCCGCTGCTATATGTCTGAAGAAGTGGACATGTAGTCCACGAAACGTTACATTATAATATGAAAGTTAGTCTTTAAGGTGCCACATTTTTGTCTTTTTTGTATTGCTTTGATTTTTGCCTGAAATTCTTATTTATTTATTTATTTATTTATTTATTTATTTTTGCACTTATATACCACACCAATTTCCCTAAGGGGACTCTGGGCGGTTCACACAAAAAGCACTGAACATCCATAAAATTATAAAAGATTAAAAACATGACAACAATGAGAACAAATAAAAAGGATATTGGCGGGAGGCATTAGAGTAATAATAAATGCAAAACAGAAAAAGAGAGAGAGAGAGAGAGAGAAATTCTTGAATAGATTAGCATGGCTACCCTCTCTGAAACTTCTATTTTTTGTGTGTGATCTCTGAGGGAGAAGAAGCTAGGAAAAGCTATTTTTACCAGGCTTCTTGAGAAGGGCATACAGTACCTGGAAAGTTAGTCCGAAAGCAAAGTTTTTAAGGGCCTGCTGCCATATTCTGAGGGTAATTTTGAGGAAGAAATGATGAAAAACATTTTAGCCCTTCAGGAGTAGCTCTTCAATATGGTTTCAATGAATCCCACATGTGAGTTCTTCTGTGCCTGTATGAAACCTTTTGGAATATTCTAGAGTTCAAAACTACTGCTACTACATCAGTCCCCTTCCCTTCCAATGTGCACATAGGGGTTAACCTTCAGTTCCCTTTTGGAAAGAGAAATTTGTCAGACAACCTGTCTGTGAAGATTCTCAGTCATCCAGGTGAGATTATCTGCAAGATGAGTCGTGGCAAATGGACTTCTTTTCTTCAGAGAGTGAAACATTTTCAGCTCTTAAGAGTTCCAGTTGCCGTGACTCAACTTCCAAATTTGTCAGACAATGTTTCTAGAACCTTTTTCACACTTACCTTTGTGTTTCGGCACCCCTTATTGTTGCTGTTTTCATTGCCATTTCTTCATTTCTGTGAGTTTGCCCCTCAATAACAAAAATGTAAATATATATATATAGTTTAGCATTTGTTGCTGGTGTTCATCATTTATTTTCAGGTTTGAAGCTTTGCCACCTTTTTATACCCCAGTGGGCCTGTTTAAAATATATGTGTTGTGTGCACCAGCAAAATGCCCGTCACTGAGAGATATTCTAAGTGCTTGTATTGCTTTACTGAGGGATTCCAGACACAATTCTGTCAGCCCTGCCACAAGTTTACAAACGTTACTCTTAGGGACTGACATTCGTGCCTCAGGTTTCATCTTTGGGGAAAGTCCCTTCAAGTTATCTGTTCTCTGTCACTCAACCTCAACAGTATCCACGTGGAAGAGACCCTCTAGTCTAAGCAGCTTATCACAGAGTCTCTCCAACCAGAATCACGTACCCAGGATGATCAGGAAGCAAGGGAAGTTGAGAAGACTCCAGTGCCCTCCAGCTGATGCTGATGACACAGTGTTGACACCAACAGCACCATCCACTCAGTCAATGACTTCCAGAGTGACACTAGGAGTAAAATCCACCCCCTTCAATCTGAAAAAAAGTGTAAGAAGTCTGCTAAGTCTGACTAGACTCCAGCAAAGAAATTAAAGCCAAAATAGTAACCGAAGACTGGTACACATCTGGGTTCTGCCTTTGATGAAGAAACACCTTGTCTTCAGGCCGGATATCCATTATTCAGTCAATTTCCAAAAGAAGTTGATTCATTCAGCGTACTCTGAGTAGTCCCTCTCCACTACTAATGGACAGCCCATGCCCAAAACCTGAAGTGTCCCCAGGGGACAACAATATCCCCCATTCACCTTAGAAGTCAGCATCTACTGTTTGAGGAAATAGTGGGCCATGTCGAAAAAGTCTGCAGAAGACCCATAACCATCACAAGGTTGAACTTGTGGCAGAGCGGGGTCCAGTGTGCCCACCATCATACCCAGTGCCAGTGCCATACTTTTTGTGTCCTAGGCAATAACTACTTGCACGCACCCCATCCAATTTTCAAAAACAGACAAACTGTAGAAAAATATGCCTCACTCAGGTCAGTTCTATGACCCTCTGAGGTGAGTTTTGCGCCCCTCTGAGATCTGTGCTCTAGGTGATTGCCTAGTTCAGCTAGTGGTAGCTCCAGCCCTGGTCATACCTCTACTATCCAATGCCCCCTGATTACCCAGGGCCTCCATGGCATTTCCCCACACCTTTCCATGAGTATCCGAGGGTCCAGATATTCTGAGGGTTCATATGCTTCGCAATGCCACCCCCAAATAACAAAGATGACAGTAAAACTGACGTAGTAGGGAGGAGGATGTATTTGACCGTGGCTCTAGACATATTTATTTATTTATTTATTTATTTATTTATTTACTTACTTACTTACTTACTTTTTAGCTGCCCCATTACCAAGTGGTCTCTGGGCAGCTTACAACAATATATTAAAACAATAAAACAACATGTTAAAACATATGTTTTTCCCATTATTGGGGTGCCATAGGTTCCCTCAGGGATAGTATCCAGTCACTGACTAACATCCTACTGGATGAAAATAGGGTGTTATTGCTCACTTTCTAGCAAGCAGTGGTGTCTCTTGATGCCCAACAAATGCTACCTTTCTTTACGACATGCAATGGACTGTCCCGCCAAGAATATATCAGCCATGGTGGCCCTGAGACTCTTCATCTGCTTGCACTTGGCTGGTCTCCAAAGATACAAGGGTCAGAACAGAGGACCTTCCCTTTGATGGAGAAGACCTTTTCAATGAAAACATAAATGATAAAATGAAGAACCTGCACAAAAATAGGAATACTGGTAAAATAATGGATTTCAATACATCTTACCAACAGACAAGACAAACACTACCAGAAACAGCTCTATCCACATTCATGCACAAATTTCTCATCAACCCATCAAATAATTCCATTTGCATCATCTCCTCACTTTTACAGGTAGCATTCACAATACCATAAGTATAAACAGCAAACATCTTCCAGGCATCAAGATAAAAAGACTAAATAACACATTTGAGTGTTGATACATCAAAGTCCAAAAGCAATAGACCCCCTTTAATGAGAAAATATTTACACCAGGCACCATTACACTTCTAGCACTATACCTCACTTCCTGGTGCCTTGTCATCAGCAAGAAATGGTTGTTGGCCATCATTATTTCACAGTTCCAAACAGAAATGGTGGTTTGTTGATTTGTGGCTAATCCTGGGTCTGAGACATGTAACTTCTTATGTAGACACTAAAAAGTTTTGAATGTTGACACTAGAAACAATATTACCACTCCTCAAAAAAGTGGAGTAGTTTGCTAAACATTTTCAAAAGCATGCCTATTTCCATAATACCACCTGTTCAAACCATCATGATATTCTACATTTCACATTATCTACCAGTTCCAAATGCTCCCTTTTGGACTTTCTATAGCACTAATGGCTTCACCAGTTGCTGCCTACCTCAGATCTCATGGCTTAATTGTGTTTCTTTATATAGACTACTGGTTGATAGTAACCAGTTCTATGATCTAGGCAAAAAGAGCCATCTTGTTCACTCTCCATCTCCTATTGGCTCTCAGTCTTCATGTGAATCTGGAAAAAAAATAAATTTAGAACCGTACGAGAAAGTTCAGTATATTGGTATATTGCAGGATTCCAGAATTATGAGAACCAAGTTCCCTCAAGAAAGAATGAAAAAACTAATTGCATTGATAAGGGAATTAAAAATGATTGGGACAGTCACAGAGTTCACCATCAAACAATTTATTGGTCTCATGGCATCTACAATGCTGCGATTCTGCACACTTCTTTGAAAATGAGGTCTCTTCAGCCCAGGCACCTGACTCTTTTGCTATGTTGACAGGGGGCAATACCAAGCTGCCAGTCATGACTCTCTAGCAAGGGTAACAACTCTTCTGGTGGACCAATAAATTCATTTTAACTGGGAAGGCGATCCAGACATCTCAGGATCAGAATTCAGGTCACTCACAACAGATGCAAGCTTGACCGGATGGGGAGCAAATTGTGGGCACAGACAAATCCATGCCCTCTGGCCCAAGAAACAAAGAAACCTGCACATAAACAAGCAAGAGCTACTAGCGGTACTGAGAACCTTCAAAGCATTCAGAAAAGTAATATTGGGCAAAGTACTATAAGTTGCCACCAACAACACCACAATGATGTACAATGTAAACAAACAGGGGAGACGCACTCCATGCCTCTCTTGCTCCTAGTCATCAGACCTTGGAAACAGTGCCTCCTCTGTCATATACAGTATTCCCAATGGCTATCCATGTGGCAGTGGAAGACAACCAACTGGCATACAATCTATATCAGAAGGCATCTCAAGTTTGCGAATAGGAATTAGCCCAACACATCTTCAACATTTGCAACAGATGGGATGAACTGGATAGAGATCTGTTGGCCACTTGTGTCACAAAAAGTACTATTTCAGAGCAAGGTGAGGGGGGAATTGTCTGGAGATGCCGTCATGACTTGTTAGTCGAGGAGACTTCACTATCTCTTTCCCTGTTACACAGGGTGATAGTGAAGTCCTACTTGGCACTAACAGCTTTGGTTTGCATCATTAAAATGAATGGCAACAAAAATCTACCACCTGCCCATACTTCCTCACCTACTCACTCAGATCAGAACGCCATCACTCATTCAAAACAAAGGCACAATTCACCATCCGGACTTAGTCAGACTGAGGCTGCCCGCATAGAGAATTACCCAAAGCTGAAAAGAATCATATATGAGTTCGTGAAGTCATCCACTGGGAGCAGTTACAGATACTGTATAAATGGTTGAGGCTCTCCTCCTTTGCTTAGTCACACCTGACCTCCAATCCTCATTGCACACTGTGCTGTGTTTTCTTCTGTACTAAAAGAGAATGGCTTATCTCCTCCTTTTATCAAGATCTACTTGTCAGCTATAGTAGCAAAAAACCCTCTTGACTCCAAAGCGTCACCAACCATACTTCAGAAACCCAGTCTGCAAAACACCTTTCTGTATGTGAGAGCCTTATATCAACCATTCATTCATTCATTTATTCATTCATTCGAAATGTTAGTGATTTGTTTAAATGTTTTCCATGAATGAATGCATCCTTCAGGGATCCATAAAAATCTTAATTGATGTGCTCTTCAGCTCATTATGTTTATAATTATTTGTACATTTACAAATAATGATATTGTATTTACATCTGCATGTTCATGTTCATGTACATATATACATGATTGTGTTTTAGACCTGGGGCAGATCTTTATCTCTCTTTCTTTTCCTAAGTGTATTTCTTTCATTCTGCTCCCTACTTGAATAGGGCACTAGGTACAGTATTATCCAATTGCACGTTGTCTAGTCCAGTGATTCTCAATCTTGAGTCACTGCAGTTCCCAGAAGCCTTTGCCTAGTTCTGACTTAATGGCAACCTTTCCCAGGAATGTCTAGCTAGAGCATACTCAGAAATGGTTTACCATTTCATTCTTCTGGGGTCATCCTGCAACTGTGCAGCTTGCTCATGACTGCCCAGGCTGCCTCTTCTGCCAAGAGGCATGGATGGAAGTGAATTCCCAGTCTCTGGCTCTGGACCAGTAGGAAGAGGTAGCAAAGCAAGCTTGAGGGAAAGGATCGTGACAAAAACGACCCCGAGACCCCTTTTACTCATGGTTTGAGTCACAATTACCATCCAAGGCTCCTTGTTCCTTCCCTTTGGAGTAAAAGAATAAACATCTCCATACTAACCTTGGGAAACAGCTTATGCAATCATTAGGAATCAACATGAGGGTATTTTTTCAGTGCATTTTGGAGCATTTGGAGGGTACAGTCACATGTACCAAAAGAACCCAGTTTTACCGATTCTGCCATTACTTAAATTGTTTTCTAAATTTCCTTTCACATGAAGCCACAGGTAGCTGATTCATTTGACCAGCCAATTGGTTCTTCTCCACCTCACTGGTATGGCCTTTTTAAAATGATCTGATCCCTTACAATTTTGGCACATGTGAACATTACTGTTGATTTATGTACTTTGTGAACAGATCTGGTTTTGGATGCCATAGCCACCACTTTCTTTTTTTAATTTTTAAAAAAATACTTAGCAATAAATCATTTCCTTTTTCTCTTCTTTTTCCTCCACAACCGTTTACTGATGTATCACATAGACAATGTCTTCCCTATTGTACCCATTGCCCTCGCTTTTGTAGTAAATTCCCTACCCGCAGCTTTTCAACAAATAATTCAACTCTTTTTTAATGCTGCCAGGCGTTTATCTTGTGACATACCCCATCAAGTGATGCATCAACTAACAGCTGGAAGGGATAGAAAAATGGCATTTATTGTGCCTCTTGAGCAATGTGTATTTACAGTGTTTGTTTTAAAGAAAGTTTTAAGGTAGCAGGGACCCAGAAATGGGATGGGAAATAAGTTGATTTATATGAGATGGCATATGTAGCCTATTTATTTATTTATTTATTTATACATCCATCCATCTTATATGCTTCCCACTACCCAAAGGCCTCTGGCATAAATGGTACAAATGGCAAGGTGGTCTGTGTGATTTAGTCCCTGATACCCGTAGTAAAGGGATTTCTTGCTTCATCCACCAACATAAATTGGCAGGCTTTAAGTACTATCCAACTTGACTTGAACAAGTGAATGATATGGCACCCTCTCTCAGGCCCCAAGTGTCTTAGGACTGCCCTTCTCTCCTCTCACCAATTCTGCCCTGCGCATTCTCCCCAGAGATATTTAAATTTAATCCATTTTCAACGAGGGTAAACATATATCCTTCTCAGGATGTCCTCTCTTTGAAGTCATCCTCCTTTTCCAGCGCTGTGGGGTGGTACATAAATTGAAACAACAACACATATCTCTGTATCATATGCCATTATGGTCAGCCAAGAACTGACCCTCAGGGTTGGATTGCATGTTCAGACATATACATATATCCTCCTGTTAAACCTCCAACCAGGAACACAGATTGTTTAATATACTATGGGTCTACGACATTAGACAAACAAAAGCCATGCTCTCTCCCAGGTTGGCCAATTTCAAAACATAATTTGCCCAGCTAGCTTGCCTAATGAAATAAACAGTTTTTAGCTGCTTCTAGATAGAGGGAGCACTGTACTTTATCTCATCTGGTGAGGCCTGGAGGTGGCTAGCTCAGGCTGCTGATTTGTGGTTTGAAAATTAAGGGTTAGTTGTTTAATTTATTGTTGTTTTTGTAGGGAAGTAGAAGCCAAGGTGCTTGTGGGATTTTTCTCTTATGTGCCTTTATAAATTGACTAGCTTTAGTACTATGAACCTTAACTGCTGAGGTTGGTAGGGACCCTTGTTCTACCTGAAACAGAAAAATGTCTTGACATTAACATTGAATATGACCTTCGGGCAGTGTGGGCAGCATATATGTTGAATAAATGAATAAATAAATAAATAAATAAATAAATAATGACTTATTTTACACACATACACACACACATCAATATTTTGTGTGTGTGTGTGTAATGTCATTATTTATTTATTTATAAATAAAGACTTATTACACACACACACGTCAATTGTGTGTGTGTGTGTGTGTGTGTGTGTAATAAGTCCATTGATGATGGGATGACTGGGTGCCATCACGTGCCTTCATCTCTCCTTCCGTTGTAGGACTCTCCGCTCAAAGCAGTGCAGATGCTGTGGGTGAACCTGATTATGGACACTTTTGCTTCCCTTGCTCTTGCGACCGAACCCCCCACCGAGGCCCTGCTGCTGCGCAAGCCGTACGGACGTAACAAGCCCCTCATTTCCCGCACCATGATGAAGAACATATTGGGCCATGCCGTGTACCAGCTCATTATCATCTTTACCCTCCTCTTTGTGGGTGGGTTTTCTTTTCTCGTGACGTGAGCTGCTGGCGTTGGAGGGGGTCGGGCTGGGTGGGTCTGGTGGTCCCTTCTGAGATGTGCTACTTTACCCACCCTTCCCCACTCACAGGCGAGGTTTTCTTTGACATCGACAGTGGTCGCAACGCTCCCCTGCACTCCCCGCCCTCGGAACACTACACCATCATCTTCAACACCTTTGTCCTGATGCAGCTCTTCAACGAAATCAACGCCCGGAAAATCCATGGCGAGCGCAACGTCTTTGATGGCATTTTTGGCAACCCCATTTTTTGCAGCATTGTGCTGGGCACCTTTGCCATACAGGTACGAGCTTCAAGTCAACGTATGCACACATCTGGATGAGGTTGGCAGAGGGAAGAAGAGAGGAGCAGGCCTATGGATGGAGTTGATGGGTGTATGCCTGTCTGTGTCCTGAATGGATACACTTGTTTTTTATTCCATTATTATTACTATCGTCAGGATTCTTATCTGTATTTATTAACTGCAATTCCTATGCTGCTATATATCTAGAGATTACCAATGCTGGAAGAACTCTGTATCATGTGTTTCACAGTATGTACAATAGCATAAAACTCAGTAGAATTAAGGTATTAAATGTGTTTAAAATAAAGAACAGACATTTTCATATTCCTCATCTTAGACACATTTACTACATTTATTGCACCGATTTTATATTGCAGTATTGTATATACTGTTAAACACATTATGGGGAGCTGTGTTTTTGGTGTGTGTGTGTATGTGGTTTTTGTTTGTTTGTTTGTTTGTTGTTTTGGTTTGGAGGGGCAGTAGTAGTTTCATTCCATACTCCCTAATTGTAAAAATAGATCTAGATATTTCAGGCAAGGTAAAGAAGAGGAAAAAAAACCCTGAGCAAAATGACTGAAAACAGTTCAGCACAACAATGCAATATGTGGAAGTCCACTGCCCAGTAACTATGCAAACGCTGGAACGAAGAGATGTGTTTTAAGCTGGTGCTGAAATGAGACCGGTGCAGTCAGACCCACCAAGGATTACTGTATATACTCGAATATAAGCCTAGTTTTTCAGCCCTAATTTTGGGCTGAAAAAAGGGAGTCCTCGGCTTATATTCAGGTCAATACTTTTAGCCACTGAGGCAAGTTTGGGTCGGTGGCTAAAAGTCATTTTAAACATTGTGCGACACTTCTCCTGACCCCCCCCCCATGTTTAAAATGACGTTTTAAAAAGTCATTTTAAAACAATGTTTAAAATGACTTTTAGCCACCAACTCAAGCACTTGTCTCGGTGGCTAAAAGTCATTTTAAACATCACACACACCCCCAGCTCACAAAGGAGGAGTTGCCAGGCCCTGCTGCATTTCCCACCCGAGGCTTATACTTGAGTCAATAAAGTTTCCCAGTTTTTTGGGTTGAAATTAGGGGCCCTGACTTATACTCAGGTCGACTTATACTCGAGTATATACGGTAGTTATAGTACTTTTGTCAAGATACTGGGCACTTAACAGAGTAACATAGTCTGAACAGCTCTCTGCTCCAAGGAAGTCAGAGTATTGATTCCTGAAACTGGGAAATAAAGGGGAGAAAGCAAGGTCAATTGGGAATAGGAGTGTGCAAAGGCAGCTCTGTGGATACAGTTGTCTCCCACCCTTTCGTGGTTCATATACTGTGCTCCTGGTATATTGTGGGTCCGCAGTATATGAAAAAAAGGCCTCCTGGGGTAAGGAGGAAAGGCCTTCCCGGGCCCGTCGGAGGCCCCAAAAGTGCTTCCCCGCAAACCGGAAGTGGCTTCCGATAAACCAGAAGTGACCTTCAGATCACTAGAAAGCACTTTGGGGGCCTCTGGGGGACTGGAAAGCCCCTTGCAGGCCCGTTCAGGGCAACGCCAGGCCTGGGGTAAGTACAAGAGTCCCCAGAGAGCCCCCACTCCCAGTTTTGACCTGACCCAGCATCCACATATTGCGGATTTTCAATTATTGCGGGTTGGGTCAGGTCTCTAACCCCTGCAATAGGCGGGAGTTTACTGTATAGGGTTCACTTTAATTGAAAGATGAGAAATTAAGTGCAACAAGTGTAAATACTGGTCACTCTGGTCCCATTTCCCAGTTGCCGTTGCCAAAGAAGCCGCTGCTATCAGCCTGATAAAGGCCTCTGTCTCCTTGTGTCCTTCCCAAACATCAGGCTCCCCTTGCTGAAAGCTGTGTGTCTGCTTCCCTCTCTGGACTTTCTTGAAACAGCCCTCTCTCCTACGCACCTTAGAACTGTCACTGTTAGGAAACAGCTCCCAGAATCTCCTAGGCCTGACAACCTTGGCTGCTCACTGGAGGAGTTCAAGAGTCGCCGTTCAGAAAAGGAATTCTTCCAAGCTTGACTTGAGTCGCCTAAGCTCAGTTTGCTGCTCCCAAATGCAGCAGCCCCACTGATTCAATAAATGTACATAAATGCAGTCCATTTGTTAGGTCTTGCCTGGCTGGAATTGTCACTTGGATTCAGGGCTTCCTCCTGGCTGAACCTACTTCCAACCCCGTTGATCTGCCTCCTAGAATAAAAAGGTAAAGGTAAAGGTTCCCCCCGCACATGCGTGCTAGTCATGTCCGATTCTAGGGGCGGCGCTCATCTCCAGATTCAAGCCGAAGAGCCAGTGTTGTGCAAGTCCATGGCCATGTGGCCGGCATGGCTGCAAGGAAACACTGTTTTAACTTCCCGCTTTTTATGGCGGTATCTACTTATCTACTTGCATTTACATGCTTTCGAACTGCAAGGTTGGCAGGAGCTGGGGTTAACAGCAGGAGCTCACTCCACTGCGTGGCACCCGGGATTCGAACCACCGAGCTGCCGACTTTGCAGCTGACAGTTTTTGGAGCCTTAGTCCACTGAGCCACCACGTCCTAGAATACAATAATGTGAAAAAATAAAGCAATGAGTTCACACGAGCCAGACCGTTCCTAACCATATGTATTCAGGTTTCATGTGGGTCCTTTCGGAGAGAAAGGCGGGATAGGAATATTTCAAATAAATAAACCATGTGGTCTCTCTGCTGTTATTTCTCACCGTCTTTTTGTCTATCTCCCCCCCCCCACAGATCGTCATTGTGCAGTTTGGGGGGAAGCCATTCAGCTGTTCCCCACTGAATGCAGAACAGTGGCTCTGGTGTCTCTTTGTCGGCTTTGGGGAACTTGTCTGGGGACAGGTGAGCACAGCCTTCCTCCAATCTCTACATCTATGCTTTGTGCAGGATCCTGTAACTACAGGGAAGGTTCCCAATATTCCGTCTCAGGCTCTGTTGTCAGTGCTCTGCTCTGCTCTATAAAATGTGTAGGAGATTTTACTGTAAGGCTGTGTGTCTCCTCTTATTCCAGAAAGGTAGTAAATAAATAAAAGGCAGGGAATGAGTGTATGATATCACAGCAGGTTTTAAAGACTCTCATTTCCATTTACTTGATCTATTTTGCTAAAATAAAATAAAAAGCTCCTCTGTTGCCCTACTAGAAGGATACAGTATATCACAGTGCCCAATTGCAATCCCAGAAGCCAATGATGGGAAGTGGTTGTTTTAGAGCAGTGATTGTGAACCTTTTAGAGACCGAGTGCCCAAACTGCGATTCAAAGCCCACTAATTTTTCACAAAGTGCCAATACAGCCATTTAACCTGAATACAGGTGGCAGTGAAGGGCCAATGTCGGGTGCCCACAGAAAAGGCTCCGAGTGCCACCTTGGGCACCCGTGCCATAGGTTCGCCAACACTGTTTTAGAGCTTTATGTAAATCCTTGCCTCTTTGCTAGGACAAGGAGAAAAAGAATGTGCAAGCCCAAGTGTATGAAAAAGTGAAGACTCCAGTTTTTCTTTGCACAAAAATTTGTTTATCTTCAGGGCAGAATTTTGGGTTGGCCAACCACCGTTTAGGATGCCATTTAGTCAGAAACAGAAGGTGAAATCCACAGCTGGCAGGAAAGTCTTTCTTCAAGTAACATTTCCAAACAGTGCTCCTTCCCCATTTTCTTAAATCGCCTTCTTTCCTAGAAGTTAATTAATTAATTAATTAATTAATTGCATAACATCAAAGCCAGCTCAGTTCTAACTTACAGCTGCACCGTTCAGGGTTTTCTAGGTATGGACTACTCTCAGACGTGGCTTACCATTTCCTTCTTTGGGCAGTCCCCGGGAACTAGGCAGTTATCCCAAAGATGCACACATGTTGGCTCTTTTTCCAGAGGTTCTTTTGAGACATGGCATTTCTGCCAAAGGGGTGATCAGAATTCTCAGCCCTGTCTCTGGTGAGTGCAGTGAAACAATGCAATATAGAGAATGGAGAAGGTGTTCTTCCGAGCTCTACAGAGAAGCGCCCTCCCTATGGATTCCTGTCTGGAAAGGGAAAGGCTAGAATGTCGGGTCGCTTGTGTCCTCCCTCCGGCAGGTCATTGCCTCCATCCCCACCAGCCAACTCAAATGCCTGAAGGAAGCGGGCCACGGTCCAGGCAAAGACGAAATCACCGACGAGGAGATGGCCGAGGACGAGGAGGAAATTGACCACGCCGAACGGGAGCTGCGCCGTGGCCAGATCCTGTGGTTCCGTGGCCTCAACCGCATCCAGACCCAGGTATGAGACAATGGGGAGGAGCTTCTTTGCATCCGACTCCGCCCACCAGTGCTTCCCTACTCACCCTCCCCCAATCCCAGTTTCTCCACCCATCCCTTTGCTTTAGCAGAGACTTGAAGACACCCCCCCACCTCTTTCATCGTTTGGTGATCTCCCGCCCCTTCCCAGGACATGGTGGTTTCACCCTGCTGCTCATGCCTGGGGGGGGGGAGGAGAGAGAGAGAGACCCACAATGCCTTGAGCTGAGGCATTCCATCTCCCCTGCCCTTGGCCTTGTTTCAGCAGAAAAGAGTTCATGTGAATGCACTGCTTGGATGCATGAATGGAGGCAACCCGATAGAAGCAGAAATGGGATGGCGATGCTGTGATTGGGCGGTTTGGAAATGTACACAAGAAGACTAGCAAACCCTGAAGCAGAAGGAGAAATCTTTATAGCAACAGCTGATTCCCCATTAGACAGAGCAGGGGGCGCGGGAAGAAGCGGGGAGAGACCGAAAGCTATGCAGGAGCACCCAGTGTGTGTCTGATGGTACCAGGAGGTCTGCAAAGCATGTCGCTCCTGAGATGATCCCTAAACTCGTCTCTGTCCTCATTTCAAGAACAAAAGAAGTGACCATAATAAGGTCAGAGTGGCATGCCTTTTCTAAATTACCCTTGAGATGATGTTGGCAGAGGTTACTCCATGCCACATAGTAACTGTGGCAGCGTCAGCCGTGGGATCTGCAGTGTATCCCCATTCCACAGAATTTGCCTGGCCAAGAAGCCACGAAAGGCAAGGTGATGCGTGCGCTCACAAATGTGTTCGTTCTTGGTAATAGGACATGACTTGACTGGGATGTTGGGGCAAGCAAACCTCAGAAAGAACCCACCCGTAGAGAGCCATCCTTTGTAGGCTTTTCCCAAGCAGGTGTGTATATTTTTGGGAAATGAAACATTGGTGGTATACAAGGCCACCTAGTGCTGCCATGGTGGTGAACATCTGGAAGACAAATTGGAGAGATTTATGTTTATTAGAACGAAATGGGATCGGCATTGTGAGTGTCTGAAAAAGTATAGCTGAGCCCTGTCTTAAGGCTTTGGTGAGGGACTTGGCCTGCTGGAGCATTTGGGTTTCCATTTCCTGAATTAGAAAAACCTTACAATGAGAAACAGACCTCCTTGCAAATGTTTCTTCTAGGGTGGGAATAGGCCGATCTATTGTGGCAGTACAGAGTGGCACAAATGGATCAAGGAATCGGCATGGAATTTACTTTTTCTGTAAGATAAACCCAGGTGTTGTTGTTTTTCCAAAATCAGGCTTCCCAAGTTCGCCACCGGGAGAATAACTACAGTATATGATTATTAAATTCTACAAATGAATTTAATTAACTGCTCAGCTGGCTATTTTTGTCTATAAATGTGATCCAAGTAGGGTTTGTTAGCCACCAACTTCATCTGCAGCGGATCATGTGAGGTTAAAGCCTGAAGAAAGTTATTTACTTGGACGACAGCTCCCAGATCCCTTGGCCAGTCATGTCGCTGACCGAGCTGGCTGAGAAAGTCTCGAGACTTTTTCAAGCTTTGGGTGAAATTATGAGACCTTGACGGATGGAAGTTGGGGACACCAGGAAAGGCAGGCCTACTGCCCAAAGAGGAAAAGAACAAAGTAGAAAAGATAGCCCCTCCTTAGCCACTCAGGTCTCAGGGTGCTTCCATACTGACATTTATTCTTCAAATGACACTCTTGATCCACTCATCTACATGATGTCATCATCAACCTGATGCTGTTCTGTCTTTTGCCCATTCCACATAGCCTACTGAAGTTTCAGAAAAACGCTTCTTGGGAAGGGAAGGAACAGCAATGCAGTCTCTACATATCTAGGTCACCTTAGAACTCGTGTTCCACTTTAAAAAATGTTTTATGCAGGTTTCACTTGAGAAGCCCTTTAGTATTATTAGCTCTATTAAAAAAAACAGATCAGTTTCAAAATTTATGCTAAAATACTTTTATTTTTTTTTAAAATCAATGAATTAAATAAAGATGTGGCTTGATAAGAGGCATGCCACTTCTTCACCCACACAACCATGTGGTGCAGTCTAGTGGAATGGTCATAACAGGACACCTTAAAACCAAAAGTGTGACACCACCAACCATTACTATTTTGAATGCTGCTTACTGCAGAAGAGCAGTGACTGGGTCATCTGGAAGCATCCTCAGATAACTTATCTTCCTTTGTTAGGCTTATGTGCGATCTCAAAAGGCCAGATAAGTTGTGTGCTTTCTTTTCTTTTAAAGAAACTGCTGACAACTGCAATTATTGGGGGCCTCAAAGCTGCAGTTAAAAAAAAAAGGCTGCAACCATTTATGGTGCAAATCACATCAGAGTCACAACTGTCCTAGGTCCTTGCTTATTGCTGGGACACGAGTCCCAGTAGTGAAGCTATTAGAATGCAAGTTGTTCTACCTGTAGCCACTGAAGGATTGTATGCAAGCAGCAAAGTACCTCTGACAAAGTCCATGGGGGAGGCATGATTCTGAGACACCCATGTCTAGCTTCTATGTTCTAATGACACATGCTTTCTGATTGCAGCCCTTCCCCCAACCCCTCCCTTTCTGTTTCCTCAACCCATCTGAAAGAGGGGGTGGGACATGTGCCTTGCAATTCTTCTTTTCCTTTAGCAAGTCAAACAAAAGGTAGTTTGTTCCTGCCTTAAGACTTGATGGCTCTTGGATCAAAGAAGGACACAGGTCTGGAGCATGATCAGAAGTAATCCCATAGCATGTGTTGTGTATCCAAGCTGCTGCTTACTGGTTAACATGAAATGACTATGACCCGGGAATCCTGTTTTCCAAACCTTCTCTGATACTCCAGCTCCACCCCAAACCACCCATGGCAGATTCCCACCCACCCCCAACCTTAGAGTGAAGAAGAGTGTCCACTTAGCTGATCCTCCAGAGGTCCAAATTCCCTTACTAATGTCAAAGCTCATCAGGCTCTCACTCCATGGAGGTGAAGGACCAGGGCTTCCAAGGCAGAGCATAGCACTTCCAAGAGCTGCTTAAATCCCAGCTCTTTCCCTTGAAAACGAAGAAGGAGCACTGCCTCTCACTGCCTCTAGGCCGAGACCACTCCTTTGTTTTCTTGGAAGAGGCACAGAGAGCCCTAGGCCCTTGTTCCCTGGGGCAATACCACTCTCGACCATCTCTCAAACCAGCCCCATCTCACAAAACCATGCTGTCTTCCGAGAGGCAGACAAACTGGGGAGGCGGGGTGGAGAGCACGGAGCTTCCTGTGGATCAAACTGCCTTGCCTTCCCAAAGCCTCTTTACTGGCACTGGAATGGAGACCCTTCTGCTTTCCGCTACTCATCTGACTTGCACCAGCAGGAGCTCAAGATTTCCAAACTGGTTTGTATGCTTCTTCCCTCCGTTTCAGCCAGGCCAGCTGGTTTATTTGGATCTGCAACCATAGTGGGGAACCCCCAAGCCCTAGTGGCTGAATCTGGCTTTTCTTAAAAGTTAATGGGACCCTCTGAGCCTTTTCAGTTACCAATGCTTCCTTCCTCAAGTCACTGGTTGGTTTCTGAGCATTTACAGGGGGTTTTCCTTATTCTAAAAGTTTGAGCCCTCTGTTTCAAAGGCTGACTTGCTGCCACTCAAAGCTTTCGACTACGATATGGTTGTATTGGTGGTACAAGTTTGTTGTCCCTTGCCCCTCCCAACCAGTGGCATACACCCTCCAAAAAGCTAAATATGGCCGTTGGGCTGAAAGATATCCCCTATCCTATAGCTATAACCTACTTCCCTTATATTGCACTAGTTCTTGACCTTGTATGTGGCCTTCATGACAACCTGGTGAGGATACGTTCCCTGTTACATAATTGTGGGTAATATGGCAAAGAGGGTGACCTGGCCTATGTTGGAGTCAGAACTTACGCTCCAGTTCCCATTCCCAGTTTCCATTCTGCGCTGCTAGGAGCTCCTAATAAATGCATGTGAAAGTGCCATTTACAAACAAAAAGCATCCAGGCTGAGGGAGGTAGTCCACACACACCTTGAAAGTTACAATATTTGCAACTCAATAAATTAAGTATATCTTCAATGTACTTTCTTTTCCCCTATATAAGAACAGCAGCCTCGGATCATTGGTTGGTTGGTATTACTGTATGGTGTCTCAGTGAAGCTCACTTTTCAAGTAAAACAGTTTACAGCCCACGGACCTTTTTGTCCAGTTGTTTTTCACAATAACACATGGGCTTCCATTCATTCCAAAGAGGCATGGGCCCTCTGCCAGCTGTCCCCAAACTATGCCCCCCCCCAAAAAAAATTGTCAGAGACTATGACTTTCATCATTCTTGACCATAGGAATTAACTGTCCAAGGCTGAGATAAATTGTAGTCCGAAATAATTGAAGTTGGTGAGGACGGTGCTGGGCCAGAAGGCAAAGCTGACATTGGAATTTCTCTGCTGGAATTATTTCTTTTCAACCCTGATTAAAAGAGCAAGATCCTTTGTTTCCTTTTGCATCTCATCAAGGGTGTAACAAGATAGAGCAACTGGGGCTTTTCTGCCAAGCACTAACCTCCAGAGGTGAACTAACCTGTGAAGGTTAGGGAAGTAAAGAGCAACCCCTCGAACCCTATTCAGCTTCCTTCCTTTTCGAAAGCGTCAAGTTTTTCTTTTCTTTTCTTTTGGAAGGACACCCTCATTTGTCTCCCCCCCCTTTTTTTTGTCACAAGGAGCTTGTAGGACAGTCTCACAGGGTTGGCACTTCCTGCAGGCCTCGGCCTACAGGATGGATCAGCCTCTGACTAGCCTGAAGGGTTTGTTTGGAAGAGGAGTTTCAGGGGGTTCCAGTGCTGCTCTGTGTCTCCTCGCGCCCTGCTGATGCTGCGGAGGATAAGGATGACAGGAATAAATGTAGCATTTATATTCCTGACCCCTGGCTTGTCATGTTCAGTTGAGTCTTTTTTTTTAAAGGAATTAAAAGTTACAGTGTTTATTGCTGTTCAGAAATTAGAAAGCAACACACTAACTTGTGATTATCAAAACAACTCCTTTTTTTTTTCTTTTGAAACCTTAGCATTATTATTGAAATGAATTTTTTTAAAGTAAATTTCTAAGCTTTGTGACATAGAATGGGGAGGTCAAAATTTGTTACATCCTCAGCAGGATTGGTGTTCACAGAAGGGAAAAGTATAACGGACTTAGGCAATTTTCGGGATAGCTTCTTATGCGATGATTTGAGTTTAGGTTATGAGTGTATGCATGGGAAAAGAAAGAGAGAGAAGTTGTTCAAAAGCAAGGTAAAGAAATAGATTGAGCCATCACTCCAACAGGGTCCCTTTTGTCCCCATGGGAATGAATAATACCCCTTCATTTACCAGGGAGAAAGGAAAAGATCTACAGTATCTTCAAAGGCACAATTAAGGTAAATCTAAAACTAGCTTCCTTGGCCGTATCAGCCCAATCATGGGGAATGAAGCCTGTTCTTATTTCCTGATGTCTTCCACCCATTTGTCTAATTTTCTATATATTGTATATATATTTTAAAAACCCTCTAAGTCTCAGTTCCTTGGCCAGGCTAGATTCTAGCCAAATGTTGGGGAAGAGTGAACTATTTGGATTACTGTTCAATTTTACTGCAGTCTGAAATGTGTCAAATATGCTCTATTCTACCCTTGTTTGAGGCACTACTCCATGCCCTGGGTCATAGAGACAAGCATGGCGTCTTATGAGGCCCTCATAAGGATCTAATTATTTTCCTCACTTTTCCCACCCAAAGTTTGTAGTCTTGATTTTCATCCCAGAGGTTCCATGGGTCAGCTGTGCCTTGCTCTTAATGGGTGGGTTTTCACCGAAATTTCTCCTCTGGCTGGATTGCCTCCAGCAATCCTAGTATAAGATGCCAGAGGTTTATGGTTCCTGTGAACGTTCCAGAAATGGACCCTCCAAGTACGACCAGTGGCCTCGATCTTTTGCTGGTGCAATTTGCTCTTTCCATCAAATAATGTGATGTGGGGTATGAACGCGTCCCTGCCCCCCCTGACGTCCAGCTGGCCTCTGGCACATCATGCTTCCAAGACTGTTGTCAGACCCCCAGCATGGCCCCTTACTCTGGCTGGCACACACTGTTCTGCTGCAGCCACTGCCCGCTGCCACCCGAATTTTCTATCTCATTTTCTCTCCTGCAGATGGAGGTAGTTAGCACCTTCAAGAGAAGCGGCTCCTTTCAAGGGGCTGTCCGACGCCGCTCTTCCGTCCTCAGCCAACTGCACGATGTAACCAATATTTCTACCCCCACTCACGTAATTCTCTCCGCCGCAAATGCCAGCACCGGTACCGGGAGTGAGTCTTGATTTCCTCTTACTGCTTGTGATTTGAAAACAATCAAAACAGACAAAAAAAAAACCCAACCCCATCCTATTTCTGCCCTTCTCCAATATATCCTTCCTTCTCTTCTATCCACCCTACCTACTCTCTACTTCCCTTGGCCCCCTTGTTACTGCAATCACTGTTGCAATATTATTTATTTCAGTTTTTTTTCTCTGTCCGGTCTCAGTCACACCGGATTTACAACCTCTATAAAAGCCATACCGTTTCTGCGCTTTGCCCCCTCCTTCTTTTTAGCCACCTGCACCCTTTCGCTCCTTGGTTTGCTCGTTTCTTTTCACCTTCTTTATCGGTGGCTGCTGGTTTTTAATGGACTGGAGTGAGATCCCCAGCTGGTGAGGTGGGAAATGGTCTGGGCACAGGAATATGTTTCCATGGAAGGAAATGGAGCAAGGTACAGGAATACCAGCTGGGGATCCAGCCTTGTTTTCTCTGCCTAACCCCACATCTTGGTGGTAATTATTGTTGTATATTGTGGTGTTTGGTGTGTGTCACTCATTGCTGCACATCAGAGACTGGGCGCCTGACTGGGCAGGCTGGTACAGAGAAAAATTTAAAAAAAAAAACACTGGTTGCAGACCTGGGCACAAAGCTTTGAGACAAGACCAGATTCTTACAACCCCCTTCCATGACCTAAATGTGAAGATATTTTCCGACTGTGATCAAGGTCAAGTCCATTCTGATCCAGATTAAATTTGGAAGAAGAAAATACAAAAAGAGCAGCTGTTTCCATTGCTGATCAATTGGGCTAAAACACCCTAAAGGATGCTCTCTCTGCTCCATACAACTTTGTGCCCTTTCCTGGACCTGACATAAGGATGAATTAGCAGGTCAGATTCTTGTCACTGCTAAGACCGAGGGGGACCGATTCACCTCACCAACCCCAGCTGCTGCGCAATCCCCACTGGAATAAGTGGAAGTTGCTCAGAAGCAAGCGCTGGTTGTTGCCTGTAGCATCATCACTTACAACTCCATCTACCACCAATGCTTGACATTTAAACTAATAACCAAAATTGATTTGACAAGCTTGCCCTCAGAGAATCTTGGGAGTTTTGTAGTTTTGTGCTGGAAACTAGTTTTTTATTATGGGGAGCGGGGGAATAGTAGGCATGTAGATCCTACGATTCTGGGCACATCTACACTGGAGACAACAAATATATCACACATTCTTTGTTCCTGGAGAGCCTGTTGAAGAGGGATCTGGCTGTTTAGTTGGAGTCAGACTGTAGTTCCCATAATCCCGTGCCTCTGGTAATGGATATCTGGAGGCCCATGTGTTTTTCTTTGCTTCTTTAAAAGAATTATAATCACCACGGCTAAGCTGTGTTTCCTCAGGTCTTTGGGAGATGCCATAGCAATTTAAATTGCATCAAGGCCATATACATTAGGTTAGTCCTTTGGATATCCTGTATCTGAGTTCCTTGGCTAGGAGTCAGAATAATCTGAAAGTGATTTAAATTTGTATTGTAGACAGGACACTGGAGAGACGAGGTGGCCAAGGAGGGTGGAAAGAATGCCAGGCTCTTAAGCTGAGTACAGGAATATGTTTCCGTAGCCCCGAAGCTACTATTTCTTCATAAAACAGTTAAACAGATTTTCTGTAGGATAGTTTGGCACAAGAAAGAAGGATCCATTTTGCTCAGATTAAGAAGGAATATGGAAACTCTTGAGGAGACCTTTAGTGAGTCACCAGCCAGTTCCTCTATGTGTGATTACGAAGAAGTGCTTCCCTGTCTCCTATCCATGTCTTGCCCTCCTATCCCCCTTTGTGAAATATGTTACCTCCTCCTTGCCTTCTTGAAACCAACTGCTCTGAATTTCCCATTTTGGGGGGTGGGGGTGGGGGTGGGGGGACCACAACCATGAAATGATCCAGAGAGAGGTAAGCTGTTCGTTCTCCAGCTCTTCTGCTTCCGGACTAGATCCCAGGTGTTCATGGCAAGTTGGTTTATTATTAAATTATTTCAACAGTTCTTTTTTCCTTTCCTTTTTTTCTTTTTAACCCAATCAAAGCTATGCTGGTGGTCATGCCAGCATTGTGGTGTGCTGTGGTAGAATTGTGGTGCCTTTTGGTATGACATGCACTGGTCTTGCTTTTCAATGGGGCGCAGTCTTACAGTGTAAACCTTCGAGTATGGCCTTGTAATCTTTGCTGCAGTTTTAGCAGTTCTCTCTCTCTCTCTCTCTCTCTCTTTCTCTCTCTGTCTTTTTAAATGCTGCCTTTATATTAAATTCTTTTCCTACCTTCCAGTGAGCTGCTGTTACTCCTTGGGAAATTGATATCCATTAATGGCCTTTGGTCTTTATCCACTTGTTGCTTCTTGGAAGGGCTGTGTCTGTTTTATACTTTCTTTTCTTTTTGTTTGATAATGATTATATTTCTTTTTTTTTTTTAGGAACCATGCTATGGATGCCAAACGGGTTTTGCTACCCTAAATTTTCCAAAGGGGAGTTTGTCATTTCAGGCTCACAGAATAAAGAGACATGTGAAACAGAAAATCAGACAGTAGCTCTTGAGAGGATCTAATTGGCAGGGATAGCAATCTACAGAATGATTGTGTTTGGTAAAGCCAGCGAAATGAGTGAACCTGGACACATTTTTTTTTTGCCCCCTAAGGCATAAGGACATCTAAGGATATATTATGTTATATATTTCTTCATGGTACCCAAAATCTGACCAGGGATAAATTGTGGAGAGCCTCCCAACCCCAGGATCATCATGAGAGCACATACAAGTACTGGATACAAACATTTCTCATCTTCCAACCCAAAAACCTAAACAAGTCACAATTTCCCCCTTAATTTGTCATAGGCACTACACTGAACAGATTTTCTAATCCTTGGCCGTTCCGCCCAGAATCTTAACTTTTATTAAGCGGGCACTGAATTTCTTAAAAACCCACATGTCAACAACTGCCACAAAAGTGATTGCAGTAAAAGCTACGTTTCCAAGGCTCCCACCTCTCTCCAAGACTTTGATAGCCTTCATGGCAACACATGAACCTTCAGCAAAGGGAAAATCCTCAGTGCTCCAAATGCAGGCAAGGAGAACCTTTGTCAGATGAAATTCTATTTACTGTTCAAAGTACAATGGCATTGAGCCATTGGTGGGGAATCCAGGCACACCTGGATCTGCACTATTTATGTCCTCTCTCGTTCTTTGTATACATCAGCCTTATTGGAGGCCCACTGCTATGCTTCTTAAATTAGCACAATAATAAGACTTTTTTGGAGGAATTACTGAGTCTCTCTTCTCTCCCTACTTAATTTTTTTACAGTACGCCACCCTGTACTGAAAATTAGAGATGAACATCATTCTCCTATTTATGAATGTATTTGTATAAATATTTCTTTAAAATCTCCATCTGTACATGTTTTCAACAGGGTTACTCTTGTACATGACACAGGGTTGACATCTAAAAGTGATGTCTCTCCTGAGGAGAAGGAACATCTCTGTTTTGGAGATCTGAGCTCCAGCCAAAATGAAATTAACAAAAACACAGATATAAGGCCCTTACAAAATGAGTAGGGTGCTTTGGCCACATGAATATTCCCAGAACTCTAGGGTGAATAATGTCATGTTAAAAACATGTACATTACCCTAAAAGTGGTTAAATAAGTAAACAGATAAACAACTACCAGGAAAATGATTGTCTCCTATATATAGCCCCTCTTTGCTATCTCTGTTTGGCAGTAAGGCTTGGAAACGTAGGTTCTCTGAACTACAGTAAACACTCCAAAAACTAACTCTCCCAATCTCCGATCAGGGGGCCCCTCTCAGAATAACAACACAACTTAGTTATTCCATAATATCTGCCATTTTGTTCTCATAATTGTGGAAATTAACTTATGGCTAAAGCATAGGTCTCCCCCCATTAATAAACAAAAAGTTTATGAGTAAAATGGAGATTCTGATTTTTTTGTTTTCCTTTGTGAGGCTGTAACCAGGAAATAGTGGTACTAGTTACTTCAGCTAGGAAATAGTGGTACTAGTTACTTCAGCTAGTCAGTATGATTAGCAGTAAGGAAATGTAGGCACAGTAGTCTAAAAACATCTGAAGGGTCAAAAATTACCCTTACCTGATATGGGTTAAATATAAAAAACAATTTAATACAATCAAAACACATGAGATCAGATACAAGTCCGATTTCTCAGTTTTGTACAGACACAACTCTGAACTGACATAATTGCTGTCCTGTGTCCACTAAATTCCTCAGAGCCCTTTCCCACTGGAGCCTGAAATGAATTCCCCCATCTTAGCTCCTTTCCTGTGCACTTTCCCCATACAAACATCCCTTTCCTATTCTCTTCCCTTTGCAGCTGCCAGGATATCATGGATGGAACCATCGCAATGTCAGCTGGGAATGTCCTATAGTACTTGTTTTTGCTTTAATGGATCCCAAACAATAAACCAGCAAAAAAAAAAAAACCCACAAAAATCCCTTCATTTCTCCCCAATTTCCTTTCCTTATTCTCTCTTCACCCACCTTCATCCCATTTTTACTGCTTTCTGCTTATTCATGGGACGTGGCCATCATGTGGAACTCAAAGATATAGCCAGCTTAGCTGTCTTAGCCTGCTTCCTCAACTAAAATGCCCTTTATGTGGGAAGTTAAGACTAGCATGGCAATAAACTCCACAATCAGAATCCAGGGAAGGATGTAGCATATAGTTTTTTGAGCTTGTCTGGTAGACACCTTCCTTTGGGGACGTCACCTTCAAGGTGTTGAAAAAAAAAATAGAAACAGTCCCAACCAACGAATCCCCTTCATTGAGTGTAGGGAATCTGACACCGCCTAAAGGGGTATGCTCTATTTATCACTGCCACACAGATTCCTAGACCTAGTTGTCATAATTAATTATCATTTTAAAATTCATGAAGTACTGTGTATTCATGAAAATCTAGAATCTAAGATCACAGCACTGTTCCCACATATTATGCTGCCTGAATCGAAAAAGTAACTGGTGTTTTCCCCCTCCCCCAAGTCAATGTTCGTAGTACCACAAGGCAGCCAAGTTATTTTAACAACTAGGGGAGGCAACTCCACATGTACCTCTTCTTATCCTTAACAGTAAAAAAAAAATCAGACATGGTACAAGTGCCTTTTGTGGGGGAAGCAAGTTCAGTTCGTCCATGTTCATTGCGAGATTCTGGGGGCGTGAAGTGTTAAAAGGTAACTTTCCTCAGAAATAGTGACGTAAATAATAATAGTAATAATAATACCTTTATTGTCAATGTACAACATGTGCACAATGAAATTAGCTGAGTCTCCCATGCCCACCCCCACCACCATCCCGCCCCCATCTCACTGGCAATCACTCAGTCTTATTGCACCCTGTGTAACAATTGTCAATGGCACCCCAGTCAGTAGCCCTGTTCGGCCCAGTAGTAAAGGGAAAAACACTGTGAACATGGTTGTTAACTGCCCAGAGTAGCCGTATGGCCAGATGAGGAGGATAGAAAATAAATAAATAAATAAATAAATAAATAAATAAATAAATAAATAAATAAATAAATAATTTAAAAAAAAAACAGCCTGGTCAGAAAAAGCTTCCCCACTCTAATATAGAATATGGTTAGACTTGCTTTGACTTTTCAGTTCTTGGTCATGCTATGGTGTGACAGAACACTGGTTTTTATACAAAGATGAAGGTTAGTTTATTTTTGTATAGGAAGAGAGCCTAGCTCAGTGGAAGTGTGAGTGGTTTGGGAACAGAGATTTAAAACTTCAGATCAGGCAGATCTCTTGACCAAGTCTGTTCTCTAAGAGGAGCTGCAGTTTGGTGGATATGGATACAGTGGTACCTTGTATAAAGGAATTAATTTGTTCCAAATGAAATTATGTTAAGCAAATTTTCCTTTATACAAATTTCCCATAGGAATGCATTTGGAAAACAGAGTAATCCCATTATTATGTTGTACGGATTCTCCCCATAGGCGATTATGTTCAGCAAATTTCCTCTATCTCTGGAATTGTTTATGCTGTACAGATTTTATGTTATACAAACTGTTTGATATACAAGGGTCCACTGTAATCTGTTACAAAGCAACACTCCCCAAGAGATTTCAGTTCAGCAGGGGAAAGGAATTATTCATAAATAGACCAGTGCATGTGTTTATCTTTCTAGTGCAGCCGTGCTCAGAGGGGACAAAGGCAGTGGTTCCCTCCTTGGCATTCTCCCAGCCTCTAGTGGCAATGAGTGCTGAATAATCCATATTCCCCCTGCAGACAGTGCTTTAAGGCCTGGCATTCAGAGAAAGGTCCCCCTGCCCTATTCTTCTCCAGCTCAACCTGCAGGCTCATCTTCTCTATCCCGTGTCTTCATACCTGCTTTTGGCAAGGGCAAGGGGCAAGTGGGAAGCCCACAAGGAGGCATGGAAGGAGGCGCCAGTGGCACAGCATGCACCCATCATCCCCTCTTCCCTCGTCTCCTCCCCCAAAACAGCAAGGATGGGCCTTAATACTCGAAAGTTTACTGTACTGTTGCAAGAATGCATGGGTCTATCTTCTCTTCCTTTCCTGAGGCTGTTAACTGGGGTTGTCTTCTCACTGTCTGTTGCTTTTTGCTTTTCTGAAATCACATGGTGTGTGTGTGTCGGGGGGGAGCTCCTACTTGAATTTTCTGTGCAGCATGAAAGCAATCCCTCCTCGCTCATCTCTGCTTGCCTGTGTTTTGAACTCTTCCCAACCAGGCTTTTTGCTGCATTCATTAGTGGCTGAAAAACATATGCCATCTTGTTTTTTTCATTTGTACAGTACTGCATGTTTTCCCCAAGTAACCAGTTGGTTACACTAGGGCCATGGCTTGGCTGGGAAACAAGTCTGATGGCACCTCCAGCTTCCTGTAAAAAAAAAAAAAAAAACACACCTTCTCTCTCTCTCTCTCTCTCTCTCTCTCTCTCTCTCTCTCTCTCTCT